>JAIGNY010001363.1:1172500-1580000 GCA_020152595.1 Chiridota heheva
ATTCAATGAACTATTTTTGTTTTGAATGATGTAGGTTTTGATTTTCAGTTCCTCCGGTAAAATTTAGTAGAGCAGTACAAGTTCGACAAAATGTGTTTTTTTGTAAAACCACTTAAATCTGTTATTAATATAACTGAACATTTTAAGAATTTTGGATGATTGTATAAATTTGTTTTAGATAAATGTAAATGATGATATTCTTGGTAATTTTGTATTTTAAAAATGAAATTTTAGTTGAAGAATAGAAAAATAATGAAAAAGGCTAATCTAAGAAGCACTCGGTAAACATACTTCCTTAAATTCTATACAGCAATCTAGCGATACTAGGATTTTTCCATTCTTCCTTGGTACTTGTACAACAGTGCGGACATGTGGGCAGAATCATTAGCTGTTTTTGATGTACAGTAGCATACCATGGTAACCATGAAGCGCAAGTTTATGTACTAACGGTCAAGTCTTTATTGTGACTGTGGAGTTGCATTTGTGCAATGCTAGTTTAAATCAGAGACAAAGCACTGTTTATGTGTGTTGTTATTTCATGGAAATAAAGAAGTCAAACAAGGAGGAGGGAACAGGTATCCTTAGGCCCAATCCTGCAAAAAGTAAGAATTAAAATTTGTCTTAAAAAGAAAGAAGATATGTTGGATGAGATCTGCTATCTTTTATTCAGTTTTTACAATGATAGTGACTTCCTTAAAATGGTATGGTCCATTTCCTATTACAAATACTGTAGCTATATTGATAGTGACTTTCTTAAAATGGTATGGTCCATCCTCCATTACAAATAGCTATATTGATAGTGACTTTCTTAAGATGTTATGTTCCATTCCCCATTACAAATAGCTATATATTGATAGTGACTTTCTTAAAATGTTATGTTCCATTCCCCATTACAAACAGCTATAATGAAAGTGACTTTCTTAAAATGTTATCTTCCATTCCCCATTACAAATAGCTATGTTGATAGTGACTTTTTAAAAATGGTATGGTCTATTCCCCATTACAAATAGCTATAATGATAGTGACTTTCTTCAAATGGTATGTTCCATTCCTCATTACAAATAGCTATAATGGTAGTGACTTTCTTCAAATGGTATGTTCCATTCCCCATTACAAATAGCTATAATGATAGTGACTTTTTCGAAATGGTATTGTCCATCCCCCATTACAAATAGCTTTTTCATTTCTTGTGGTGTCGCCAGTGCACCACAACTGGTTATCAAAGGCCGTGGACATCGACTTGGTTGTCGATGTTATGTCTGTCCGTACATCATACCTGTGTTCTCGTCCGGGTCGTATTAAGCGTTTTGTGATAGCATTGTTACTATCATAACCGAATATGCAGGCGACGACCCCGTCATTGTAATTGTGTGTTCACTCGTCGTCGTCGTTGTGGTGTCTAATTTGCCTAATTTTAGTGTGGTTTGAACTGCGCAACTTCATGCAGGATGATATAACAGTCTGATCGCCAATCGAGTTTACTCTGAACTGAATGAATCTGAGTGTGGATCAGAAGTAGATGAACACTAGATTTTTACCTCAGTCTGAATTTTCACCACCGCTGCTCATGAACGGTGCCCAGCAACTCGGAAACAAAATGAAAGTTGAAGACTTCCACTTTGTTATGATTCTGTGCTCAAGTTGTAATCAACATTAGCCCTCAAATCTTCTTTTCTGAAGTTGGAAAAGAGGGAGGTGCTCAGGATAGCACATACACTTATGATGTACATTTTCCCTGCTAAAAATCGGCAGTAATTTTGTATAAATACTATACCAGCCAGAAGGAAACAGGAAATAAAATGTCTATGGCAACTAACGAGTAAAGGATGAGGATAAATTAGGTTCCACAAGTTGGCAGCAGCTATAGTCTTTGTTATTTGTAGTTTCACCCTCAAATACCAACACCTGCAGCCCATCTGTAACATTGTTAGTAATGTGTATCTGCCTGATTGACAACTGGTTATAACAAACCAACCTTAAAGGTCTATGCACAATTTCTATATTGATTGAAATAATATTGAAATCTAAACAGTTTTTGAATTTGAAAAAAGCAGTTCTTAATTCATGCAGATTTGGTATCACTGTGAGGACAGCTCAAAATCTTTGTGTAATTCTTTCCTAAATCTTAGTCACTAAAAAGATGAAAGAAGTATATTCCTGCTAGGATTGTATTGGGGGTATGGCAAAGACGCGAAAACATTTGCAGTTAGTTCCCAGCCTCGCGTTAATGAGGTTGTTTGACACCATCCTTTTCGCACAGGACTCCACCCACTTTTAGAATTTTGCAGTTTTTGCGATACAGATCACTGGAAGGGACAATTTTCTATCATGTGGGGTGTCACCTGACAATTTTGTAGCAGTAAAGTTTCTAAGCTAGGTGGAAGTTCGTTGATTTTTCTTTCCATTGATACCAAATGTTCCATATTTTTGGACTTCCAATTTTGTGTAATTGTTGTTTGGATTTGTGTACTAAAATATTGGCTTAATTTTTGGACCACATGCATGCCGAGCTCCTGACCGGCTTCCTTCAAATTGAGGTAAAAATGTATTAGACGACACAATGAGCTTTTGCTCGTGCTAAATTTGTATGGGCCTGGTGGTGGATTTTTATCACAATCAAGAATTACTTAGTGTGGTAGCTAGGATAAGATTTAGGGTTTATTTTACGTCCATTTCATTTATTACTCTGGAGTCTGACCTAGCCTAGGGCCTAGCTGTCAATGTGTCATTTTATTTCCTTTAATCTGTGCAGCGTTGAATCCAAATGATAGTTAATCATAAGCATATTTGAAATGTGTGTAATAGTGAAAGACCAGTGATTTTTTATCATTGTTTAGGTTGGAATGTGAGCAAAGTCTATTTTGAAAATGATTATAGTGTGTCCAGTTGCAAATCAAGCATGGATCTAGGTTCTATATTTACAGGATAAAATTAACAAACAGGTTATTTTCATTGTCAACCTAGTGTATTGCAGTGTTGCGGTGTTGGTACGCCATATTTTTTAAAATTGTCTTGAAATAGCGCATTAGACAATGAGGAAATAATTCAAGACTAAGATATCTAGACCGCAGATTATCTGCTAGCTTAGGGGGCAGAGGAGGCAAGAGTCCAATCCATAGTTCATGCTTATGAAATATAAATCATGAAATCAGTGATTTATTATTTGGGATAAATCCCTGGTGAAATGGTATTTTAGCAGCTTAAGCAAATATAAATGTATTTAACCCTATGAATTCTATAGCAAATGAATAGTAAAAATACTACTGCATAGCCTGATTTTAAGAAAATCAGTCTTGACAGATTGACACCACATTACATACACGAGGGTTCTAATTATCAAAACCTTGCATACACTCAGTTGCCCTAGGAAGCTCTGTCGTCACGAAATCTCATTTATTTTATTTTTTTGATATACAGTACAATAAAGATTCCCCATGTAATCTGAAATATATGTTTGTTTTTTCAAAGAAAGTAAGTTATTGGGGGGGTTAATACGAAGGTTAAGTTTGTGGCTAACTATTTCGTGCGAACGTCATTTCGTGACAGCACATGTGAGATTAGGATACCGATGTAAACAATACCAAGTGACTACACATTGTCCAATCATGATTTGGATTGTACGATAAATCAACATGGCTCCTCTGGAAATAGGTGCAAAACTTGCGAGCTCCTGACCGGCTTCTTTTGATTTTCATATTTATTTTCATAGATTTAGATAGAAAAAGATTTTTCTATCACATATGGAAAGTTCTTGTGGGCCTAAAGACTAGAAATGTGTTTTGTGACCATGTTTTCTGACACCCGTTTTTCGAATTTCTAATTGTTATAGATCCCTCCGATTTTCATTATTTTTGCTCGATTATTTCTTTAAATATTAATGGATAGTATTTTCAACTCCTTATTTGCCTAAATTTCATGTATGTATTGATACCGTTTTCTACCGTAACGAAGCTGAAATCACCTTCGAAAAACAGCATGTTTCAGCTCGTTACATATTCATAAATTTGAGTGGGTAGAATACGCACAGAAAATTTGGTCAGAATTTGCTGCACGACTTTATGAATTATGGTAAAAAAACAAAGGATTCACAAAGAAAATAACATGGTTGCACATCAATCACAAAATTTGCATAAAATTTATGCAAATTGTGCGTGAGATGAAAAAACTAAAATTGGTCTGTTTGACCGATTTTGATGAAATTTTGCTTCTTTGATGGTTTGAAAAAAACAGATTTTAAAGCAATTTAGCCGACATGTTGCCTCTACATGTCCATATACCTTGAAGAATATTACAAATGGTTTCCAGTTCTAAGGCAGTGAGTTAATGGTATATTTTATTAACAGTTTCATTGCAGAACCACCATGAAACCACATGTTTAGAGTGCAGTGTGAAATCCATGGTTATCTGTGGGGAGGGGCACTAGATCACATACAGTGCAGTGTGAAATCCGTGTACATCTGTGGGGAGGGGCACTAGATCACATACAGTGCAGTATGAAATCTGTGTTCATCTGTGGGTAGGGACACTAGATCACATACCTTTCATAACAGGTTTTCTGGGTTATTGAAGTTTGCTTTTATCCACCATTATAATTGCAGGTATTTTATGTCAGAAAAAAAAAGCAATTTCAACTTTTTTTTCTTTTGAAATAATGATTTCATAACAAATTTGGCAGTACTGGGAGAGGGGGAAGGGGGGGGGGGTATACATAATTGCAAACTAATTTCTATACATATTTTAATGATGAAGTCTGAAATGTTTTCACTTTTACTCTTCTTTCTAAGGCATTGTGAAAGCTACTTTGAATTGAATGCCTCCTGAACCCCCCCCTCAATTTCTATTAAAAAAAAAACTTCCAAGGGGGTATAAGTTCCCCTCCAAACACCCCTGGTTAAGTGAAACGGGTGAACATTGAAGCTGATATCTTTTTAGTTCATATTGGTATGCTAATTAACACTTTAAACTGTTAGTCTTGAGGGAAGTTCTGGCAAGTCTTAAGGGAAGTCCTGGTTAGTCTTGAGGGAAGTCCTGGTGTTAGTCTTGAGGGATATTTAATATAATATGTTGTATCGATTATGCATTATTTTGATATCTCAATATTTTTATTTCATATTGCTTAAAATGTACAAAAAAACACACAAAAATTGAAAGTAAAATTGAAGCAAAAAGAGGATTCACAAGTCTTTTATTAAAGGCACATTTTAGTGTCATATGTGCACTGAATACATTAATTACACACTGACGCAAAAGTATTCAATGTGATTTTAATATTGGTATTTGGGTATATGATATTTCCCTACATGCCAAAGAGCAATACTGTATCATCCACTTTCTGGTTTGTAAGGGTTGTGAATCATTTTTTCTTGGAAGAAGGGTGTTGTTTGTATGTCTGTAGGATTACTTTGATTATCAAAATTTGATCAATCACCAAAGAACTCCCTTTGAAAACAATGTGGTGAAGGATTAGAAGACATGGATTAATAAGACCGTTGTGATGACTAAATCACAAAGAGGCAACATTAGTTTAAGTCTGTTAAAGGATTAGTTCAGTGGTCAAGCAAATCTATCTTATATGAACAAGGACTTCAAAAAAAACAAAATGGTGAAAAAACCATTTAAAAATCTTATTCTGTGAAGTAGATATTTAAATTTAAAGTTTGGTATCATTTGTGTAGAAACAACTGAAATCAGACTAGTTGTGATGTCATAGCCTCAGATTCCTCAAGTCGTTATGTATTCTTTCATATTTTGTCCTGCAATTTTAAGGATTTAAAACCATGGAATGTGTCAGAAAAGTAGTAAATCTTAATCTAGTAAGGGTATCTATAATGTACCACCTGAAGAAAGTTCGAGGAAAAAATAATTTAAATAGTACAAAATTTAAATAATCTTTATTTGAAAGACATACAAAATTGCTAAGAATGTGAGGATGAGGACACTGACTTTCCATAGTAGACTTACTACACCAGTCATTTCCACAAAGATAAGACAGGAGCTTTAAACTTGAATATCTCCTTAACGGAATGAGATATTTGAATGCTTTCTTCACCATTTTGTTTCTTTTGAAGTCCTCTTTTATATAAGATGAATGGAATGTGCTTGACCATTGAACCTTGACCTTTAAGAATGAAAAAAGTAGCACAAAATCCTATCAAAAGGAGAAGGTTTGCCCCTTGGAATTTTGTATTTTTATGATTGAATTTGTACGGCACAGTTATGAACATACCTGTATATTTTGTTATTCAATCTATTGTGTTCTAATCTGTTGCTATGATACATGGAGTAGCTACATGTATGATGCAAGGAGAAATTTAAGTTTAAAGTTTGGTATCATTTGTGTAGAAACGACTGAAATCACAGACTAGTTGTGATGTCACACCCATTCCTGAAAGTCTATCATATTTTGTCCTTGGATTTTGTGGCCTAAAAACCATGGGATATGTCAAAAAAGTAGTAAAACAGAATCTAGGAAGGGAATTTATAATATACTACCTAAAGAAAGTTCAAGGAAAAATAATTTAAAAAGTGAAATAATTCAATAAACTTTCTTTAAAATAAATTAACAATTGTTAAGAATGTGAGGATGAATATGCTAATTTACTATAGTAGACTTACTACACCAGTCATTTCTACACAGATAAGACAGAGCTTTAAACTTGAATATCTCCTTAATGGAATAAGATTTTTTTGAATGTTTTTTCTCTCACCATTTTGTTTATTTTAAAGTCCTCTTTCATATAAAATAAACTTTCTTGACCACTGGACTAATTCTTTAATTTTAGCCTTTTTTTTAGTCAATAATCAATCTGGAATTTGCATTCTCAGTATTTTAAATGACAAAAATTTATGAAAGAAATGAAAAGAATTACATTATATAGAGATCTTAAGCCATCTCACTCCATTGCATGTAAGTTGAAAAATATTTGAACCATCCATGCCATATGATATGGAAGTGCATTATTCAAAGTGAAAGTGAATTTTAATTGAATGATCTATCAGTACTGTATGAAACAGTGTAGGTTGGTGTGTACCTTTAAAATGTGGTTTATTTGTTTCTGACTTCCCAAAGTCAAGCAAATTATTTAGTCATCAAGTCACCCTCGCCCAAGCAAACCTTTTAAGTTTTTTAAAGGGGAAATCTTGTCCCAAGAAGATTGCTTGACATATCACCATTTTATCTGATACATACTTGTGACATAGCTTTGGTGGTGGTTGCTGATTGGCTTATTATTATTGGTATAAATATTTCAACCAATCAGAATGTTTGATTTGTATTTTATATTTATGTCCAAATTATCATGATAACCTGATAACTGCAGCGTTTAAGATGCTTCAAAGTCTTTCAGATATTCTTGGTTAAAGGAGCACTAGACCGAAAAGTAAGGGAGCTCGTTTTTCTGAATTTTACAGATATATTATCCACAATAGATTGATAAACTTCATGCCTCCATCAGATACAACGTGAGGGCCACAGATTCCTATTAACATGCCTCCACAACCCACAGATGACGGATGACGTGAGGGCAAATGTCACTCGGATATTTCTATTAACCAGAAAATTGCTATACTTTGCATGCTACTGTAGATAAGCATTTTATTTTTGGGGCCCCATAAAAATACACCCTCACTTTTCGGTCTAGCGCTCCTTTAAGTTTAACCATGAGTCTTAGCACCTACCAAGGTATTTACCTGAAAACAGTTTAATCTAACTTGGAACTTCTACTTCCATGCTTGGAGGTGGTTATTACAGTGGAGGTGGTTATTACAGTAATTGACGAGTAAAGCATATTCTGTGAAAGAAATCTTGCTGGGTGTTTTCTGTTTCCAAGAATAGCCATTTGACCAGCCTTTAATACAAGCTAAACAAGAGATTAGACATGGCCAGGGTGATTTCAGTTTTAGAAAGTAGACAATAAGGCATCACACCCCATTACCTTCAGATTCAGAACAAACAGGCTAGAGAAGTCAAAAACAAGTCAAATACCAGAATTGCTAAGGTTCAGAACTGATCAAAACAACTTTAGTGTTTGCTGTTTAGTTTAAAGAGAACAAACAATTATTTGAGAGGGACAGAAATAAAGGGTGGCACCCATGCGCTCTGAACAACAAGTTACGTATTATTGCCATGTAGATATAAGGGTAGAGGTCTAGAAAGTGACCAGGTAACCTTGATTGTCGTAAGGAAATGGAATTGTTTTTTTCACAGGAGATTGTATTCGTTGATTTTCAATGTAAACAATGTGCAAACTCATAACCATTTGCTAAAAGTTCAATCTGTGACTCGTGCTTTGTAGAATTGAAAAAGTGCAGAGTTGATGTGTTGATTAAAGGAAGATCAGACAGGTGTACCTTGCATCCTTGAAGAGGAACGTAATTGTGAAAAAGTCAATTGATATCTTAAGAAGACAACTAAAATTCTGAATGCAGTTTTTGTATATTTTAGTCCTAACTACATCAAATAGAGCAATAAATATATCAACTTAAGCTACAGGTTCACTGGTAGAGTGGGGATGGGGGTAGGGGTATGAGATTGGGATGGGGGTAGGGAGTATGGGTAAGGTTGATAATCTTTTAATCAGGATTGCTGTACATGGCAGTCGATTAAAAACGATTGTTTTAAATCTACCTGGTAAATTAATTTTCATAAAATATGACCCTTCCTTTTTCTTCCCTAAAATTAATTTTCCGTATCCTCTCTTTATTCTAGCATCAGATATTTTTAATTCCCTCTTGGCACATATGACTCTGACTGTCTCAGTGCCATTAAACTTCAACAAGAAAACAGTTAAAAACCCATTTTGAAGAGTATTTGATGAAATGTTTTTTCAAATTTCTCATGGTTTTAAATAGATCAATTTTAAGCTTATGTGTATTAAACTTACAGTATGCTTTGAGTAAAGACAAAACTAAAAAAACCTTATTTCCCTTTTCATTTCAAAGTTATTTGTCAATTTTTTCCGACAGTACTTTTAGGGCAGTTTGTCTTATAAATGCTTTTCAGAATAAGCAATGAGTAAAGATGAAAAACTTCCAACTCTTTGCATTCCTGAATGGTATTATGCTTGATGAATGCCACCAGTAGTCACCAGGAGGTCATGGATGAGTGACCACCAATGGGTACCAGAGGAGGGTCAATAGTAAGGTCTTATGATCTGACGTGTATCCATACAGCATGTGGGCGGGATATCTTCACAATTCAAGTTCTCCCTCTTTATTTGTGCCGAAGAAGAAAAACAAGATTTGATAAGAGATCAGCAGTGCTTATCAACCAGAGCACAAAGAAGAAAAACAATTTTATTGATGTTTAACAAAAAGTTAGCAAACCCCAGCAATCTGGTTATTAATCAACTCTACTTGTGTGTGGATACCATGGCCTATACCACAATAACCACAATTTGCCACCTTTTAATAAGATTACATATAGATTATGGTACCTCATATTTGATATGGGGTATGGTAATTGTTGTTTTTGAGTTAAATGTAAGTAAACTCCGCAAGAAATGTAGGAAGTGGTCAGAGTAAGTAAATTATCTAGGGTTGTTTTATATTGTTCTTAGTACTTACTCTGTAAATCCAGGTTAATCATAAAAAGAGACTTAAAACGGCTGATAAAAAATAGTGGAACAGGTAACTGCTGTTTGGGTTTCTTTCAAGATTTTAAGACGGAGATATGACAATAATGGGGGTCACAATGGGGGTCGTGAGATTTTGAATGTTTGGTGAGAAGTAAAAGATTAGTTTGAGTGGTCAGAGATGTTTGGTGGGAAGTAAAGGATTAGTTTGAGTGGTCAGAGATGTTTGGTGGGAAGTAAAGGATTAGTTTGAGTGGTCAGAGATGTTTGGTGGGAAGTAAAGGATTAGTTTGAGTGGTCAGAGGTGTTTGGTGGGAAGTAAATGATTAGTTGAATGGTCAGAGATGTTTTGTGAGAAGTAAAGGATTAGTTTGAGTGGTCAGAGATGTTTGGTGGGAAGTAAATGATTAGTTGAATGGTCAGAGATGTTTTGTGGGAAGTAAAAGATTAGTTTGAGTGGTCAGAGATGTTTGGTGGGAAGTAAATGATTAGTTTGAGTGGTCAGAGATGTTTGGTGGGAAGTAAAGGATTAGTTTGAGTGGTCAGAGATGTTTGGTGGGAAGTAAATGATTAGTTTGAGTGGTCAGAGATGTTTTTGGATTGGGAAGGGAAGGATTAGTTTGAGTGGTCAGAGATGTTTGGTGGGAAGTAAATGATTAGTTTGAGTGGTCAGAGATGTTTGGTGGGAAGTAAAGGATTAGTTTGAGTGGTCAGAGATGTTTGGTGGGAAGTAAAAGATTAGTTTGAGTGGTTAGAGATGTTTGGTGGGAAGTAAAGGATTAGTTTGAGTGGTCAGAGATGTTTGGTGGGAAGTAAAAGATTAGTTTGAGTGGTCAGAGATGTTTGGTGGGAAGTAAAGGATTAGTTTGAGTGGTCAGAGATGTTTGGTGGGAAGTAAATGATTAGTTTGAGTGGTCAGAGATGTTTGGTGGGAAGTAAAGGATTAGTTTGAGTGGTCAGAGATGTTTGGTGGGAAGTAAAGGATTAGTTTGAGTGGTCAGAGATGTTTGGTGGGAAGTAAAGGATTAGTTTGAGTGGCCAGAGATGTTTGGAGGAAAGTAAAGGATCAGTTTGAGTGGTCAGAGATGTTTGGTGGGAAGTAAAGGATCAGTTTGAGTAGTCAGAGATGTTTTGTGGGAAGTAAAGGATTAGTTTGAGTGGTCAGAGATGCCTATTTTAAAGAAGGAAAAGACAAACAGATATATCATGAAACTACTTTTAAGGAAATACAGGGCTCAAAACATTTCAGAACTTTTGTTTGAAGTGACTGGTGTAAGAAGTCTATAGAAGAGATGTAAAGACTCATTTTCTCATCAAAATTAGTTTTATGTTTATTCTGCTATAAATTGGTTTAATGTTTTTGACTTTATTGAAGATGAAGAAATTTGACAAATAAGCAGTTGATATAGGTTCATTAAATATGTATTTCTCTTTAAAAATTAGTCAAATTGAGGAAAATATTTTTTTCATAAATGTTTCATCATATTGAAAAATAATGTTGTTATTGTTTATACCATAGGTTTCCATCAAATGTTAAACAGGACAATAAAAGGAGTGAACAAACTGGTTAAAGCTTTGAGAAATCTTTAAGTTCCGTAAGAAGTATGTAGAAATGATTGAAATCGGGCTAGTAATGACACCCTCTGTTGTGTTTTTTTAATCAAATATTTTATGAGATTTACTGACTTATAACCAATGGATCTACCAGGAGAGTGCTAAAAACAGTGTCTGACTGTAACTAAATTTCCACCAGTAGGAATTGAGGTAAAATTGCTCCACTTGGTAAAAAAAAAAACTTAATTTAATTTTTGTCACAATATGTAAACTGTTAATAAGACAGTGAGTGTGTGTCATCATGTAGGCTTTATTCGCCAGCCCTATTAATGAGACTTTCAAATTAAACATATATCAAACAGAACATGATATCTTTTCTTCTGGGTCCAACATTTCCAATGAAAATTTGCATATTGAGCGAGTTCCATAGATGCTGCTTGCAAAAATTGCCCCAATCTGAGATAATTTCACCTGCCTGATTACAATACCTTTTACCCAGTTGAGAGGTAAAATATTAATATAAAATGAAAAAAATTATAAAAAAAAATTGGGAAAATTGCATAGTAGAATTATTGTAAATTGTGGTGAAATTTGACAACATTTTTCGAAAATTAAAGAAAAGTTTCCGGAAAATTTCTTAAGATGAAGGAAATGTCCCCAATATTGGGGGAATTGATTTAATGATTAGTAGAAACATTTCATAGAAACTTAATTACCTCCGCTAACGAAGTTGGATGGAGGTTATCTTTTTGCCCCCGTTTGTCTGTACGTTTGTCATCAAGATATCTCAATAACTGATGATTGGATTTGGATTAAATTGGGTGTGTGGTTTTACTCCTACGTAAGGAAGAAGTAATTCAAATTTGAGACACATTGGGACAGGGGAAGGGTGCAAATGTAGGGGTGGGGACATATTTTTGCCTCTATTTGTCTGTTTGTTTGTTTATTATCAAGATATTTCAAGAACTGATGATTGGATTTGGATTAGATTTGCTGTGTGGTTTTGTTACTGATTAAGGAAGAAGTGGTTAAAATTTGAGACAAATAACAATAGGGGAGTGGTGAAAATGGAGGGGTGGGGATATGTTAGGGCAAGATTTATCAACACTTAGTAGAAACTTTCCATTGGAATGTGCTGAACAATGAACTCATGCCATGAAAGAACAGTCATACAATGAAATTTCTGGATTCAAAAAAATTATCAAGTGAAGTGGTTTCTGATATCAATGAAATCAAAAGAATTGGTTTTTGCCAAGAATGAAAATGATGAAATGTGAATCATCTACCCTCTATAGAGCTTAAACAATGAATGCTTAGCATGAATTACACTGAAAACAATGATCACAAGTGATGATCCTCAAGTGTTTAGAATGTAAATGGCAATAAGGATCCACAGTGAGAAATAGATTGTTTGGAAGTAAATAGCAATAAGGATCAATAGCGAGAAAGAGATTGGGGTTATAAGTTGGTGGGTGGAGGGTTTCTGAGGTAGATTTTATTCCGGTGGGAAATATAGGGGCAGAGGTATGCACTCTACTCAATGCTATGATTCTAGCTTACCAGTGTAATTGTTACCATCAGAAAGATAATTGATGATCATAACTTACCTTTAGTTCAAGAGGTAGTTAGCACTTCGAGTATCTTCCCAGCATTCCAGCCTGTGAGTGCTGCAAGCTTGCATGGACTTGTTAAGGGTATGCCAAACAAGACTTGTTCTCAAGATCCGCTACCAACATGGTTACTCCAGCAACACCTACCTGCTCTCATGCCGTTTCTTTTAAAAACAGTAAATACCTCGCTATCTCTTGGTATTTTCCCATTGTGTCTTGGAAAGGCAATTGTTACACCTGTTTTGAAGAAACAATCTTCAAACAAGAATGAACTCTCAAATTACAGACCCATATCAAATATTCGTTTCTTGGGCAAAATTTTGGAAAAGGTAGTGGCCAACCAATTATCCAACTATATGGATCAGAATCAACTTCATGGTATCTTTCAATCTGCATATAAAAAGTGCCATAGCACTGAAACAGCACTTCTCTGCCTCCAAGATGATTTGTCGGCTGCGCTGGACCAGAAAAAAATCAACATTCCTTTTATCCCTGGATCTCTCTTCTGCTTTTGACACGCTGGACCACACTATCCTCATTCACCGTCTTAGAGACAATCTGGGGCTTTCGGGGACCGCACTCCAGTGGTTTAAGACATACTTGGAGAACAGGAAATGGTGTGTTTCGATCAATGGTTCTGAATCAACCAGTTTAAAACTTAATTTTTGGCGTACCCCAAGGGTCCGTGCTTGGCCCGCTGCTATTCACCATATACATGCAGCCAATCACTGAAATATTTGAAAGATATGGTGTAAAAGTATCACATGTACGCGGATGACATTCAGGTTTATTTGACTTGCGATCCACGCTCCGAGAGGTCCATACAAGATGCCACAACCAAACTCACAGATGTTATGAAAAATATAAAAACATGGATGACTATGAATAAAATGAAACTCAATCAAGATAAGACTGAACTTTTGATAGTATCCTCACTAGCACACCAACAAAGTCTGTCTGATGTTCAGATCCATCTTGATGGTGTCACTCTTAGGCCATCATCTGTTCTTAAGATTCTTGGTGTGACATTTGATATTAAACTCAGCCATGTTGCGCAGATAGCCAGTATCACATGTTCACTGAGGTTTCAGTTAAGAAACCTCACACTGATACGTAGATATCTTGATGAAAATGCAACTCATGCAGCAATTCGGGCCCTTATTCTTTCCAGGCTGGATTATTGTAATGCTTTACTGTATGGCACCACTACCAAAAATATTCATTCTCTTCAGCTTTTGCAAAACCAAGCAGCCAGACTTATTTTCCTGAAACCTTAACATACCCATACATCACCTCTCTTACATGAGCTACATTGGCTACCTGTTTCACAACGCATTCAGTTTAAGACTGCTGTCCTCTGCTTCAAGTCCCTTCGTAATGACGGCCCTTCATACCTTTCTAATCTATTAAATGTCCGCTCATCATCCTATGATCTTAGATCTCAGTCCAATTCTAGTACCATTTTATGTAAGCCCCGTCCCAGAACAAATTTAGGATCAAAAGGCTTCTCATTTACCGCCCCTAAGTGCTGGAATCCCCTACCCCAACAAATTAGACTTGCCCCCTCCCTCAGTTCATTTAAAAGGCAATTAAAAACTCATTTGTACCCCCAGCCTAGTTTTTGGTAGTTATCTAATTTTCTATTTGCTATGTTTCTTTGTTTGTTGTAATTATTTGTGTATGTTATTTAGTCAAGCGCTTTGTCCCACATTATGTGAAAAAGCGCTATATAAACACATTTATTATATATATATATATATATATATATATATATATATATATATATATATATATATATATATATATATATATATATATATATATATATATATATATATATATATATATATATATATATATATATATATATATATATATATATATATATATATATATATATATATATATATATATATATATATATATATATATATATATATATATATATATATATATATATATATATATATATATATATATATATATATATATATATATATATATATATATATATATATATATATATATATATATATATATATATATATATAGTATTAGAATAAGGATATATATATTCCCCTACCTCTATGGTCTACCATATATATATATATAGTATAGAATAAGGATGGGGCATATAGTATTAGAACAAGGATGGGGCATATTCCCCTACCTCTATGGTCAGGTCTACCATATATATATATATATATAGTATTAAAATAAGGATATATATTTATATATATATATATATATATATATATATATATATATATATATATATATATATATATATATATATATATATATATATATATATATATATATATATATATATATATATATATATATATATATATATATATATATATATAAATATATATATATATATATATATAAATATATAATATATATATATATATATATATATATATATATATATATATATATATATATATATATATATATATATATATATATATATATATATATATATATATATATATATATATTTATATATATATTTATATATATATATATATATATATATATATATATATATATATATATATATATATATATATATATATATATATATATATATATATATATATATATATATATATATTATATATATATATATATATATTATATATATATATATATATATATATATATATATATATATATATATATATATATATGTATATATATATATATATATATATATATATATATATATATATATATATATATATATATATATATATATATATATATATATATATATATATATATATATATATATATATATATATATATATATATATATATATATATATATATATATATATATATATATATATATATAGTATTAAATAAGGATGGGGCATATTCCCCTATCTCCTCTATGGTCTACCATATATACATATATATATATATATAGTATTAAAATAAGGATGGGGCATATTTCCTACCTCTATGGTCTACCATATATATATATATATATATATATATATATATATATATATATATATATATATATATATATATATATATATATATATATATATATATATATATATATATATATATATATATATATATATATATATATATATATATATATATATATATATATATATATATATATATGTATATATATAGTATTAGAATAAGGATGGGGCATATAGTATTAGAATAAGGATGGGGCATATTCCCCTACCTCTATGGTCTACCATATATATATATATATATATATATATAGTATTAGAATAAGGATGGGGCATATTCCTTACCTCTATGGTCTACCATATATATATATAGTATTAGAATAAGAATGGGTTGTCTTATCTAGTATAAATTTGCATGACACATGCCTTAAACATTTCCGATTGCAGTTTCACCTTTGTGCAGGGATACCACACTACCCAGATACCTCACATTTTTGGAATGGAGCAGTTACAGTAAACAACTATGCATGTCGGGAGTGTTTTTGTTTAATCGGTCTGTTATATTTTGCTGTTTGTCACAAACAAGTGATCATAACCTTTGTCTCAAGTTTCAAGTGTTTGTCGTTCTGTGGTTTAAAGGGAAGTGGTTGGTGTTAAATGATGCATCAAGTATTTTGTATTTGTTTGACTGGCGCAGAATAAAATCAACTTTCCTGAGAATTGCAGCAAATTGCAACAAATTGCAACATTGTTAATGATTGGAAAAATATGCATTGATTGCAAAATGTTAACCTTTTATGTTTGAAATGCTATTTACAGAAATGACCTTTTGAACCATTGGGTAATTATCAGTAGGGTGTGTTGTGTTGTTGGTTTAGCTTTATTGGGGTGGGAATCATGTGGTGGTATAACCAGGGGGTAATGTTGGGTGTGGACTCCTTAAACCCTCTCCCCTATCCCTCCCCTATTCTTTGGACCTGGACATCATAATTCCTGATTAGACCCCTGGCTACACCCCAGGGATTACTTGACTTGCATTGTTTTCAACTCTCTGGCAGACTTGACTAGCAAAGTTTCTAAAAGAGGGGGAAAAAAGGAGAATGTTCATTTTATTTTTATGATTTGACTGTTACTTTTTCCAGCTTGACTAGCTATTTAACAATTTTGGAAATTTTGGAAAGTTGTGAAAAATTGATGGATGTGTTTTGGCAACAATGCTGTGAGAAGGATTCAAAACTTGGGCATGAAAAACAGTCTATGAGACTGGTAAAGCTTTGTGTGAGCTGGTAGGTTGCCAACGTTCATGCTAAGAGTTAGTGTAAATTAGTCAAAATATTAATCGTCCTTCCCTAGAAATGTTTGGGTCAGTATGTGTATGGTTTTCTCTGTAATAACTTGATTAAACAAACCAAGTTTATTGATTAAAATAATAATAATAATGATAATAATAATGATAATTATAATGATAATAATAATAATAATTATAATAATAAATTATTATTATTATATATATGATAATATATTTATTATTATTATTATTATTATTATATATATATTATTATATGTTATTATTATTATATATTATTATTATTATTATTATATTATAGGTTATTATTATTATTATTATATTATTATTATTATTATATTATTATATATTATTATTATCATTATATATTATATTATTATTATATTATTGATATATATTATCATATTATTAATATATATATATTATTATATATTATTATAATGATAATAATAATAATACTAATACTAATACTGATACTAATAATAATGCAAATGATAATAACAGGGTTTGAACGGTGAAGGTATTACTCTTTTGATTCATTTTTTTTTACAAAAAGACAGAATATGGTATCAAATTTAGTGCTCCATGTCTAAAACTATTGGTTTATGAGGGTTCAGAATTCAAGTGTTAATTCCTGTTTTCAGATTGATGCCAATGGCACATGAAATTGAAAAGGAGGACAAATGGAAATTCACGGCTCAATTCAATAAACATAATCACCTCTTTCTCTGGATTATGTAATTCAGATGATATCTGACCGTTAAAATAAACTTTTTAATACATTTATGTCAAATTCATGGAATTTGAGGTGCCCTGAATTAAGGGAAAATACACAAAATAATGTGGAGTTAAAAAAAAAAATCCTTAGATATGTATTTAAAATGCGGAAGAAATTAATCAGTTATCTTTTCATACTATATTTGGCTTTTATTCTATTGACTTCTTTCATAACATTGGCAATTTTAATCACAAAAAAGTATGAATGCACTTAACAATTATATATTATTATATACTAAACAACTTAAAGGAGCATTAGACCAAAAAGTGAGGGCGTATTTTTGGGGGTCCCCAAAATAATCAAATGCCCATCTATCATGCAACGGTGTAACAATTTTCTGCTTCATATGAATATTCAAGTGACCTTTGCCCCTACGTTGTCTGTGGGTTGTGGAGGTATCAAGTTTATCGATCTGTTGTGGATAATTTGTGAAATTCGCAAAAGTAAGCGCTCCTCACTTTTCAGTGAAGAGATAAATCAGATGCAGCAATAATATTTTTTTTTAATAATAAGTATCCTAAGAAAATGAGTACCAAAATAATAAATATGCTAAGAAAATGAGTACCAAAATAATAAATATCCTAAGAAAATGAGTACCAAAATAATAAATATGCTAAGGAAATAAATGAGTACCAAAATAATAAATATCCTAAGAAAATGAGTACCAAAATAATAAGTATGCCTAGAAAATGAGTACCAAAATTATAAATATGCTAAGAAAATGAGTACCAAAATAATAAATATCCTAAGGGAATAAGTACCAAAATAATAAATATGCTAAGAAAATGAGTACCAAAATAATAAATATGCCAAGAAAATGAATACCAAAATAATAAATATGCTATGAAAATGAGTACCAAAATAATAAATATGCTAAGAAAATGAGTACCAAAATAATAAATATGTTAAGGAAATGAGTACCAAAATAATAAATATGTTAAAATAATGAGTACCAAAATAATAAATATGCTAAGAAAATGAGTACCAAAATAATAAATATGCCAAGAAAATGAGTACCAAAATAATAAATATGCTAAGAAATTGAGTACCAAAATAATAAATATGCTAAGAAAACGAGTACCAAAATGATAAATATGCTAAGAAAATGAGTACCAAAATAATAAATATGCTGAGAAAATGAGTACCAAAATGAAATAGAACAAGGTGAAATTAAGCATGTTGTGTAACATATTCATGAGCTATCAAAGACTGATATTAGCTTTAAGTTAGGTCTTGGGCAGATTATGTGGTTCTTGCTAAATTTCTTTATACTTAGTCATTTAAAAAAGAAAAAAATCAGTGTTATCTGTTTCTTGTTCAACATTTTGTCATTGATGTTAAGTTTATAAAAGAAAGAAAGTTTATCTTTTATTAAGATTGTTGAACATACTGTGTCACTTAATCCATTTAATCTTTTTTCAAAATGTGTATAGGGAATTATTCAACTAATAAAGGATTAGTTCAGTGGTCAAGCAAGTTTATCTTACATAAAAGGGGAAGAAAAACAAAGTGGTGAAGAAAGCATTCAAAAATCTTATTCCGTTAACAGGTATAAGGAGATATTCAAATTAAGGAGATATTCAAGTTTTAAGCTTTGTGTTATATGTGTAGAAATGACTGGTGTTGTAAGTCTACTATGGAAGGTTGCCACCCTTATCCTTACATTCTTAACAATTGTTAATGTATTTCAAAGAAAATTCATTTAATTTTTCTACTGTTTTGATTATTTCTCCTCAAACTTTCTTCAGGTGGTAAATTATAATTATCCTTCCTAGTTCTGTGTTACTTCTTTTCTGACATATCCAATGGTTCTAAGCCACAAAATTGTAGGACAAAATATGATAGAATACATAAAGACGGAATCTAAGTATGTGGCACACAAGCACAGTAGTCTGATTTCAGCCGTAACTTCTTCACAATCTACCAAACTTTAAACTTATACTTAGATTCCTTAATGGAATAAGATTTCTGAATGCTTTCTCCACCATTTTGTTTGTTTTGAAGTCCTCTTTCATATGAGATGGACATGCTTGACCACTAAATTGATCCTAAATTACATCTGATTTGTCACGAGTTTTGCCATTTCTGAGCAGAGGAAAATGGGGACATGAAGATCTCTATATTTACATTCTTACAAACCGTGATCAAATTTTTTGATTTTTCTTAAAATGACATCACAGCTTACATGATACTTTAATCAAACAGTTTATCAGTATTATTTGGGCCACAGAAATTGCTTTTAAAGGTGTCAAATTTTCCATTCAGTGCAATCACCCCATGTCTGTGTCTGCTACATCCTAAGGTACTCGACTATTCTCAGCTTGGAAAATTTGAGCCGAAAAAACAGGTTATAATCCTAAGAATAGGGAGTAGCACAATTAACACAGCTCACTGGTCTCTGTGCTGAATAGGCAAGAGTATCAGATCGTGCACACACTGAGCATATTACACCTTTTCATAGCATATTTGGGTCTGACTGTAAACACTTTGTCAAAGCTCTAAAAAACGAAACCTGAGGAACACAATGCCGGAGTGGAATGGGTACTTCTGAGAACACACACAGTTTGTGTCAGCAACAATGAGCTCCACAAACAAGCGTTTGTACATTGGATTGTTAGGAGGTTTTATTAACGCAAAGAATGGCCAACCTAAACATAAGGAAATCAGCCCTGTCTGCCTGGGCGCTGGACTGATATATAATTTTATGTCAAAAAAGGGTGGTCCTTGAGGTAAAGAATGTGATGGGTTAATCCTTCAATATACCAGCCAGCCTCTTGTCCTGTAAATTAAGTCTTGCACAGGTTTTCTTCAAGTGTGTTTCTATGTTTGCGCAAGTTTATCAGTTTCCTCCCCAAGTATTAATATGCTGTCATTGCCTGTTAATTGAATGTTGTCTCTTTAGATCATGAAAAAGAAATGGAAAATTAAAATCTTCAGCAGTTCAATGGTTTTCGAAGTTGCTAAAGGACTGATAACATGTAGCAATTTTAGTATCAACTAATGTATTTGTTAATTTGGAACAACTTTCTCATACATATGTAGTTTGAAAAATGTCTCAGTCTTTTACAATCTTAAAAAAACCTTTTTTTTTGCGGCTCATAAACAACTTAACTTCCCTATTCTAGTTTCTGTTATTAAAATTTTGTGACGTGTCAAGTTGGATAGTAATATCATTTATCTCTGACTAGCCGTACGTAGGCCTACACAATGCATGTATGTGTGTATTTATCGGCTACTATAGTACTAGCTCCAGACCTGTTGTAGGCCTAAACTTTTAGCTTTCTTTTGGTGATTTCTAGGAAGTAGATCGCATGATGGTATACTGTAGCTTAGACGAAATGCCGATGGGACTGAGAGGCATTCCAAAATGTATTCCTCATTTACATTCAATATGTGGTGTTCACGAAAGGTTTGTTGTGAAACATAAACGTAGGCCTATAGGTCTGGAACTTCACATTCAGCCGGCTCAGAGTGGCTTACTTCCCTCTGCAATATCTCAAACATTTATGGTTTGATTGCACCTTCAGGTATACTATGGGGGTCTATAATGATTGCACCTTCAGGTATACTATGGGGGTCTATAATGATTGCATCTCCAGGTATACTATGGGGGTCTATAATGATTGCACCTTCAGGTATACTATGGGGGTCTATAATGATTGCACCTTCAGGTATACTATGGGGGTCTATAATGATAACATCTTCAGGTATACTATGGGGGTCTATAATGATTGCATCTTCAGGTATACTATGGGGGTCTATAATGATTGCATCTTCAGGTATACTATGGGGGTTTATAATTATTGCATCTTCAGGTATACTATGGGGGTCTATAATGATTGCATCTTCAGGTGTACTATGGGGGTCTATAATGATTGCATCTTCAGGTATACTATGGGGTCTATAATGATTGCATCTTCAGGTATACTATGGGGGTCTATAATGATTGCATCTTCAGGTATACTATGGGGTTTATAATTATTGCATCTTCAGGTATACTATGGGGGTCTATAATGATTGCATCTTCAGGTATACTATGGGGTCTATAATGATTGCATCTTCAGGTATACTATGGGGGTCTATAATGATTGCACCTTCAGGTGTACTATGGGGGTCTATAATGATTGCATCTTCAGGTATACTATGGGGTCTATAATGATTGCATCTTCAGGTATACTATGGGGTCTATAATGATTGCACCTTCAGGTATACTATGGGGTCTATAATGATTGCACCTTCAGGTATACTATGGGGGTCTATAATGATTGCACCTTCAGGTATACTATGGGGTCTATAATGATTGCACCTTCAGGTATACTATGGGGTCTATAATGATTGCACCTTCAGGTATACTATGGGGTCTATAATGATTGCACCTTCAGGTATACTATGGGGTCTATAATGATTGCATCTTCAGGTATACTATGGGGTCTATAATGATAACATCTTCAGGTATACTATGGGGGTCTATAATGATTGCATCTTCAGGTATACTATGGGGGTCTATAATGATTGCACCTTCAGGTATACTATGGGGGTCTATAATGATTGCACCTTCAGGTATACTATGGGGGTCTATAATGATTGCACCTTCAGGTATACTATGGGGTCTATAATGATTGCACCTTCAGGTATACTATGGGGGTCTATAATGATTGCACCTTCAGGTGTACTATGGGGGTCTATAATGTCTCCGTCAAGTTCTCAAAGGGAATCCGAGGTATCAGAGGATGAAATTTCCTAACTTTTTGCTGACACAATTTTAGGTCTTGTCTGTAATTACTTTGTACGCCACGTTTACACAGCAGTTTTGCAGGGGTTTACAACTTGGAGCATCACATATTTAAGTAAATTTGCAGACGCCACAGAAAGTGGTTAAACTGAATTTTAAAATAATGCAATTTTCACACTTTTCCAATTATTATTTTGGAGAATTAAGGTTACTAAGTATTCAGTGAGTGTCAAACATCAGTTTAAAGCAAACATGCTTCTACATGTCACCAGTCCTACAGTAAAGTAGTGTGTACATACATGTAGATCAACGTATTATGTTTTGACTGTACTATGTTAATTTTGTATGTTGTCAAAGAATGTAGTTACTGATATATACAAGCAAAATTCAAGATTATTCTAAATTTCTTGCATCAGTTGGTATTTTTTGTGCTAAACTTTCCTGACTCAACACTCAATCAAGAAGCAAAGGCTGTAGAGGGCGCATTCTCTTTATGTATCTCTCAACAAATATAATGCATTCTGTTTAAATAATATGTGCATACATAGGCGGTGGAACCGGGGGGCACCCCCACTTTTCTCAAAAGTTTAAAAAGTGCCCTTTTTCTGCAGTAAAAGTGCCCTTTTACACATGGAAAAGTGCCCTTTTAAAGAGGACGAGTGCCCTTTTTAGAGATGGAATCTGCCCTTTCAAACATTGAAAAACGTTTTCTTCAAATATTTTATATATGCTCTTTTCATTAAAGAAGTAGCACAAATATCGCCCTAAAAAAGACTAACATTGTAAAATTTCACGCTCTCTTCGTATGCATACACTATTCTCAATTTCCCCTAAAGACAAAGTTGGAGTCCAACAGCCGTATTTATTAGACTTTATACTTAGAAGGCCTTTAACATTGCTTACTTTTGTTTTCCCAGCTTATAATTTGTAAAAACACTTTAAAATGGGACTTTCCTAGAGTGTTCCAACCACCCCAAATTTCATCAATGGACCATGTAGGGCAAAACTTACCATTTGGACCCGGGCGGCGGGCCATTGCCATGACATAAACTGATGTGCCCTCTCCTACCTTCTTTGTAAAGATATAAGGTGCACCTTTACAGCGATTAAAAAAAAAGTGTTTTTTAAATATCTAAAGTCCCCTTATAATAATTAATCTTTTGTTTGACAGATTGAAGAAAGAAACACAAAATCAAGCAAAATACCACATATTTCACCAGGGAAAGCCTTTAATTTGGGTTCTGTTACTGACTCGTTAAGTGTGAATTTGGGCCATCTGGTCTAATTTACACTGATATACTGAGTTACAGTACGTTCATTCTCAGCAGGAAAAATGGTGACCTGAATAATAATCTAAGGAACCCTTATTTGCTTTTCACGTTATTTTAAATAAACTGTTTCTTTTGATTCAATTGGCTAATCAATTTTGTGACCAGTAATGTTTGGACCGATAAAAGTGTAGAAATTTTCCAGTGGGGAGGGAGGGGGGGGGGGAGGAGGATTATGACTTATATAAAGCTATACTGCTGTGCTGCATGCTTTCAATATACGACAGTTGGAAAGTGCCCCTCAGATCCTGTGCCCACAGATTCAAACATCTTCCGCCCCCTCTGTGTGCATAGGCTGCGATCCCGGGGATAATTTTGTTGAAGGGGGACGAATATGCTTGTGTCCCACTAAAGAATGAAGCCTTATAGAAAGGCTTTTTTATGATTTTTGTCTGGGTTGGTTCCCCACCTCCAATCTTGAAAAGAAATTGCCACCACTAAATATGTGTACTATTAAGTCATAGCTAGTTATTATACTCAGTTCATACTGTAGATAAGAGATGATAAAGTCCACATAAACATTAGTCATTCTCGGAACTGATCATATTTATATTCCTTAATTGATGTGTTTACCTGCAGTGAAACATGGAGAGCAAACAAACATGGCCACATTAAAGCTTTATGGAAAGCTGTTCTGAAAAATAGCAGCCTTTAACCCTTACTCTACCAGCACTTTTTTGAAAATGTGCTTGGGAGGCGGAGTCAAAGATGAAGAACCCAAAACGGCGATAAGTAGAGTAAGGGTTAATCAAGGGATGATTATTAAAGGGTCCTCTGTCTTCCTAGCAGCAGAGTTGGGCCCGTTCAGCTTCAGAGACCCGCCAGGCCGCCCACCGGGATCAAGCTGCCTATATATTCGAGTTGATGCATTTGTTGCGAGTTGATTAACCCTGACTCTACCAGCACTTTTTTGAAAATGCACTCGGGAGGCGGGGCCAAAGATGGGTACCCAAAAGGGCGATAATATTGCCGCGTGGTAAAGTAAGGGTTAAATTAAACATAGGCCTACTTATAGCTGCTTGATTTTCGATACATGCAAAATTTATGTTTAATTGTGAAGTTTGTTAAAAGATCTTAATTCAATTATTTCATTTTTTTTTATCACAATCATTGAAAATGGAAGAAGAAAAAATGTGTCAGATTCTCACTAGCCACAAAATTATAGTAGATCAAACCCCTTTTCTGAATAAGAAATGAACAGGCAGGCTGTCAAAAAGGAGCACATAGAGTACATGCTGGCAAGGGCCATGTAGCAAGATTTTTGGGCCACTTTAAGCATTAATTGGAGAGAAATAAAAAATAAGTTGTGTATTTTCATGTATTTATATTAAGAAACTGTAAAGAACATAACAAATAAGGTAAAGCAGTTACCAGAATATTGTTTTTGTGAACAAAATGTAGATGATTTTTAAAAAAGGGGCAGGGTGAAGGAAAAAGGGGCAAGTTGGAGGAAAATAGGGTCAAAGTAGAGGAAAATAGGGGTGAGGTAGAGGAAAATAGGGGTGAGGTAGAGAAAAATAGGGGTGAGGTAGAGGAAAATAGGGGTGAGGTAGAAGAAAATAGGGGTGAGGTAGAGGAAAATAGGGGTGAGATAGAGGAAATAGGGGCAAGGTAGAGGAAATTAGGGGTGAGGTAGAGGAAATTAGGGTGAGGTAGAGGAAAATAGGGGTGAGGTAGAGGAAAATAGAAGTGAGGTAGAGGAAAATAGGGGTAAGGTAGAGGAAAATAGGGGTGAGGTAAAGGAAAATAGGAGTACCTCTTTGAAAAATCCCAACTAGAGGTCTGTAGATGATTAAAAAGCATTATGGATAGATGATGAAAGAAAACTGATGTCTCCATGTTCAAAAATATCAGAAACTCCCATAAGAAGTTTAGATATTAGGAGCTGAAAATTCACAAAGTTGCAAATGACCTGAATCTCAACCGAGCTGAATGTTTAGCTATTTTCATGAAAGCAGATTGCTTTGAAAGTGATTTCGCTAATGTTGTTGTACTATCCATAGACCTGTAATGTATTCTAGATTGAGTGTGTACCCGCTGCATACAAGCATAATGAAGATATGTGGCAATTCACATGAAGTAAACACACATTACTCAGGGAACAAACTCCTCCGCCCTCTTTAATCATTTGTTCGACTGGGTGTTTGTTTACTTTGCTTAATATCCTGTTGATTTAGTAAAACAAGGTATTTGGGCCTAGAGAATGTTTGGTATGTAGGCCTATACGTTGTTTCATTTGTTCATTTTGTTGATAGCTTGTGACAGAAGTTGGCATTCCAAAAAATTAGAATTCAACTTTTCTTAAATTGATACAAAAAAATCTTTTGTTGTTGTAGGGATTACCCCTCATGGCAAGATCAATTAAAAAAAGATTTTTTTTATTTGTGTTGTTACCATTTCATTTTGAAATACTTCTAGGTGCATTAAATGTGTATGAGGCAAGCTGTTGTAAAAAATAGGTGTATGAAAAAAATAAAAAGCAGACAGGAAAAATATATTTGATTTTAATCTAATGTTTAACTTTGTGTTACATATGGATATTTGGGGACTGATACCATGACTGAAATGATTTCTTTGGGGGAGGGGGTGTGGTGGTAGCAAATCCTAAAATCCACAGCTTGTCCCCCTCTCCCTCCACCAGCACCTTCCCTACCCCACTATTTATAAAACCTGAGTCTAACCTTCATCCCTGAATCTTGCCATGTCCCCTTTCCTTAATTTCTTATTGCCTACATTTTTGACACTGTCTACAGCCTGCCAATGTCTGGAATTGAAAGTGATGTATTGCCCAACATACAGGGAGGTTATGAACCTAACCCTAAACCTAACCTGTTAGGGTGAGAATAGTTCTGCTCCAAAAGTGTCAAAACCTCCCTGTTTGTGGGGCAATATGTACTTTTCTGTTAGAAACATTGACAACAAACAGGTGGAAATGGAACCCAAATAATGTCAACTTATACCAGGGAGATAACTCCCAATGATCACACAAACAAATGTTAGGGCGCATTCTCACTTGAATCCGAGCTTGTGATTAGTCCCACTCAGATCTGCTCCCTCTTTGAGAATGCTCTGAACGCAGATCCTAATCCTTCTCGAGGGTAGGATCATGAACGCTCACCGATCTGATGGCAGTCACTTGATCTTGATCCTTCTCGGGGGTTACAGATCCAGAGCAGTCGATCTGATCTACCAATCCGATCCACCAATGAAATATCAATAAATGTGTGAATGCAGATCAGTGACCTGCGATCATCTTAATCACACAATAACGCTAATTAATTGTTTATTTTGACTTCTGATTATCATAACCCGCGATCACATTATAATTATGCAATATCCTGTTTAGAGGATTATAAAATGTTTATATTCAGCTTTCAGTTATCATGTCCCGCGATCAGATTGTCTGCAGTGAGTCTGATTATGAGTTAGCACTAAATTGAGACCAAATGAGCATGTTTTTTTCTACTTAATTGAGCAAGGTCATGATCCAGAGACAAGTAAACACGGCCATATTGACGTTGTTTGCGCTCTTTCATGAATGAATGATCAGTGTTTGTTTGCTCAGTATTCTATCGTCATTTCCATGGAATAATGGTAGCGTGACGTGAATCTATATTTGTGCCATTTTGTTATTCATGAATTCAATATGTTTTTTGAATAGTATCAAAATATTACCAGATGGCTGGTTGTCATGAAAGAGAATAAGATCAAGCAAGTTTTCTGTCACGTTTGGAGGTAATTAGCAAAGTGCGTTGTGTTCATCGCTATAAGGCTCATGTATGATATATGATTATATGTATGAGATATATGATTTTTTTGGGCATATATGTGACATTCAGGAAAAAAATATTAAGAATCACATAATGTCTATGGGCTGAGCCTTTTATGCATCATTAATGTTGGATGCTTCAAAAAATCTTTTAACTAATAAGTGAAGACTTAAAATGCCCTTGAGTTACGGCCTTGAGCTGTGATTCCATCTGCTCCCCTGGCCGCCCCTCTGGATGTCCCCATTAGTTTGTGAAAGAGAGTTACGACCTTGAGCTGTGATTCCATCAGCTCCCCTGGCCAACCCTCTGGATGTCCCTATTAGTTTGTGAAAAAGAGTTACGACCTTAAGCTGTGGTTCCATCAGCTCTCCTGGCCACCCCTCTGGATGTCCCCATTAGTTTGTGAAAGAGAGTTATGGCCTTGAGCTGTGATTCCATCAGCTCCCCTGGCCACCCCTTTGGATGTCCCTATTACTTTGTGAAAGAGAGTTACGGCCTTGCATTTGGAAGAGCTGTGATGCCATCATCTCCCCTGGCCACCCCTCTGGATGTCCCCATTACTTTGTGATAGAGAGTTACGGCCTTGAGCTGTAATTCCATCTGCTCCTCTGGCCACCCCTCTGGATGTCCCCAATACTTTGTAAAGGAGAGTTATGGCCTTGAGCTGTGATTTCATCAGTTCCCCTGGCCACCCCTCTGGATGTCCCTATTACTTTGTGAAAGAGAGTTACGGTTTTGAGCTGTGATTCCATCAGCTCCCCTGGCCACCCCTCTGGATGTCCCTATTACTTTGTGAAAGAGAGTTACGGCCTTGAGCTGTGATTCCATCAGCTCTCCTGGCCACCCCTCTGGATGTCCCCATTATTTTGTGAAAGAGAGTTACAGCCTTGCAATTGGAAGAGCTGTGATTCCATCAGCTCCCCTGGCCACCCCTCTGGTTACCATATGCTGTATGGCAACATAATCAAATACAATTAAGTAAAGATGAAAGTGAAGATATTAGAATTCATGAAATTTTGATTTGTTTTGAAACAATTGCTTATTCGATTGTACATCACATTTGGATGGCCATGGGTTTAATAGATAAAATGATTCCATTTGTGCAAAAAAAACAGTGAAAAACTCATATCATAATAGAAAGCAACAACAAAGGACAGCCTAATTAATACTAGTAGTTGGTAAGTGACCAATTTTTGTACCAAAATTGGTAAAATTTGGCCAATTTCACAAAAATAAGGAGAAAACACTTTGCTTCCATATAAAATTTAGGGCTGTATGCCTATTTGAAAATGATTCCAAAGGCTTAACTTTTCATTCTTATACAGTGATGTCTTTGTGTTTTGTAAAGGGCCACGCACTAGTTAAAACAACTGTTATCTAGACTAAACATGTTTCGATCAATGGGATGATGTATTTTACCAAGATGTTTTCAATTCTAAATTGCAGTTTTTACTTTCTTTCATTCATTTGCTTCTTCACAACATTAATATAAACATTACTGCATAAACCAATGTATGAAGGTAAAAGCTTTAAGTAAAAATAAAGTCACATTTTCAAGTCTATATTTGATACGATTAATGCTTTGAAAGAGTGTGCTTAAAGAAATTAAAGTGAGCCAAACTTGTAAAGTACTCCCTAGTCTTGATTATTAGTAAGTGTCAAAATTTACCCCTACGGGCCCTACCCCTACGGACCCTACCCCTACCGAACCCATGGTCATGGTTCTAATATATTGATTTACCTTTAAAACAGCTTCAATTTTCAAAATGGATTTCTATTGTCAAAATGGACTGGAATAAAGCCTTCAAATTACCATTATACTCTTTTTTTGGTACTTAAAAAGCTCTGTACCAGAATAGCTCACAAAATTCTTGTTTGCTATTCTGGTAAATAAGTTTATAAATTTAAAAAAAAGGAGTAAAATGGTAATGTGAAGGCTTTATTTCAGTCCATTTTGATAATAGAAATCCATTTTGAAAATGTTCTTATCATATGGAAGTTATTATTGCGTTCATAGTTGTGAATAAGTTATTCTGTACTAGAGATGCACATGAAGATTGCTGTACCTATGATGTAGCATGAGCTGGTGTGGCTGCATACAAGCTTAGATCTTTGTGTGGAATCTATGAGGCCTTAAATGATGCTATAATTCTAATAAAATTATCGAAAAGTTAATTGAAAAAGCCGCAGGATGTCCATTTATTTTTTTTGGAGTAATTTAAGTACTAAATACTTCTTGCCTGTTTAGTGTGTGTGTATATCTTTGTAAAAAAGCACCTTAAATTTTGCCGACATTTCATTTAAAATTACACATTGATCGAAGTTTAAAGATTTTTGTACAATGAAAATGAGTTCCAAATTTCTACTGGATTGATGAAAATTCAGTCATTTACAATGATGATAATATGTTGTCTGGTTTGAATATGATTAGGGGTTAGGGACACAAGGGGTTGAGGACATTGTGTGGGAGGGTCATCCACTCTCATGGGTATAGCCAGGTTGTCATTGGCTATATAAATCTCCCAAAAGTAAATCATGTAAAAAAGTTCAGAAAATATACTGCAACAGACACCTAGCTTGATTTAAAAAGGGGCAGGGTGCCAGATTTGTTAAGGGGAAAATGTGCCATGTGCGGGGGTGGGCTTTTCGGTGTGGGGTCCTCCTTAAGGCTTAATCCCTATAGTGAAGCTTTGGGGTTTTATCTATAATCATACTTCAGAATGAAACTATTCTGACTGATAAGGACCATTCATGAGCCAAACAGGACAATTGCTTACTATGCTATCATTCTGTGTTCTGTATCCATGTAAGGTATTTCATTTATGAGGATAATTAAGATTATTCAGGATTAGTAGATGGGGGAGGGGGGGGGGGGGAGTGGGCGAGCTGCCTTGAGATATACCTCTGGCTTTCAAGAAATGGTTAAAAGGGGAAAAAGACTGAAAACTATGACAATGTGCAAATTGACCAAATTTTCAAAAATGGAATCTGAGGCTATAACATCACAACTAGTCCGATTTCAGTCGTTTCTACACAAATGATACCAAACTTTAAACTTAAAATATTACCTTAACAGAATAAGGTTTTTTAATGCTTTCTTCACTATTTTGTTTCTTTTAAAGTCCTCTTTCATATAAGATAAACATGCTTGACCACTGACCTAATCCTTTAAGATAATAAGAATTCAAATATAGAATGATATAGAATATGAAACTAAATTAGTTTGAAAAAGGTTTCTTTAATGTACTAAAAAAACAAAATTAAAATTGTTTAAATGCATTGATGTCATTGTTGAGTTGTTCTTAAGATATTGACACTAAATATCACCCCTGTACAGTAGGTGGATGTCTGAGGTCTAAAGTTATAATAAAGAATGAAATTATCATGGTAGCTATATCAAGGTAAAAATCATTAATTGTTGAATTTTTCTAAGGTCAAATGAAAATAAGAATATATCCAGGGTATTAAACTTAAAAACAATCTTTTGTTTTCAAGAATCCTTTCCTTGATGAAGTTGTTTGGTTGAAATATCTCTGTGTGGAAACTGGGAAGGTATTTGATTTGAGGGAAAATATTGTTGGTGGGCTGTAGTCGTTAAAGGACTATGTACATCTAGAAGCAGCTTGGGTGTAATTGGTTTAAAAAATAATCTAACCCATTAAAACAGCAAAATATTCCATCAAAATTGGTTAAAAATTAACCAATTTACAGCTTTTGTAATATTAAGCTGCTATTGCACAATAATGTGTGACATCAATGGGGGAAGCATCTGTTATTACCTTTTGTTAAACCTTTGTTTTTTTTCATTCCACGGTCAATGTTGTCTAAAATATAGAATTGGATTTCGGGCAAAATTTGATGGAGCTTTGTCACATCCCGAATCATCATGCATCTAGAAAAGACATTCTGAAATTCACAAGTAGCAGAATTTGGAGAACAGAATTGGAAGAATTATATCAAGATTTTAAGATATGTTCCTCTTAGTATATCACATATTCCAGACAAATTAACAAATCATGAAACTTTGTTTAGTCATAACTTGAAAACTAAATAAGCTTTTTACAAATTTTAAAAACGATTCTGCTCAGAATTCCATGCTCTTTTAAATACTGAAAATCTGCTAGATGGCCATAGTCCTTTAAGGTCGTAGCAGAGTGTTGCAATTTGCTTAGTGAAAATGGCAAAGATTTCTACCAAAAGTTAAGAAAATTAATCATATTTGCGATTTCGATATTTCAAACGATTGTCATGTAGCTATTTGTAAAGCTATTTGTAATTTATGACAATGAAGGAAAATGTGCCGGTTGTAATTCTGTAAATTCATTTCTTTAGATACATCCATGAATGATGAGACCTTCAAACTGCAATCTTGAAAAAAGTGTAAAGTGTTTAGTCTTGGTGATTTGGAAATAAGTTCTGATATGGTTGTCGTTGAAAAATTATATAAGTATCAATAAGAGTAACATTTAATTTGAGCATTCAAATCAAAGACCTATGAACACCATCATGAGCACAAGAAGTGTGTTTGAATATTCCAGTGACTCCAGAATAACAATCCCTCACTTCTCTTCAAGTTATTTTCTTGATCGCAAATGTGGCAGATCTTATTTAATGTTGATAAATGCAAAGTGATTCATTTTGGTCAAGAGCAATTTGGCTTTGATTACTGCATGAATGGTTCAAATCTTAGTTGTGTTGATGAAGAAAGGAATCTAGGTGTTGTCATTACTAGCAATCTGAAGCCTTCTAAACAGTGTGCTTTAGCAGCTGCAAAGGCAAATAGGATGCTTGGTTTGATTAGAAGAAATTGTTGTTTTCTTGATAGAGAGGTTATTCTTAATTGTATAAGCAGTTAGTCATGCCTCACCTTGAGTATGCTATTCAGGCTTGGAGTCCCTTTTATGAGAAGGATTAATTCATTTTGGTGCAGGTTCAGTAAAGAGCCACTAGACTTATTCCCAAAGTAAGAAATCTCTTTTAAGAATCTAGATTGTGAATTCTTGGTATGTCGACGCTTGAGTTGTGAAGAGTATGTGGTGATGCGATTCAGGTTTTTAAATTCCTATCTAGTAGTGATGCTTTGACTTCCTGTTATTTCTTGCATGTTTCAGCTAATACAAATGTGACACATGGTAACAGTTTGAAGTTAACCAAAGAGTTCTCACGGATAGATATTCGCTTTTCGCAAAGAGTTGTTAATGAGTGGAATGGTTTGACTGAGTGGGTAGTTAGCTCCAATTCTGTTCACAATTTCAAAGTCAACATTGATAAGTTCTTTACTAAATCTGGGTGTCTTTGATTTGTTTTGTTTTGTTTGCTGTCTTATGTCGAACACATCCATATGTGTTATCCAGCTCATTCATTTTGGGTTAATTGATAATTGGAATACATACACTTTCATGTTGTTTGAATAATGTCATCAAGGAGAAATAAACACTTCTTATAGAATCTGGAAAGTTTTCAGTTTTAAAAAGTGGACTAAAACTTTTCTTCTTCCGCTACAAGATTTTGGGAAAATAAAACCAGACACTACCATGTTTTATTGTGGTTTAGTAAGCTGTTAAGTTTTGAACAGTATAAGTGTGGTGATTGGTGTGATGTGAAGGCTAAAGCAGAAAGGTATTTGGTACTGTAAAGTCAGTTTGTACTGTAAGTTAATTGGTACTGTAACATGATACAAGTGAAACAATATTAACAGATTAAAGTGATCTCAGTACCAAAATAAAACCTGGAATTTACGATTAGTTCATAAATGAATTTCTTTTCCCCTCTTGTTTTTGAAAAGCATTTGTGACAATACAGCAACCTGCCCTTGAACACTCTCTTTGTCAACGTGGTACTGCATTGCTAGCTATATTGGCAGACGAACACTTATAGTGAATAGAAATAGGCCTGGGGAAACAGCCTTTTATGAAATTTTGAAAATTTGTTTTTGTCAGTGAACTGGTCGCATACAAACAAACAGGCTAGGTTTGTTTTTTGTTAAGTTAATTTGGGGGAGGACGTAGGCTTCCTTGTCTAATTGATTATGGTCTATATATAGTTTTACATGGTAGGTATAACGTGTTGGTTGGAGTAAACATGTTTGTGTAAGTTTAATAAAATCGGTCGAGTGGAGAGTTCGTATTTGACATTGGGAAATAAAAAAGATATCAAGGGTTGCCTGTAAATCTCAGAATTAATGCGGGTGACAAGAGTAAAGGTTTATTACATGTAAGTTAGCTGGGTTACATGAATGTTGGTGGGTTACATGGATGTTGGTGGGTTACATGGATATTGGTGGCTTACATGGATGTTGATGGGTTACATGGATCTTGGTGGCTTACATGGATGTTGATGGGTTACATGGATCTTGGTGGGTTACATGGATGTTGGTGGGTTACATGGATGTTGGTGGGTTACATGGATGTTGGTGGGTTACATGGATGTTGGTGGGTTACATGGATGTTGGTGGGTTACATGGATGTTGGTGGCTTACATGGATGTTGGTGGGTTACATGGATGTTGGTGGGTTACATGGATGTTGATGGGTTACATGGATGTTGATGGGTTACATGAATGTTGGTGGCTTACATGGATGTTGGTGGGTTACAAGGATGTTGATGGGTTACATGGATGTTGGTGGGTGTAAGAGGATTAGTCTAGGGAAAGAAACAAATTGTGAAGATTACATTCAGGAATCTTATTCCATTAAGGAGATATTTAAGTTTAAACTTAAAGTTCTGTATTATTTGTACAGAAACAACTGTAGTCTATAATATTTTTGCTGCGATTTTGTGTCTTAAAAATCAATGGATGTGCCAGGAAAGTAGTAAAATGGAGTTAGGTAAGGGTAATTATGATTTACCACCTGAAAAATGTTTGAAGAAAAATCATTCAAATGGAAAAGAAGTGAAATAAATTAACAACTGTTAAGGAAGTGAGGATAGGTCACCAACCTTCCATAGTAGACTTACTGCACTTGTTACTTCTACACAGATAAGACAGAAATTTAAACTTAAATATCTTCTTAACAGAAGAAGAAATTTGATTAGTTTTTTCACCAATTTGTTTCTATTGAAGTTCTCGCTCTTATAAGATAAGCTTGCTTGACCACTGAAGTAATGATCCTTCAAGTGTTGTTATTTATGTGACAGATCATTTCTGTTGTTTGTTTAAAAAAATATTCCTACTATTTTTTGCATTCTTATCAAAGAGGCAATTGAGCGTAAATTTTCTTGTTTATTTTTGATATTCTTAATCTGTATAAACTTATTCATAATAATGAAGGGAGAATAATATTACAATGATAAAAAATTGAATCAATTATATCTTTTTTATGTTCTCACCTCAAAAATTAAGATAAACCTTGCTCTCTCTTTGTTAGCAGTATGGCATTGATATTTGAAGAGGCAAATTATAAGACAGTTTGGTCATCAAAGAATTAATTTGACCTGAGCTAAAACAACTGCAAGTGCTGATCGACAAATATTTTTTCCAAAAGTAACTTCTAGACCCCTTCAACTCCAGAGGTGTAGCCAGCCTTTCAGATTGAGAGAGAACAGAGGAAAGGGAAAAGGTGGGGGGGTCTCGGAGGGAAATATTTGGACCTTTTATCATATTTTCTTAACCCTTTAACCATTTTATTTTATCTTCCTTTTTTTTTAGGGGGGTCATATGACCCTCTTGACCCTCCCCCCTTGAATACACCCATGCCTTCCCTCCCACTTTCCTTGCTTTTACACCTATAACTCGTACTGTTTGGAAGTTAATTCAACAGAAACTGGACATTATGCACTAAATTCATGAACTGTTCTTCTTGTGTGTGAGTGTCCTTATGCCATTAACATGCATCTTGCAACCTGCAAAAATGAAAATTAAATTCCAGACTGCATAAGCGCATGCCTTTGTGTTCTTCTAAGAGTTTGTTTGCAGTTAGATTTGACCAGGTTGGATGAAAGCAGACAATCAGAGAAATTTTGTTTTATTTTCTTCAAATGACTGCAGAAAGCCTACTTAAAGGATTAGGTCAGATGTCATGCATGTTCATTTTGTTTGAATGAGGGCGTTCGACTCTGACTGTCGTTAAGGGAACCTCATCAAACCAATCAAATATTTGAATGAGGATAAGAAAAGGGATGAAATGGAAAAGGGATGAAATGGAAAAGGGATGAAATGGAAAAGGGATGAAATGGAAAAGGGATGAAATGGAAAAGGAAATTTTTAAAAAATCTAAAAGAGATAATTTAAGTTTAAATTTTCATCAGACTTGTTTTAAAAATGACTGAAATCAGACTAGTTGTGATGTCACATCCTCATATTCCTCAAAAGTCTGTTTTTTATTGAGTGATTTGATGAGGTTTTGTGACGTATGAATATTGGTATGTCAGAAAAGCACTAAAACGAACATTTTACCTGATGAAAGTTATTGTCATATAGTAAAATGCTCAATTGATTTTCAATACAAAACAATTGATAAACTGTGCCAAGAAATTGCAAGTGTGCATTGGCATACGGACCTTTTTTTCGGGGGTGGGGAAAGAAATTACTCCCTGATAAATGCCATTTCTTCTGCCAAAATTGCCTGATTTTGCTAATTTTCTGCCTTTTTTTTTGGGGAGAGGGGGAGGCTGCACCCCTCTCACCCCAGACCCATATGCCTATGAAAGTGTGATGTTACTTTTTCTACAGTAGACAAATTTGTACAATGGTTATTTTCATGTATACAAATTTAGAATTAACCTGTCTGAGTTAGATGATTGACAGTTTTTTCAACCAATCACCACATGAATTTGCCTAGCAACAAAATCTGCATAACTATATAAGTGGGGCAAACAGCCTACACACGGTACTGGCACAGTACAGCTAGCTAGCGGCACGTGCTCATGTAGTCAATTCGATTTACTGTGCAAAACAAATTTTTGCATGCAGACTTGAGTGACAGCAAAATGGTGAACAAAAACTGCACGTACAGGCCCGCTGCAGGCTTTGTCATTAGTTGTTCTGCTCCTTAAAGTTTCAAACAGTCAGACCTGACCTGATACATAACTAGGTCGGGTCAGATTTTTCCTCTTTATTCTGAAAACCTTAGTTGTTGTGGAAGTTGGTGCTGAGTATCATATTAGCAATGGATGAAGTCCTTATTGTGTGGTTATTTTGATTAAGATAAAGTGGTCTCACTATTTGCTACAGTAAGTTTGTGGTTATGATTTGCTGGAACAAATTTTTAAGGAGAGGGACAAGTCATGTAAATCTGATTACTGTTACCCATCCCAGCAAAATGAATTTTGTTTATGCCTTTTGCTAAAAACAGTAAAGATCCGGAGAAGTACCATAAATAGATTCAAGCTTGTGGCACTCGCAAATATATAAATGTCAATGCATTGGTAATGCACGATTACGGATTTGAGGTTTGTTTTCCCCACTTAGTTACTGCGTTGCTATGGTGGATGTGGCTTATTTTATAACTCAGAGACTTTATTTCAGTACCTGTCTTCACTGCTCTGTTGGTTGTTTTGTCGTCTGTCATATATGTACAAAATTATGAATACTGAAACAATCGATATGTTTACTGACGATGATTGAAAATATTCCAATATCTGCAAATAGGAACAGTTTGTTTAAGATTTGTAATGATAATCCACAAAGATTATGATTAACCTTTAAGATTGCAAATATGTGATATAATACACAACATCTTTAGAGAAGGGTGAGGCAGTGATGTCATGTCTAGTCTCCTACCAGTCACTTCTACACAAATCTTAACTTAAAAGTTTTAAATGCTTTCAGCACCATTTTGTTTCTTATAGTGTCCTGTATCATAAACACAAACAAGCCTACTTATCCTTCAAGTGGCTATATTTGCTATACTCCACAGGGTGAAATTACAGTTTATGCTTTCTTTGATTTGTAAGATGCCATTAATTCTGATTTCCTTCCTTGCCCTGTCTGTGGGTGATTTAGACCACATGCACTGCAATTCAAGAAAATCACCCAAAGGACTCCAAAAAGACATCTATTTTCTTGGTTTGGAAGAGAGCAAAAGTGGAATGAATATAAAGAAAATTATACTAGAAACGTGTAGGTACACCATTGAGCCATACCTAGTCAGGCATTATACCTGCTACAATGCTGAGTTTTAAGTGCTGTACAATAGAGAGAAAGGGATTAGCTATTGAGTTGCCAGTCACTTTGAGGCAAGCATTAACTGAGCCACAAGACATTCTGTCACTAGCTGTAGGTTCAATTCCCTGGTGTACCAGCACAGTCTCGAACGGTCTCGTAGTTACCAAAAACCATCCCTTGTTTAAATACAAAATGATTTCATCTTGCTCTTTTGAAGCCCCTAGGTTGTTTTTGCAAGGAACAAACTACCTAGGAATGAATATAGGAAAGGAGTTTTTTTAAAGAATGATAAAAAAAAAACTTAGGGGCGAAGAAAAGACGGGGCTTTGAAAAGAAGGAAAGACGGATGGTTATTGTGGGTTATAGAAAAGACTGCGGGATCTTTAGGTACATGAGTATGAATGCAAAGTATGAATTGAGGGCAACTAACATCACATGAGTGAAATGCTTGTAAGGGAAATAATAGGAATTACATCTGTCAGTATTTTTTCTTTCTGTCATGTAACATATTTGTGGTTTGGGGTGTTTTTATTAGTTTTAATGTGTGAACATTTTCCTCATGTCTGTTCAGAGAATGTTGTTGACTTGAATATAACAATGACAGGATGGTATTTAGGTTCAGCAGTGTGAATACTAAAATGTTACTCATAGTGATCTATTTGGTAAACTTGGGTACATGGGATTGGGAACAAGGGGGAATACCCCCCTCCCCCTCTCAGCCATATAAAATCTTTAAATTTGGCAAAATGAATCAATACAGATGGGAATAAAAGGAAGTCATCAGCATAATAATCTGGTAGACCTGAACCAAAATTGATATAAAAATTAGTTCTTATCCCCAGAAATGTTTGGAGCCTAACACCTGCCTGTAGAAAGTGAAGTCCTTGATTATGGGGTAACACCTTTGATACCAGGTTTTTTTTTTTTTTTTTTTATGGGGGCAGGAGGGGGGGGGGGGGAGTGTATGTGGAAATTTTTTTCTCCAAAAATATATCTTTAAAAAAAATCTAGCATTAGACTGTAGATCCTATAAGAATTATGTCCCTGCTTGATACCAGTAAAGAGGGAACATTAAGGATTAGTTCAAGGGTCAAGCAAGTCCATCTTTTAAATGAAAACTTCAAAAGCAACAAAATGGTAAAGAAAGCATTTAAAAAGACTAGTTGTGACATCACAAGTTCAGATTCCTCAATCTTTATGTATTCTATCATAATTCAATTCCTGCAGGCCCTCTGAGCCACTGGGCATAGGGGTCCTGTGTGAGCATTGGTATCCCAATGAAATAATAAGTTCTGGCCCTTATAATGTAACTGACAAAATCGCTATAAAACATATTATAAACAGTATTGAAAATAATGAAAGTCATCAGGTGTAACCTGGAAACTAACTAAGCATATCAGAAAATTTGAAAACTGTTCTACAAGAAGCTTTAAGTGGGTGTATGTCACTAATAGCTGTAATACTTAAGTCTAAACACCTATAAATCGTATGAAACCAATTACATTATCAGATCTTCCACACCTTACAAATCCACCACCTTACAGATCTCACTTAAGCGAAATAGATATTTATCTAAGTCTTTTTAAATTTTGAAAAATGGAACGCCTAGATCACTTTGCGTGTTATTTTGTTTCGACCTGAGCTGTTTAAGCTGAGCGCAGCCTGGACCTCATTCATGAGATCAATAGAAAGAACAACACGGTAGGTAGGTTAAGTCGTGTGATGAGAGGTAGTTGACCCTACCCTCAATAGGATTATTCTACACTTCTGTCTGGGTTAATCTTTTTATATACAAAGTTCATATTTTTCACAGCTATAAACATGATTTCAACTATCGCACAACTAAATGCATAAATACGTTTGCATATTAATATATAAATTCAAATATTGCTCAACTTTAAATACTTTTGTAGGATTTGAAAAACAGCCTGTCTGTCAAATATTGAATCATTTGAAAATGATTTTGTTAAAAGGTGAAAGCTTTGGTGACTTGCAAAAGAGCTAGGTCAAATCCTAAATAGTTTATCATTATTATTCAAATATTTGGTTTGATGGGTTTCCGAGTTCTGGCTGCAGATCAAAGTTCCAACATTTTGTTGATAATAATGCAAACTTATGCCACAGTGCAGAAAGTTAAAGTTAGCCCCAAGACCTTGGCGTAATTTGATCAAGTTTGTTTTAAAAATTGCATCATTTATGATTTTTAATCTGAAATTTTTTTCCTCATCAAAGATTTGGGTTGGGGGGCCAAGTTGAAAAATATTTTGTACAAATATTTGTTATAAAATGTCTAAAAAATTTCCTGGCAAAGGATTTAAAAACAGTTAAAGTGCTATTTATCTTATGACAACACTTATTTGCATATTGAATAATGAAATCCAGTAAACAGAATGTTCGGGTCTGAGAAATGTGTGGAAAGTCAAATATAGAAGGTATTATACACTTACTGTGGGAACTGATAATGGCTGTTCAATTGTTTGGCAAACTTTCAGCCCATTTTGCAACATTCAGCCCATTTTGCGCACTTTTAGTGAATTTGGAAACTTTCTGTCAATTTTGCATCAGTATATTGTAGATGTAGGCAGTGCCAGCGATTGCTTCTTAATATTGTAGGGGGGGGGGGGGGACGAACCCAGACAGTAGTGTAGGCATCCATATAGGCTTTATATAAAGCTTCCTTTCTTAGGGGAGACATAATGATATTCCGCCCCCCAACAAAATTATTGAGGGGGGGGGGGGGGGTGGGAGCCCCCGGGATTGCCGCCTATGGATGTAACACACCTTTTAGTAAGAGTTTCAATTTTGAATATCTATGAACAAAAGGAGGCAGCATCTGCTGAATGGCTTAAAACTATACTCAAAACCATAAAAATAGCTCATTTACTTTCAATACAAATTAATCAGAAATTGATATTTTTACAGCTTTTTAATTATTGGGTCTGATTTCAAAATAAAGTAAATTTGTGATGCAAGAACAGATCTTGATTTTCTGATGTAAATACCTTGATTTCCAATCAATTTATCACATTTTCTTGAAGAGGAAATTATGTTTTTAAATCCTAGTCAAACCATCCCAACATCTGATTGGAAAATACATTTTCATCACTTTCCGAAACTGAAGTTGTGGAGAGAAATACAAAGGAATACATCCATATTTTGGGCTGTCCTGTTTATATTTTGACAATTTTTCTTATGTGGAAAACTTTTGGTTATTTGTGCACCAAAAATGATTTAAGATATTTTCAACATTTGAAGACCCTACTCAGAATTTTGCACAATTTTTGATAATGAAAAAAATAACAACAAAAAAACATCTTCTGCAGATATGCATGAACCTTTATAAAATAATATGAAGGAATAAAACTAAGATATTTTATAGCCAATAGAAAGAGCTTAAATTCTAAATGGTAATTTTCAAGTAGCGTCAAAAGCACTTATAGTTTTCTGAGTTAACACAAGAAAATGCATAGGTTTGTTAGGACTGTGATGTCATAGAATTTAAATGAAATTTGCATAATCTATTATAAGGTCTTTAAATTTGTTGTAAAATGGTCATTTTTTAATAATTTCTTTGGTACTTTTTGCTGTTTTCATGGTTTAGAGCATATTTTAATAGTTGATAGCATATTTTCATGGTTTATAGCCTATTTTCATGATTTGTAGCCGATTTTTATGGTTTAGAGCCTATATTCATAGTTTAGAGCCTATTGTCATGGGTTTAGAGCCTTTTTTTTTATGGTTAAGAGCCTATTTTTATGGTTTAGAGCCCATTTTCATGGTATAAAGCCCATTTTCATGGTCTAGAGTCTATTTTCATGATCTAGAGCTTATTTTCATGGTCTAGAGCCTATTATCATAATTTAGAGCCTATTTTCATGGTTTATAACATATTTTCATGGTTTATAGCATATTTTCATGGTTTAGAGCCTATTTTCATGGTTCAGAGCCTATTTTCATGGTTTATAGCATATTTTCATGGTTCAGAGCCTAATTTTGTGGTTTAGAGCCTAATTTTTTAATTTAGAGCCTAATTTCGTGGCTTAGAGCCTATTTTCTTGGTTTATGGCATATTTTCATGGTTTATAGCCTATTTTCATGGTTTATTGCATATTTACATGGTTTATTGTATATTTTCATGGTTTATAGCAGATGTTCATGATTTAGAACATATTTTCATGGCTTGTAAGCATATTTTCTTTAATTAAGCTTAAGTTGTTATAGAATCTTTTGGTTCCAATTCCTCTTTTGGAGTCTTGTACTGCAACCTTGTGTGTTCAATGTGCTGTAGATCTTTCTTACCAATCAGGTAAAATCTTCTCAAAAGGTCACTAGAGAAAAACAACCTGAAATGAAGTATTATTGGAGTGGATTGACAATATTGCATTCCCTGTTTGCTTTCATTTCAAACATGATGCTTATCTCCAACGCTTGCATCAACACGAAAGCAGAGAGAAAAATACCGTTCTTGGACAGAGAGCAAATTTACTTTAGCGCAAACACCAGCCAACCTGATATGTTCTTGTTTGCACACAGGTTGTTTGCTTCAGTTTGTATTGACACTACCCAAAATGCAGAATCATATTAACTAGGCAACTTGTTTATTTATTTTTAAGGCAGACTGACTTTTTTGGTTAACACTGGTCGAGGGCCCTGGGTATTTTATTTTGTTGTTTTGCAGAACTTACTCAAAGTAGATTAAAATGTAATTGTGCTAGCTATTTACATTAGCAATGTTTTTACTTTTAAGCGAAAGAAAAATTGAGTAAGAACAATCTGGTACAACTCCCCCAATTGCTCAATTAATTTGTATTGTTAATATATGCAAATGTATTCATCGGTAGGGGGGGAGGTGGTGGGAGAAATTATTCCACTGGTGGGGAAAATGGGCCAGGGTGAATGTGCCCAGGGTGAATGTGCCCAGGGTAAATGTGCCCGGCCCCTGGTGGAAGAAATGTGCCCCTGGCATACACAAACAGCTTTTTTGTGACATCAGTTTTAACCTTTAAGCTTTTGAGGGGGTCAATAGCTTATTGTAGATAGTGTTCTTGCATGAATTCTCATAATATATGAAGTACATTGACCTATAAGGAATAAAAGAAAAACATTTTTTGAAAAGTTTATTTCCATCTTCCAAGAATAACAGGCATTTGTGTATTGACATTGTTAAAAGGTTTTGACACCTTTCTCATCAGGTAAAGACAATTGTCCGCTATTCAGAACATTCTTTGCAAGGAATTATATCAATTTATCTAGTCACAGCTCTGTAACCTTTAAACAATGCCTTGTCATGCTCTGTTATGCATACTACCAATGACGTATTCATGTCAGCGGAACGTGATAAGGTATGATTTGCCGTCATGTACTTCGTTGGGAAATAATGTTTTTGGTCATTGAAAAAAGTAGAATTGACAAACACTTCACACAAATTTTGCAATGTCATTAGTGATTATAGGACATGGGTTGCCATTATTTGTGGGGGAAGCGGGAAGAGTGGGTCCACCACCCCTCCCCACCAGCAAAACTTCACGAATTGGTATGATATGTGCAGGTTAAAGAAAAAGAAGGTGCTTTCATCAGATGATGTCAGCCTGTTCATACATCACACATCTGCAAACAGCAAAAGGTGTTATATGACCACGGTTGTAATGACCCTTTTTGCTCTTGATTACTAAGGAAATTATTTCTTCTCTTTTCAGACCAAGTTGTCCTGAAATTTTTCAAAGACGAACAGCACTACGAAGCGGGAAAAGATCTGAGTCGGGAAAAGTCATCATTTCGGCAAACAATTTCTGCAGCCTGAGTTCCGCCTTCCGCTACCCGAAGAACCCTTATGTCTTGACCGTCATCTGCCTCGAACAAGTCATTCTTTTATCGTTTATTAATCATGGAGACCTTCTCGACTGGTACCACAAAATCCAGAACACATTGCCGAGTGGTAGGATGTTCAAAATTATTTTGCATTTGTAATTTCACTGAAGGATGCAAATGTTGCATAATTTGGGATTAGGTTATGGGATTAAAGTATGGTATCTAAATATGGGATTGAAATATGGGATTAAAATATTTAACTGTTCATATAGGTTTCTAAGCTCCAGCGATATTAAGTTTTCATATTTGTCCAGAATTTTTAGTAAGTTCATCGCTTGACCTAAGTTACTTTTTGAAATATCATAATATCTGGGGACACAAAGTTTGGAATGGCAGTGTCGATCTGTTCTGTATGATGCAGGGCATGGGCAGGATTTGCCGAAAGTGGGGGCAGAGGAGGGGGAAGGAGCAAAGTCAAAAGCTTGGGGTTGGGGGTCACAAACTTATGCTAAGATACAAAACTTCACCATACAAAAGAAAGAAATTTGGGAGAGAAAAAAATGCCCCCACTGCTATTCTGCAGGGCATTATTCAGGTTGGGGAGACAGATGGGCAAAAGGAGTATAGAGTGGAGGGTACCCAGTGGGAGTTATAGTCAAAGCCCGGGTACCCAATGTGAGTTATAGTTAAAGCCCAGGAGATCAACAAAATGTACTATATTCAAACATGTCAAGGAACAAATGTTCAGAATGAAGCCTTTCCACAAATAATTCAAAAGCAATGCATTTTATTTTTAGGTTTCCATTAGAAAGGAACAAATCTTTTAACAATTAACAAGGTTGAGTTTATAGATAGAAATTAGGTTTATGACTAACTGGTTAAATGGTTACTGTATGACTTTTGAGTTACTAGACTTTCATGCAAATAGCCAGAAACATAAATATTCTTTTTTAATTAAAAACACTTGTTTTACTCACAATTGTTTGTTGTTTTGTTCAGAATAAAATAAAGATTTTTTGTAGCTTAGCTGCATATCCTGGGTAGGGGTTCCGTTTTAATCTGGTAAAATGGTTATGATTTGATATGACAGTTGTTTACCTGACCAGATTACTGGGACATTCACTACAGATTGTGCATGTCCATAATGGTCATTTAACAACTCTAACTATTTTACTATTTTTGACAGGATAGCAGCTCCCTGATTTGTGCATGTCTATAAGTGAGAAGCAGGATTGAATTTTAAACCTTGAAAGTGTTTGCAGTGAGGTGTCATTTTCAAAACTACTTTGAGGTATTTAGCATCAGTTGTTAGTTAGTATTGAGTGTGGGAATTTCTTTCACAAGCAATATTACTGATGACTATTTTTATCTTGAAATCAATTAAATACATTGAAACATTATCCCAAACCCTGTTGGAAGCCATTGATTTCTTCCTGACCATTTGTGATGCTGTTCTTCTTCCTGTTCAGTAATTTGAAGGAATATTAGCATTTTAAAAGGAATTCCCATTTTAAACATTTTAAAGGAATATTCCCATGTTTTTAAAGGAATATTCCGATGTTTTTAAAGGAATATTTCCATGATTTTAATGGAATATTTCCATGTTTATAAAGGAATATTCTTATGTTTTTAAAGAAATATTCCCATGTTTTAAAGGAATATTCACATGTTTTAAAGGAATATTCCCATGTTTTAAAAGCAATATTCCCATGTTATAAAGGAATAATCCATGTTTTTAAAGGAATATTCCCATGTTTTTTCGTAACCTTTCATAAGAAAGAGAACAATTTAGTACAAAAATTATGTTGCTATGTTATTCCTACCAGGAGATATTCAAATTTTAAGGTTCACAACAAATGCCAATAAACGAATAGGAAAAGGCTCAGTATGACATCACAGCAACACGTTTTCCTACAAAGTTGATGTATTAAATTTCATTAAAATCTGTCATCCTTTTTTTGGTTCCAATGCGATATTTATTACATACTGAAAATACATGATTCTATACTAAATATTTATGATGATATATACCAAATATCATGATATATTAAATATTTATCATGATATACTGAAAATACATGATTATATACTAAATATTTATGATGATATATACCAAATATCATGATATATGAAATATTTATTGTGATATACTAAAAATACATGATTCTATACTAAATATTTATGATGATATATACTAAATATCATGATATACTAAATATTTATCATGATATACTGAAAGTAAATGATTCTATACTAAATATTTATGATGATATATACTAAATATGATGATATACTAAATATGATGATATACTAAATATTCATTATGATATACTGAAAATACATGATTATATACTAAATATTTATGATGATATATACTAAATATCATGATATACTAAATATTCATTATGATATACTGAAAATACATGATTCTATACTAAATATTTATGATGATATATACTAAATATCATGATATACTAGATATTCATCATGATATACTGAAAATACATGATTATATTCCAAATATTTATGATGATATATACTCAATTTGATATGCTAAATATTTATCATGATACACTGAAATACATGATTATATACTAAATATTTATGATGATATATACTAAATATCATGATATACTAGATATTCATCATGATATACTGAAAATACATGATTATGTTCCAAATATTTATGATGATATATTATGATATACTAAATATTTATCATGATACACTGAAATACATGATTATATACTAAATATTTATGATGATATATACTAAATATCATGATATACTAAATATTCATTATGATATACTGAAAATACATGATTCTATACTAAATATCTATTATGATATTCACTAAATATCATGATATACTAAATATTCATCATGATATACTGAAAATACATGATTATATACTAAATATTTATGATGATATTTACTAAATATCATGATATACTAAATATTCATCATGATATACTGAAAATACATGATTATATACTAAATATTTATGATGATATACTAAATATCACAATATTCTAAATATTCATCATGATATACTGAAAATATATGATGATGTACTAAATTGATATTGATTTGAAACAGTATTGATCGTATGCAAATGTATTTGATAGCGTGTACATATGTATAGTTCAGAATAGGAGTGGCTTTCACGAGAATGCAATCTGGAACTGCAAATGCTTCTCTAGTTGCATCATACTTTCTATGATAATGTTGTTAGTTACTGTGCAAATGCAAATGTTGTCAACCTTGGTGTGGCTTATGAATGAATATCATGGAACAAATATTTCATGATATGCAATGACATCACAGTTGATACAAAACTAACAAATCAATCAGCAAATGAAAAAAGCATCGGAACCACAAAACCTCTTTGTTCTGGTTATTAATCAAACCTGCTAGAAAAATATATTGATGAAACTTTGGTGTTTATATACAGTACCAAATATACCCTACTTCAATTACTTTTGGAAAGTTTTTTCCAATCATACAGAAACAACCAATTAACGCGTTCAAAGAAATACATAAACATTTGTAATGGAATTGCCTCTATGACATCATCAAACACATATTCATCATACTGTACAAAAACTTTAAAATGCAATTGGGAAATCTTTAGAATCCATATCTCCTGAGCAGATTATAATATCAACCTTATTTTTGTACCAAATTGGCTCTAAAAGTATGCTCTTTCAAATACAATTTTACAAAAAACCATGGGAATGTTACAAAAAAACCATGGGAATATTACAAAAAAACATGGGAATATTACAAAAAAAAACATGGAAATACTACAAAAAAACATGGGAATATTACAACAAACCACAGGAATATTAAAAAACCATGGGAATATTACAAAAAACCATGGGAATATTACAAAAAACATGGGAATATTAAAAAAACATGGTAACATTAAAACAAATTTATGGGAATTTTTCAAAAACCATGGGAATATTACAAAAAGCCATGGGGATATTACAAAAAAACATGGGAATATTTCAAAAAACCATAGGAACATTACAAAAAACCATGGGAATAATACAAAAAACATGAGCATATTACAAAAACCATGGGACTATTCCTTATAAGTGGTCGTCAAAAACCTGAGGAATTAACATGTTACTATCAGTTTGAAGTAATGAAGTTGGAAGATATTGTCTTTTATGATGTTAGAATTATATTAAAACTGAAAAAGTACAAACAAGATATGAGGTCATTTCTTCATAGGATGTGGAAGTGTCCTTAGCACAAGAATCCATGGGAATATTCCTTTAAGCTTAAAAATGATGACCCATGATTGATCCCCAGAAGCTGTTTTTGTTGTAGTCTACATAGGTAAGGACTCAAAAGTGAAGGTTTTAATGTTGAAGATACCACCTCCTCTACTTCCATGACACCACTGACAGTGCGGCATAACTGCCAATCGGGATACCATATTCCAATCGAGATACAGCTGCATCTTACTTAGTCTACATTGGTATCCCGTTTAGCACATATCCCTCACTGGCTTAATTGGCCGGACATCCTGTAATTTAACAAGGCTTGACAATCTGTAATTTAACACCAAGCTCATCCATATATCAGGGTTACCACTTGGAACACAGATGGTGTACCAGGTATGGTTCCCCTAAATTAGGCCTTTTTGGTTTGGTTTGGGTTGGTTTGGTTCGGTTTTTGAGGTTAAATTAAAGGTTGCAACAAACTTCTAATGGAATAGTGATGTCAAGATATCTGGAACCATTTTATCAGCCAGTTTTGGAGCACTTGTTGGAGACTGACCAAGGATTAAACATGAGAAGTTTTGACCTCTTAGCCACAGAGATTTCTTTAAAAAATGACTAATAAACGTGGGGCTCCTAAAGTTGGACTGAAAACATACATTTTTAAATGTACAGTAACTTTTAACACCATTAAAAACTCTTATTATCTTGTTACACGTTGTAGTAGATAAATTATAAATTTTGTTTCTCATCGTACACTCTGTCATAAAAGAGAGACAGTTCTGATAATTGACGGTATGATCAGGCCCATATCCAGCACAGTGCAGGGGGCGTGCCCCTTGTAAAGGTATGTGCCCCCCTTGAAGCAAAATGAAACAAACCCTTGAAGCAAAATAAAAATTTATAAAAAAAACAAATGGTGTATGGAGAATCTGCCCAAGTGCCCCTCTTGAAGTACTTGAGCCATGATTTAGAGCATATTTTCATGGTTTAGAGCCTATTTTCATGGTTTGCAACATATTTTATGGTTTACAGCCTATTTTCATGGTTAAGAGCCTATTTTCATGGTTTAGAGCCTATTTTCATGGTTTAAAGCCTTTTTCATGGTTTAGAGCCTATTTACATGGTTTTGAGCCTATTTTCATGATTTAGAGCCAGTTTTTATGGTTGTGAGACTATTTTTATGGTTCAGAGCCTATCTTCATGGTTTAGAGCCTATTTTCATGGTTTAGAACATATTTTTATGGTTTAAAGCATATTTTTATGGTTTAGAACCTATTTTCTTGGTTTAGAGCCTATTTTTCTTGGTTTAGAGTCTATTTTCCGTGGTTTAGAGCCTATTTTTTGTGCTTTGGAGCCTATTTTCCGTGGTGTGGCGCCTATTTTTGTGGTTTGGAGCCTATTTTTGTGGTTTGGAGCCTATTTTTCGTGGTTTAAAGCCTTTTTCATGGTTTAGAGCCTATTTACATGGTTTTGAGCCTATTTTCATGATTTAGAGCCAGTTTTTATGGTTGTGAGACTATTTTTATGGTTCAGAGCCTATCTTCATGGTTTAGAGCCTATTTTCATGGTTTAGAACATATTTTTATGGTTTAAAGCATATTTTTATGGTTTAGAACCTATTTTCTTGGTTTAGAGCCTATTTTTCTTGGTTTAGAGTCTATTTTCCGTGGTTTAGAGCCTATTTTTTGTGCTTTGGAGCCTATTTTCCGTGGTGTGGCGCCTATTTTTGTGGTTTGGGGCCTATTTTTGTGGTTTGGAGCCTATTTTTGTGGTTTGGAGCCTATTTTTCGTGGTTTGGAGCCTATTTTTGTGGTTTGGAGTCTATTTTCGTGGTTTGGAGCCTATTTTCATGGCTTTAGAGCCTATTCACCGTGATTTAGAACCTATTTTTTGTGGTTTGGAACCTATTTTTGTGGTTTGGAGCCTATTTCTGTGGTTTTAAGAGCCTATTTGTGTGGTTTTGAGCCTATTTTTGTAGTTTTGAGCCTATTTTTGTGGTTTTGAGCCTATTTTTGTGGTGTTTGGAGCCTATTTAGGTGGTTTGGAGCCCATTTTTTTATTTTTCGTGGTTTGGAGCCTATTTTCCATGGTTTTGGAGTCTACTTCCATGGTTTAGAGCCTACTTTCATGGTTCAGAGCATATTTTTATGGTCCAGAGCATATTTTCATATTTTAGAGCCTAATTTTATTCCAGTTACGCTAAAGTTGTTGCTATGTGTCCATAGATCTTTAACGAATGTTACTTTTGCTCTTTTCTTAGCTGCTGAATTTCAAACTAATGTTATCATACCCAACCAGCAGAGTAAGCTGACACCAGGTCAAGCCATTCTACATTTCTACGACAACCATTTTGCCATCACCCCCGCTGTTCCGGAGCGTCTTTCTGGGTCATGGAGCCTTACAGACCTCCATCGCTATACCGTTCAAGAAGACTGTTTATTCTTCTCCGCCATTACAGCAAAAGGTAAGATCTTGACTGAGGTAGGGGCAAGTAGAGAAAGAAAAAAACTTGTTTGTAAATTTCTGTTGAAAATTTTGGCTACCAGGATTGTTCATCATCACCTCACCATCCCCCACCCAGCAAAGAATGAAATGTTTTGGGTTGCTGGTATTTTTGAGTGGGGTACAAGATCTGAGGGCACTCACTATCTGACTTTCCATCTGTCATATTTTCAATGCATGTAGCACAGCAGTATAGCTTTATACGTTCAACTCTCCTCCACCCCTCCACCTCCACCCGTCCTCTTCCACCCCTCCATCTCTCCATCCTCCATCTCTCCACCCCTCCTCCATCTCTCCACCCCTCCTCCATCTCTCCACCCATCTTCCATCTCTCCACCCATCCTCCATCTCTCCACCCTCCTCCATCTCCCACCCTCCTTCATCTCTCCACCCTCCTCCATCTCTCCACCCTTCCTTCATCTCTCCACCCCTCCTCCATCCTCCACCCCTCCTCCATCTCTCCACCCGTCCTCCATCTCTCCACCCTCCTCCATCTCTCCACCCATCTTCCATCTCTCCACCCCTCCTCCACCTCTCCACCCCTCCATCTCTCCACCCCTCCTCCATCTCTCCACCCCTCCTCCATCTCTCCACCTTCCTCCCCTCCTCCTCCCCCCCTCCTCCCCCCTCCTCCACCCCCTCCTCCTCCACCCCTCCTCCTCCACCCATTCTCCTCCACCCCTCCCACCAACACCACCGTAATGTTTCTTTCAGCGATCGAATATTACTTGGACCCATTTTTCTTTCTTCTTTTTTAAAATTTACGCTTAAAAATTCAAGATTTTGGTCCAAAATATTTGTAAAATAGAACAATTTTATACCAAAATCTACCAAAATTTGATAATTTATAGATCTATAAGTCTTAAAATCAGAAGGATTTGGATTCATAGATCATGATTAGCTAATTGTATTAGCCATGAAACGGAATATATTAATTTTAATGTTTAAATAATTTGAAAAGCAAATAATTGATCCCTTAAATTATTCAGGAGGTTATATTTTTGTGCTAAGAATAAATGTAACTTTGTACATCAGTGTATATAAATAAGACCAGATGGCCTAAATTCATGTCCAGTCTTCAGTGAGTTAGTGCCAAGGGTCCCCATAGTATGTTTTTTTTCTCTTCAGAACTTAAATTAAAGGCTCCACGAGTGAAATATGGGTATTTTGCTCGATGTTTGTGTTATTTTCTTCAATCTGTCAATAAAAAGATCAATTATTATAATGGGACTTCAATATGTTTTCAAATTTGAAATAAAACTTTTTTTCTCTCTGTAAAGGGCCACCTTTTAAACTTTATATATCATGAAAATGGCCTGGGTCCAAATAGTAAGTTTTGCCCTGCATGGCCTTTTTCAAAGATACCCCACTAATGAATTTTGGGGTAGCTCTCACAATCTAGAAAGGCCTTATTTTAAAGAGTTTTTACAAGTTATAAGCTGGGAAAACAAAAATAGGAAGAGGCAAAGACTTCAGTATGAAAAAGTCCAAAATTTAGGGTTGTTGGAATATTTTTAGGGAAATTTCAGAACATCGTATGCGTGCGAAGTGCATGAAATTTTACAATTCTTGGCGATATTTATGTTACTTTTTTTAATGAAAAGATCAAATATATAGTCTTTAAAGAAAAGGCATTTGTCTTCTTTGAAAAGATACTTTTCGTTCTAAAAAAGGGCACTTTTAAACTTTTGAGAAAAGTAGGAGGGCATGTGCCCCCCCGGTGCTGCTGCCTATGTTGAGTGGTTTGTGGGGAGTGTGCTACTCTGCCTATGTTGAGTGGTTAAACACAAGCTGGAGGTGTCTTCCGAGCAGCAAGTCGGGTTGTATACTTTAACCCTTACTCTACCAAGACATTTTTGAAAATGCCCTTGGGAGGCAGGGTCAAAGATGGGGCACCCAAAATGGTGATAATATCATCGCGTGGTAGAGTAAGGGTTAAACACAAGCTGATTATTGAAGGGTTCTCTGTCTTCAAAGCAGCAGAGTTGGGCTTGTTCTGCTTTAGTGACCCAGTGGGCTGCCCACTGGGACCATGCTGCATACATTTTGAGTTGGCACAGTTGTCGCGGGTTGTTTAACCCTTACTCTACCAGCACTTTTTGAAAAAGCCCTTGGTTGACGGGTCAGAGATGGGGTACCCAAAATGGGGATAATTTCGCCGTGTGGTAGAGTAAGGGTTAAGTAAGTATCTAATTTGGATGACTCTTTAACCCGTGTTGATAGATGGTAATAGGAAAAATTAAATGGCCACAACTATAATATTTTGCGTTACCACTAACAGAGGTTATGCTTTTCACCTGTGTTTCAAAAATAAATGAATGAATTTGATATTATTTATTGTGTCCAAAAATTGATTTCTTATTTAAAAATCATTTAAAAAAATCTCACACAGCCTTTAAAGGCAATATATGCAAAATGAAAAACCACAGATTCCCGGCAGAAATCTTTCCTGTTGTTTTTCAAAATATTTATTTAATATTCTGTACCTTCCATTACATTGTGTTTTGGTCATCAATCAAACAGCGTAATACCTGCTGTGGGTATTATTGACCTGATTACCCACAGCATGAATTAGACCTAATATTTCTGGGTAATATACAAAAACAAATTTATGACTATTCTTTACATTTTTATTTCAATCATTAATTCTGGAAGCAATTAAGTAAACATTTGTTGTGGATGTGTCTATTGTCCTAAAAACAAAAACTTGTCAAAACGTATTTTTTTGTTGATTAATACAAGAAAGCTGATTTCTGTTCTGTTTTTAATCCATTTTCATTTTTCGGAAACTACAGTTAGCCTTTTTATGAACTTAACAAGAAATAAGAGAACAAAAATCAAAGTAAAAGGTGTCAGTCAAATTTGCAATAAAACAAATTGACTTGCATACTGTACTGTGCTGCATATATTTTACAAAGAAATTTTTGTGCGCTTACAGTATTTGGAGCTTAAACCAACAAAAAAATCCCACAAATATTCCATAATCTGAAAAACATGTCCTTGAGAGTTATTTCCTTTTTGTCAACAAGTGAGACTCCACTATCAGAACAATAGCTTGGAATGTAAGTTAAGTCGTTGTGCATAGTTGAAAAAGAAATTTGGCCTGTCAGATAAATGCTTGAAAAAAAAGGTAATTGTAATTTCTGATTCCTAAACAATTATTGGCAATGGGTGTTTTCCGCAAAGCAAACATCATATCTGACTTTGGGATTTTGGTGAGAATCAATCAATGTCTGGATTGTATCAGGTTATAATTCTTTGAGTCATTTTGAAAGGTTCAGTGATTGCCTCAGAAGTGCAGCCATTAATTTGGTGGTTATACCTTGCAGGTGTAAAACATTTCTAGTGGTCGGAAATTAGATTGGTTGAATCATTTGATATAATCCCAAATATTACAAAATTCTTTGCTTATAGATCAGGGGCATTTCTAGCTGGGGGTGGCTTTTTAACCCATTAAAACCACATCTTTTTAAACCATTCACTTCCATAGCACGGTCCATTATTGAACTGTTTTTGTCCCAAGTTGCAGATTTTGTTCCAAAATAGAGTTTTTTGGATCATAATTACAGTGGGTTCTACCATGGTGCTATCTCACTTAATAGCTCCATGGTTCTACTAGGAAGTATTAAGGCCATCTTGAGGCAACAATAATAAAAATGTAACAAAGTATACTGGAAGTCATGGAACAAGCAGAAACAGCCAAAAATATAATTATACATTAAAATTGGTTCAAAGTTTTCTAAAAGATGAAATAGAAAATGGGCTGAATGGATGGCAGAGACAAGATTACCCAGATGGCTTTACAAAAATAAGTAAAATCATGAAAATATCATAAGATTCAATTCGAAACCGGTTAAAAAGTAACCAATTTATAGCTTTGTGTCAATATTCCAAATTGGTTGTAAATGTTGTAATGACGTACCATTTTCTGATGTTAATCCTGAAGGAATTGCTCTGAATTTTTTGTATCTAAGCCGTACAGCTACTGTAGAACCTACATCTGCGTCGTCATTTTAAAAGGCTGAATTTAAGGAAGGAAAGGTTTGCTTTTAATTATTCTAATATCACAACTTTTTGATGTCAAAACATGATCAAGTAAGTGTGCCGTTTTAACCCTTACTCTACAGGCACTTGCTTTGAAAATGCGCTTGGGAGGTGGAGTCAAACAATATCGCCGAGTGGTAGAGTAAGGGTTAATCAAGGGTTGATTATTGAAGGGTCTCTGTCTTTCAACAGCAGAGTGAGGCTCATTCCGCTTCAGTGACCAATTGGGCCCCCACCGGGATCATGCTGCATATATTTTTGAGTTAGCACACTTGTTGCAGGTTCATTAACCCTTACTTTACCATCACCTTTTTTGAAAAAGCGCTCGGGAGGCAGAGTCAAAGATGGGGAACCCAAAACGGCTATAATATCGCCACGTGGTAGAGTAAGGGGTTAACGCAAGTGCACCATAACTGGTTATCAAAGGCCATGGACATTGACTTGGTTGTCAATGTTATGTCTGTCCGTGCGTCGTACCTGTGTTCTCGTCCGGGTCGTATTAAGCGTTTCGTGATAGCATTGTTACTATTATAGCCGAATACGCAGGCGACGACCCTGTCATTGTAATTGTGTGTTCACTCGTCGCGAGTAAGGGTTTAACAACTTAAAAACTGTTTCACTCAGAATTTCATGCCCTTTTATAAGAACTTGAACGAAAGATGTTTACAAGAAAGAAGGCTTTGTACTTAATAGCTGAGTTGAGGACTTGTTTTTGTTTCGAAGTTTGTCATGACTTCATCTAGTTTTCAAATAGCATTATATACCAGGCTGGCTCTCATAAGCTTTTCTTAACATACATTCTCATGCTATCATTTTAGGCACTCTTGCTTTCTTGAGACTCAGTAGTAAAATGATGTTTTTCTCAAATCTTGGTTTCTCCTGCTGTGTTTGTTCAAGGGTAAAAATAGGTGTTTGTTGAGGATGAATAAGGTATTAATAAGAACAGATAATTGCTTATGTGGTTAGCGGTGTTTTTGAAGGGTAAATTGCGCATGTAAAACATGCCTTACCTATGCATAGAAAGTGTGCTACAAAAGCTATCTCTTGAATAGTGAGAAACTATTAGTTTGGATGTTAATTCGAGCTGGATTGAGTGAAGGTGTGGCACAGGGTAAAATCTGTAAGAGGAAACTGAAATATTAAGGATTTTCTTTTCACCTGCTATATTGAAGTACAGTTAATTTTGTTCTTTTGTATTTCTTATTCCAGGCCAGTGAGTATAATTTTCTTTTTTCGGGGAGGTGGGGGTGGGAGAATGAGAATTTGCCCAAGTACCCCCTCTGGAGGTGCTTGGGCCCCCTGCAAGAAATTATGCTATGGGCCTGTTTTTACCCATTCATTTGCATTTAATATTTAGTCATTTATTCTACCAGCTTTTGAAATTTTGGGTCCATTGTCATTTTTTACTCACTTTGAAGCAGAGGGATAGGAAAAGTGTCAAAAGTGTGTGTGTGGGGAGGGGGCACAACTTTGGAGGGGCACTAAGGGGCTGATCCTGATTTCAGTTGGAAGTGGCACTAATTGGTCTTAGGCAAAGTGTTCAAATTTGGTAAATGGTAAGAGGTGCACTTCTTGCTGGTAAGAGGTGCACTTTTTACTGGTAAGAGGTGCACTTTTACTAATAAGAGGTGCACTTTTTACTGGTAAGAGGTGCACTTTTTACTGGTTAGAGGTGCACTTTTTACTGGTGAGAGGTGCACTTTTTACTGGTAAGAGGTGCACTTTTTACTGGTAAGAGGTGCACTTTTTACTGGTAGGTGGTGCACATTTTACTGGTAAGAGGTGCACATTTTACTGGTAAGAGGTGCACTTTTCACTGGTAAGAGGTGCACTTTTCACTGGTAAGAGGTGCACTTTTTACTGGTAAGAGGTGCACTTTCTACTGGTAAGAGGTGCACTTTTTACTGGTAGGAGGTGCTTATTTTACTGGTAAGAGGTGCTTATTTTACTGGTAAGTGGTGCACAAGAGGTGCACTTTTTACCGGTAAGAGGTGAACTTTTTACTGGTAAGAGGTGCACTGTTTAGAGGTCCATTTTTCATTTTTACCCACATCATTTTTGGTCATTGTTCCAGTAAACAAGATATTCTTTACAAAGGGAACAGAGTTCAGGATGCTGTAATCATACATACCCTTTGTCCTTGCAAATATTTTCCAACCAGATAATTCAAAATTTCATGAATGGAACTGGGTATTCTTAGAGATTCTTGAAGGTTGCTTAAATTGTTTAAATGCAAGCAGTAAATAATAAATTGTTTAACTTGTTGTTTCAAGCAGAAAATATTAAAACAGAAAATATATACATTATACATTATATTTTTGCCATTGTTTGAACTTAGAGATTCTTGGTTTTAAATTGTTTAAATATTTTAAACAATAGATTTTTTTTTGCTATTGTTTGACAAATCAACAGAAAATATTAAAACAGAAAATATATACATTATACATGTATACACATTGCATACCGTATTTGCCATAATAACCACCCAGGGTGCTTACGAAAATAGAATTGCACCTCTTTTTCTCCCTAATAAACGCCCATGCTCCAGGGTCGCGTACAGTGTACTATTTGAAGTGCATTCCCATATATGTGAACTGGTTATATACTAGCCCCACAATAATCACTACAAAAACATTGTGAGCGTCAGACACAAAATGTTAGGTGCCCACCCACCAACCCCACACCCACCCACCCACCCACCCACCCACCAACCCACAGAGCAGGGGCGTTTAATACTTTAAATATTCATTGTTTAAGCAGAATACATTAAGGTTATGAATATTTATTTTTTCTAGAGATGTTTTAGTGTTAATGTATATCTGCAGGTGATTGAATATTACCTGATCACTTACAATGTGTTCTTCAATATTACCTGATCACTTACAATGTGTTCTTCAATATTACCTGATCACTAACAATGTTTTCAGCAATATAACCTGATCACTTACAATGTGTTCTTCAATATTATCTGATCACTTACAATGTGTTCTTCAGTATTACCTGATCACTTACGTGTTCTTCAATATTACCTGATCACTTACAATGTGTTCTTCAATATTACCTGATCACTTACAATGTGTTCTTCAATATTACCTGATCACTTACAATGTGTTCTTCAATATTATCTGATCACTTACAATGTGTTCTTCAATATTACCTGAAAACTTACAATGTGTTCTTCAATATTACCTGATCACTTACAATGTGTTCTTCAATATTACCTGATCACTTACAATGTGTTCTTCAATATTATCTGATCACTTACAATGTGTTCTTCAATATTACCTGAAAACTTACAATGTGTTCTTCAATATTACCTGATCACTTACAATGTGTTCTTCAATATTACCTGATCACTTACAATGTGTTCTTCAATATTACCTGATCACTTACAATGTGTTCTTCAATATTACCTGATCACTTACAATGTGTTCTTCAATATTACCTGATCACTTACAATGTGTTCTTCAATATTACCTGATCACTTACAATGTGTTCTTCAATATTACCTGATCACTTACAATGTGTTCTTCAATATTACCTGATCACTTACAATGTGTTCTTGAGCTAATAGTGATAGGTCTGGATTGTAGAAAATAAAGATGTTGTCATTTATTCTTAAATTATTCAGATATGACTACCTGTACTTTTCTGAAAAAATATGAATTTCAAGAATCTGCATCTTATATTGTTTTGCATTAATTACATTAGGGACAAGCAAACAAAAAGACGCTTGCATTGTGTGTTATTCTGAAGAAGGTAGTAGCAATAATTTAAATAAAAGAATTATCGGAAAGGAGGTTATCATGACAAGAATGAGCTACTGGCCACTGAACTTTTACAAACAAAGGAACATTAAATTCCTGTGAATAGATCGATAAGAGGAAGTTGTCGGCCTGAAAATATATATATATATATTTGAAATTTGTTTGAATAGCAACAAAGGTTTTGATTTTCATGTATTTTTGTTTAAATGTTATACGTGCACAAACTTGCTGTTAATACGTATATTTTGTTGTGTACATTTTGAATATCGGTGGTACAGTAGAAACAAGAGGTGTGTCCACTGCATTAATGCTTTGCCCCATTACTAGCTACCACATTCCCAGAAAATCTTGTATAAGCCTTTATTCCCCCCCCCCCTTTTCTTTCCTTCATGAGACAAAAATGCCCCTCTTCCCCCAGCATCATCTCCCAGGTGCTATCACTGCATTGATAGCACTATAAATAAAAGTAGAGAAACAAAAACTAGACTGCAGGTCAAGGTAACTCTGTCTGAATCATTTGTATTATTATTATTATTATTGAATATTCACAAAAAGCTGATACTACATTTCTGAATTTGTTTCTGTCTTTTTATTTGGAAAGGAGATTGATATTTAGATTTGGAGAAAGACTACTGTTTGCTCAAATTAAATTCACCCCTGTTTCTAATCATTTTGAAAACTTTTATGACTAATTTTACTTCCACTGAGAAGTCAGTGAAAGGAATTATGTCTAGTAATCCATAAAAGGGAACAAATTATACTGAATGAGTCAGAGTGGTGGTGTATGCAGTGAATACCCCAGGATGGTGATGCTTGGGACAAAAGTGGGGCATCTTTGTCTCATGGGGAAATCTTTGTCTCATGGGGGCATATGTGAACTCATTTATTCTAGGTATATAGATGGGACAAATTTCACCTGTCCATTTTTTTGTATTTTTTTGGGGGTGTATTGGAGAAAATGGATCTTACGGGTGGGTAATTCCACCTCCCTTAGTGCCCACCACTGTGTGTATACTTATTACTGGACATCATTCTTCATGACTGTTTTATCTATTTTGTTGCAGGTGAGAAAACGTACATTCTTGTTACAAAAGATGAGGAAACGTCACAGTCACTTAAGGCTCACTTTGACATCGCGTCATCAGTCAGCCACGAGATCAACAGATTCTCACATATATCCAACACAGGTAAGATACCCAAGATACCATAAGATACCATGACTGGTACCTAAAACTATCTTATCACCTAAAACCATCCTAATAGTCAAAATGTGTTTAAAAAATAACCATTTTACATCTTTTTGTAAGCAAATGTTTAGGCACATTTGTGATGCCATAACCTTCATATTTTTCATTTAAATTTGATAATGTTGAATCCTCTGACAGCTGACCTGCTAATTCTGGACCAATATTCCACCCCCACCTTTTCAAAAATGTTCCCACCCGGGCCACCCCTTACCAATACCCTAGCTGCTTCCCTTACATTGAATCAGACATCCTCTCCCTAATAAAATAACTGTAAACAGTGACGGGCCCAGGTTTAGGGCCCCAAATGTACTCAAGTATGTTTTGGGGACATCAAAGAATGTTTTGAAAATGAGATGTTCCCAAATGCCCCAGGGCCTTGTGATTCTCTTGGTGGCCCAACCCATACACATGGGTGTAGCGAGGGGGAGGGGAGGGAGGTTGACAGGTTTGTACTAACCCCAAAAAGTAAAATGGTAATGGTAAAAAGATCCAGAAAATATGCTAAAAGGTCAAAATATTTCCCACTGTAACCCCCTCCCCAATCTAAAAAAGGCTGGCTACACCCTTGCATACATGACAAAAAAAATTGCAAATAATATCTGTTCATTCAGCTGTTGGTGGAAATTTAAACATGACAACTATTAAAATTAGAAGAAGTGGGCAATGGAGATGCAATGTTCTTTTTGATAATGGTAGGTAAATAAATAAAAACAACTCATATTGTTTATAAACCTTCAAGATTTGAGTTGGAGGATCAGAAGTCCACTGGATTCCATTTGAAGCCTGAAGGTGACAAAGATGCTTTAAAATTTGCTGATAAACATGATAGTGTTTACCTGGAAAAGGGTATCATAGAGTCACTATTGACATAATTTTCATCAACAACATTTGCAGAACTATCTAACAATTGTGGACTGCCTACAATCTCCTACATCAAAAATATTGCATTTATCATGAAAAGATGAACAAGTATGACAGAAGAGTTTGCTACAAAGACAGAGAATTTCCCATCACCTACCCCAACAAACATAAATTGATAGGCATCACTAGCACCTTTTAATGGTTAACTAGACAAGTAAGTACAAAGACAGAGAATTCCCCATCACCTACCCAAACACACATAAATTGATAGGAATCACTAGCACTTTTAATGGTTAACTAGACAAGTAATTACAAAGACAGAGAATTCCCCATCACCTACCCAAACAAACATAAATTGATAGGCATCACTAGCACCTTTTAATGGTTAACTAGACAAGTAAGTACAAAGACAGAGAATTCCCCATCACCCACCCAAACACACATAAATTGATAGGCATCACTAGCACTTTTTAAAGGTTAACTAGACAAGTAAGTACAAAGACAGAGAATTCCCCATCACCTACCCCAAACAAACATAAATTGATAGGCATCACTAGCACTTTTTAATGGTTAACTAGACAAGTAAGTACAAAGACAGAGAATTCCCCATCACCTACCCAAACACACATAAATTGATAGGAATCACTAGCACCTTTTAATGGTTAACTAGACAAGTAAGTACAAAGACAGAGAATTCCCCATCACCTACCCAAACACACATAAATTGATAGGCATCACTAGCACCTTTTAATGGTTAACTAGACAAGTAAGTACAAAGACAGAGAATTCCCCATCACCCACCCAAACACACATAAATTGATAGGCATCACTAGCACTTTTTAAAGGTTAACTAGACAAGTAAGTACAAAGACAGAGAATTCCCCATCACCTACCCCAAACAAACATAAATTGATAGGCATCACTAGCACTTTTTAATGGTTAACTAGACAAGTAACTACAAAGACAGAGAATTCCCCATCACCTACCCAAACACACATAAATTGATAGGCATTACTAGCACTTTTTAAAGGTTAACTAGACAAGTAAGTACAAAGACAAAGAATTCCCCATCACCTACCTAAACAAACATAAATTGATAGGCATCACTAGCACCTTTTAATGGTTAACTAGACAAGTAACTACAAAGACAGAAAATTCCCCATCACTTACCCAAACACACATAAATTGGTAGGCATCACTAGCACTTTTTAATGGTTAACTAGACAAGTAACTACAAAGACAGAGAATTCCCCATCACCTACCCAAACACATATAAATTGATAGGCATCACTAGCACTTTTTAAAGGTTAACTAGACAAGTAAGTACAAAGACAGAGAATTCCCATCCCTACCCAAACAAACATAAATTGATAGGCATCACTAGCACTTTTTAAAGGTTAACTAGACAAGTAAGTACAAAGACAGAGAATTCCCCATCACCTACCCAAACACACATAAATTGATAGGCATCACTAGCACTTTTTAAAGGTTAACTAGACAAGTAAGTACAAAGACAGAGAATTCCCCATCCCCTAACCCAACAAACATAAATTGATAGGCATCATTAGCACTTTTTAAAGGTTAACTAGACAAGTAAGTACAAAGACAGAGAATTCCTCATCCCCTACCCCAACAAACATAAATTGATAGGCATCATTAGCACTTTTCAAAGGTTAACTAGACAAGTAAGTACAAAGACAGAGAATTCCCCATCCCCTACCCCAACAAACATAAATTGATAGGCACTTCTTAAAGGTTAACTAGACTAGTAAGTGAGGTCATATTTTCGGTGAATTTTTAAATATTCATTTACCTGTTTAATACATTTTGAATGGAGAATTTGAATTTATTTGAACTCTTTTTCAACAGTTGACATTTAATCCATTTTCTCTCTTTCATAGTCTCAATTCATGAAGAATCCGTTGCCAAGGATCCTCAAGAATTTGACAACCTTTTGGGATATCATGGCGGGGGTGGTCGTGGCCCAACAAATGGTGGCGCTTTGGGACCACAGCATAAACGTAACAAGGAGGAGTACGAGTCAAAGGTGAAGACATCAGCACTTGTAGATTATTACAAGAGGAGGTCAGGTTTGCCTGATAATGAACAGAGTGCCAAAGGACTATTGGTGGAGAGCGGTATCGAGGAATCCTCTCCGAGCACATCCTCATATGCATCACCATCAAATTCTCGACATCATTCTTTTAGCACAAGGAATGGCAAAAGCAAAGAGGTTTTAGAATTGAAAAATATCTGGCATCTCACGGAGCTTGACAAAGGAACAATTAATCCAGATGAGGTATTTGGTTACTGGGAACCTCCTAGCAGTAGCCCTCTAGAAAATGGTGCTCCAATATGTTTTCATGGAAAGTCAAAAGAAACTAGCTTTACTTTTGCTGCTTCAGAACGGCCTTCACTTCCCATTCGGGAGCAAAACTATGAGATAATGGCATCATTTGAACATATAAGAACAACACAGACTAATCAAATCAGGTGTGAAGATACGACAGATGATGATAATGGGTGCAGTGCTTGTCTGAGTGGCACTCCACCAATTTTAGCCCCATTAAGCCAGGGGGAACCATCAGAGTCTGAAGACAAACAGTATGATGGGTATGTCAACTTATTCACAAGAAGGAGAAGTGCCCAAATGGCCCTGGGTCAAAGTTTCACTCCGGAATTGCCTCCTCTACAAATCCCTTCTATGCATTCATCTGGAGCACGAACAACCTCCAACACCCCAACTTTCTTGCCAAAAACTCAATTTGTAAATATCAATGACTTAATCGCAGCAAATCCTTCCTACTTTACTAATCTGTATCCAAAAGCTGAGCAGAAGGAACCAGAAGAACCGGCCGTTCCTGCACCATTCGAGCATGATTCCCTGGTCAAACCAAGCGGACCAATAGCGATGCTCAAACAGAGTTCTTCCTCTTCATCTTGTTCATCCTCACCCACCTGTAGCGGCGATGAATCGGGGAGTGATCATGAAGGGGGGTCAGGCGGCAATAAAACAGAAGATATGAGACTAAAACAAAGTGATGACAGACCCAGTACTAGCGGGACTCCAGGAAACAAGGACTATAATATTCCTGGCACAAGTTTACAAGTTGCGGAAAAGCAGCAAAAAGAGTTCCCCTCAGGTGAGTGAGCAAAAGGTTTTCAACTTCTTGGTGCATTTTTGCATGGGTCATGGCAATGCAAATATTCCATAGAATTATATAGACAAGACATTTAATTGTGTCTGTAGATCTGAATGTGTCTATATAGAGTTATAAATGTCACTTTAGACCTGAATGTGTCTATATAGAGTTATCATCAATGTCACTATAGGCCTGAATGTGTTTATATTGAGTAATACATATCACTATAGGCCTGAATGTGTCTATATAGAGTTATCATCAATGTCACTATAGGCCTGAATGTGTCTATATTGAGTTATACATATCACTATAGGCCTGAATGTGTCTATATAGAGTTATCATCAATGTCACTATAGGCCTGAATGTATCTATATGGAGTTATAAATGTCACTATAGGCCTGAATGTGTCTATATAGACTTATAAATGTCAGTATAGACCTAAATGTGTCTATATAGAGTTATAAATGTCACTATAGGCCTGAATGTGTCTATATAGAATTATGAATGTCACTATATGCCTGATTATGTCTATATAGAGTTATAAATGTCACTCTATATAGGCCTGAATATGTCTATATAGAGTAATAAATGTCACTATAGGCCTGAATGTGTCTATATAGAGTTATAAAGGCTTGGATGTGTGTGTCTATATAGTCATAAAGGCTTGAATATGTCTACAGACATCTAATTATGTCTATAGACTGCTGAATATGTTTTCTATAGACCTCTAAATAAGTCTTATAGACCTGAATGTGTCTTTAGACCTCTAAATATGTCTGTAGTTCACTAAATATGTCTATATGTCACATAAAATATCACTGATTGATTGTTGGTTTACATCAAGGCTCTTACAAGGACTAATGTTTTTATTTCTTGATTATTTCAGATGAGGATTCGGAAATACCACCACCCATACCTCCTCGCCCAGAGCCCTCCCTCCCTCCTCCCATTCGCAAACGATGCTACACTGAATCAGGGTCATATTATGCAGAAGAAGCAAGAACTAGATATGATGTGAGACGTGGTCCTAGCAATAACAACGAGGCAGAAAATGATGGATACCTCATGATGAAGCCTGCTTACAATGATAAACTGCAAGCAATGCATAGAAGGTCCAGAAGCCTGGCATCGGCCTCGCCATTAGATATGACTTATCCAACCTCCCCTCTGGGTCCGAGTAGTCGGAGGCTCCATTCTATCACGGGTAGGGTGGGAGGGTCCAGTAACAGGGTGGGAGGGTCCAGTAGCAGGATGGGAGGGTCCAGTAGCAGCAATGCTTCTTTTAATGCAAGGCTGGATGGAAAACCTCACCAGCTTAAACGATCGGCAACAATTGCCTCAAATCTTGTGAAACAAAACCAATGTAGTTTGCATCGGACGAGGACGCTATCTTCCACTTCTCACGCAGCTTTCTGGAAGGGAAGTCTTTCCACCTCCTCTCAGGGAAAGACTTTCCAAAGTTCTTCCGGGAGCTTCAGCGGGCACATGCCACGTCCAAGAAACAGTCGAGACTATGCTTCTATAGATACGCATGCCATAGCATTAAAAATGGCTCAAGAGCAAAGAAAATTGCCAAATAACACAAAGAAGTTTGATTTCCTTGACACACCGCAGATTGATGAGTATTCAGAATTGGAAACGGACTTTCTTGATAATTATTACTATTTAAATTCTCCGCATTCTGCTTCATCAGGAACCAATACGCCTGCCTCTCGCAGTAGGACAAGCTCTGCAGCAAGCCAATCTAAACTTGGTCAGAAAGTTCTTTCAGATTTAGAGACTCTAAACTATATTCCAATCATGAGAGCAAGGAAGGTGAATCTGACCTTTCTGTACAAGATGGTACTCATGATAACAGGTAGCAAAACCTGTATTCCTTTTGGTTGCCTGGTGGCACTTACAATTGGCACATTTTAGCAACTATTAATTTCTGAAAAACTATATCAGATTGTGGTATCAGATATCGCTTTTATAATATTTTATGTTTATGTTAAGCAAACATCATAACACGGGGAGATATGTATGTATGGTGGACGATAGTTTTCTTTTATCAAGAATAGCTGAATTACTTCTACAAAATTTGTAGGTTTCAGGCATGTAATGTCATTTGTTTCAAGTTATATTCATAATGATCTCTTTCTTCATCTGGGCTATAATTGCAGCAAACAAGATTTGGTTTGGAAGCTGGAATGGCAGGTGTTTTTCCATAATTAATTAGTTCTTATATAGCGTTCACTTTAACACAACAAATAGGCAATCAGCAGCACTTTACATACACCATATACTTATTTAAAAACAACTGAACTTAATAGAAACAAAATACTGAAAAAGATGAGTTTTTCTTTTTAAAAATGTTAAAATTACTAGAGGTTTTAATGTCAGTTGGTAGCTTGTTCCATTCCCTATAGGTCCTCCCACAGAGAAACATGATCCCCAAAAGTGTTTCTTTGTGTTGATATTACGTGATATATAGTTTTAGACCTCAATGCATACTTAGTTTTCTTTTCATCAAAGTAAGTTACCAAATAATTAGGAGCTAAGCCATTTACACATTTGTAGGACATACATAATAATCTAACAAAATTCTTGAATTGATTTGGAAGCCAATGCAATTCTTTCAAACATTCTGTTGTACTATCATCATATTTACTTCTATTTCGAATTGTGAACCCGTTGTAATTTTATCATGCACAATTTGGGGAGGCCGTTTAATAATGTACTACAATAAGCCAAGAGGGGAAAGGAAGGGGGAAGGGGGCAAAATAATTGCCTTTATTTAGAAAGAAAGACATGAAACTACAATTGTTATAAGCAGTTCTCAGTCAGAACTAACAAGAACCTTTTTTTCTTGTTCAGTTATTTCCTCAAATGCACAATTACTGCCATCTTTAGCACAATGGGGAAGGCTGGCAATGATGGCATTCTGGGGTTGGGAGATTGTTAGGAGGTACAGAAGGGTATATTAGGGGGTGCAGAAGGATATTTGGGGGTGCAGAAGGGTATTAGGGGTGCAGAAGGTATTAGGGGTGCAGAAGGGTATTAGGGGTGCAGAAGGGTATTAGGGGGTGCAGAAGGGTATTAGGGGTGCAGAAGGGTCTTAGGGGGTGAAAGAAGGGGGCAGAAGGGGGGTGCAGAAGGGTATTAGGGGGTGCAGAAGGATATTAGGGGGTGCAGAAGGGTATTAGTGAACTTGCATGGGGAATATTTGAGGGCATTAGGCCCCTTACATGGGAAGCAGCATCAGAAAATGAACCAGCATTAATTAGTGTTGATGCGATGCTCGGTGACCAGTGTTGATGGTGATGTGATGCTCGGTGAAAACTTGTTAAAAAACAAATGTTTCTGCTGTTGCCAGTGTTTAATGTAATAATTAAAAAAAAAGGATTTTATGTTAATTAGTTCCACTTGAGAAGATAGGATGAAAATAGTATAGAATATATGTATGCAGTGGCATACTAGCTCTAGTCCTTTTCATTTTTTAATTTGGGCATGTATTTAAATGAATTAATTGATTAAACCCTGCGCCATATAGATTTGTTATTACAATTTGCCTGGATATATTTCTGATCAAGTCATGTATAACTTAGTTAAAATATGTTCTTTTCCAGTTTTCCATCATTTTCAAAATACTTGTTTTATGAGTGAAGAAATTGAGGAAAACTTTTCACAAGCTTTGGTATTTGTAAGGGAAACATTTGATATGAATGAATTGTGTGTATAAGTGGGTGGAATAGGGGAGACTTTTGTTGATCTGATTTTGCTATCAATTCTCCCTACCTCACTACAGCTTTGCCACATTCCTGATTCTTTTTAGATTCAGCTATCAGATTTAAATGATTCTCTCACTTTTCCACAGACTGGCCGTTTTCACAAATTTTATGTTTTTGCAAGAAGTTGCAAAACAGGATCCCACATCATTTAAAAAAATATTATAGAGGTTGTTTTTATCAGAGAAACTATTATAAAACTTTCCTGGGAAACTCTTTGTTTATTACTCTTCTCTATCTTTTTCTGAGGAGTGATGAGAAGATTCCATTGGAATGGAACTATGACAAAAACAAAATTTTGTAAACCACCCCCTCACTTTTGTTGATTTACATGAAAATGTAGCTTTGTGTGGGAAAGGGTGGGGTGGGACAAGATTTGTGTGTGTATTGGGGAGGAGCCGTTTCTCTAACACCCATTCCATCTTAAAGGAAATAGTGTCCGTTTTTCAAGGAGATGAAACTGTAGCTCTGGAATTGTTTCAGAGAAACATTGAAAACACTTTAACCAAATTCTTGACATCTTAAAACCCACAGAGATGAAATTAACACATCAGGTTTAGAGTTAGTGACCCATTCCATTGGCAGGTCACGGATCATTCCATTATTAGGTGAACATAATCAGTATACATATGTATACACAGTAGATTGTCTTTCATGTTCTGATCCAAACTCCACCTCCTCTATTGTCTTTCACTGTCAATATCTGTATATGTTGCTCATTGACAAAAGCTAATCAGCATGAAGAAAAATTATTGAAAAATCAAGTAGTCAATTAACACGGTACTTCTTTGTAATTTTAATCATCATTTGTGTGTATTGGTTTGTATATGATTTGCAGCAGAGAAATGAACTATTTGCATTTTGTACAGATAAAGGGTTTATTTATGAGTTCCTTGTTTTTTACTTTTTAATACGAAGAAATGCCTTGTACGGCCTTCTCAGAGAAGCAATAAAATGCATCATCGCATTCATTTTTCTCTTTTTTTTTTTAAATTCAAGCATTAAAACACACAAAATGCCTAATACAAGAATATGTATCATTGGTTTAGTGAATTATGGATGAATTTTTATTTTCTCAAGGAAAATGTTGTCTATTCATCTTCAATCCTAGCCCCCATCCTCAATCCTAGCCCCCACCATCCTTATCCTTCCCAATCTTAAATCCTAGCCCCATCTTCCAATTCAATCACACCATCCTCAATCCTTGCCCCATCCTCAATCCTTGCCCCATCCTCAATCCTTGCCCCATCCTCAATCCTTGCCCCATCCTCAATCTTGCCCCATCCTCAATCACCCATCCTCAATCCTTGCCCCATCCTCAATCCTTGCCCCATCCTCAATCCTTCCCCATCCTCAATTGCCCCATCCTCAATCCTGCCCCATCTCTCAATCCTTGCCCCATCCTCAATCCTTGCCCCATCCTCAATCCTTGCCCCATCCTCAATCCTGCCCCATCCTCAACCTTGCCCCATCCTCAATCCTTGCCCCATCCTCAATCCTGCCCCATCCTCAATCCTTGCCCCATCCTCAATCCTGCCCCATCCTCAATCCTTGCCCCATCCTCCCTTGCCCCATCCTCAACCTTGCCCCATCCTCAATCCTTGCCCCATCCTCAATCCTTGCCCCATCCTCAATCCTGCCCCATCCTTAATCCTTTCTATTCATCATCCTCAATCCTAGCTCATCTCCAATTGTCCCATCCTCAATCCTAGCCACCATCTTCAATCCTAGGCCCCATCCTCGAACCTAGGCCCCCATCCTCGTACCTAGCCCCCATCCCTCGAACCTAGCCCCATCCTCGAACCTAGCCCCATCCTCGAACCTAGCCCCCATCCCCGAACCTAGCCCCCATCCCGAACCAGCCGCCATACTGGAACCCAGCCCCATCCTCGAAGCTAGCTCCCATCCTCGAACCTAGCCCCATCCTCGAACCTAGCTCCCATCCTCGAACCATCTCCCATCCTTGAACCTAGCCCCCATCCTCAATCCTTTCTCCCATCCTCAATCCTAGCTCCCCACCCTCATTACTAACTAGCCCTCATCCTATCCTCAATGCTATCCCCGATTTTTAGTTATTAATCCTTTCCCCATCCTCAATCTTATCCCCCACCCTCAGTCCTGTCCCCATTCTTGACCATCCTCAATTGTTTCCCCATCCTCTATCCTTGCCCCCAACTCCCATCCTCAATCTCTTACCTCATCCTCAATCTCTTCCCTCATCCTAAATCTCTTCCCTCATCCTAAATCTCTTCCCTCATCTTAAATCTCTTCCCTCATCTTAAATCTCTTCCCTCATCCTAAATCTCTTCCCTCATCCTAAATCTCTTCCCTCATCCTAAATCTCTTCCCTCATCCTCAATCTCCTCCCCTCAGTCTTAGCCCCCATCCTAAGTAAATGTTGTTTTCAAGGAAATAATCTGAGGGGTAGGAGGCGCCCTGGTTGTGACAAGGCTCCCTGGTTGTGACAAGGCTCCCTGGTGGTGACAAGGCGCCCTGGTTGTGACAAGGCGCCCTGGTTGTGACAAGGTGCCCTGGTTGTGACAAGGCGCCCTGGTTGTGACAAGGCGCCCTGGTTGTGACAAGGTGCCCTGGTTGTGACAAGGCTCCCTGGTTGTGACAAGACTCCCCATATGTGACAAGGCTACCCATATGTGACAAGGCTTTCCATATGTGACAAGGCTCCCTATATGTGACAAGGCTCCCTATATGTGACAAGGCTCCCTATATGTGACAAGGCTCCCTATATGTGACAAGGCTCCCTATATGTGACAAGGCTCCCTATATGTGACAAGGTTCACGGACCAAAAATGAAAGGGCCTGATGATTAGGTGGATAAATTCAGTGGTGCAACTAGGGTCAAGTTGAGGGGATAACCAAGGTTAAATAGGAATAACATTTTGAGGTTGTTGTGAAACTACGTTTGTGAGTTGTGGTAAAATTATTTGGGGGAGAGGGGGCATGGTGAATCCATTTGGGGGATGGTGAAATTATGCTGGGAGGGGGAATGGTGAATTATGCTGTGGGGGCATTGTGAAATTATGCTTGGGGAGGGGAAATGGTAAAATTATGCTTGGGGAGGGAGAATGGTAAAATTATGCTTGGTGGAGGGGGCATGGTGAAATTATGCTTAGGGAGTAAAAGAAGCGGGTATTTACGAGAATTATATACTTACCTTCTATGCTATTAATATATGCAATCTGGTCTCGGAGACCAGATTCACTGCACTATACAACCTAAATAAAAAGCTACCACCATAGGACCCATCTCTGTGACTCTCGTATCGCTATACGTATTCACTAAATTACCACAGAGGCCTGAACCACAACAGGGGAGGCGGGAGGGATGCATAGATTAAGTATAAATCTCGTAAATACCACCGCTAACCAAGCGGGTGAATTTCAAATTACACATTACCTTCTATTGCTATAAATATATACAATCAGATTGCAACCGAACCAATGGGAGGAAGGAAGTTCAGGACTAGTTAGCCGCCGCGACCACTGACCCTTGTGAACCACTCCCAAGGATACGAGACGTACTCAGTCATACTCTTTAACACTCCCTTGAGTGACAGCACAAAGTTACGCTAGTCCACAAGTGATTAGAGGAAAAAAACAGTACCTCTTAACATGCAAACTGCGTGAATGTCAGGAGGAAACGGCATGACAGCTCACCTTAGTGGCTGATCTTGTTCTGTCTTGACAGAACTGTTCTTAAGACGTTCCCTGATCTCGGATACGTCTATCAAGTAGGTGGACACAAGTGTTGCTGGTGTTTTTCATACTTGGTGTGCCTTTGCACGCTCACACCTAGCAGGGCCACTGAGTTAAACGTGATTGCCTGCACAACTCAACCAAACGCGATGTGGTTTTTGAGGAGATACTGAAAAAAGACCTCTGTCCTCTTGCTTGTCTGAAAAGGTGCATGTCTGAAAAGGTCGAGAGAGACGGAAGGAAGATTGCCTGTAAACTCCAACATCTGGTTTTTGGTCAGGAAGGAGGGTCTGGGACTAAACTGACTCCCCCTGACATGGGCTGCCCCTACTGATAGGGCGTAAATTGACCCCCTCCATCTTGCGGAGGCTGGTGAGAGAAGGAACACCGTTTTTAGGGCAAGTTCTTTCAGGGAACAAGAGGCTAGAGGCTCGAACGATGGCCAGGCTTAGGTGTTTAGGATGACCAGCATATTCCAGGCCCCATGGGAAGAGGTTATGTACGGACTGTAGACCGCTGTAAGAACATCCCCATTAGAAGGTTCTCTAGCAGCTGTGACGTAGATACCGTTGAGCCATCTGAGAAGCCTCTGTGGATGGCTGACCTGAATCCCTTAATGGTATTAACTTGCTTTCCAAGGTTGAAGTGGTGCATGAGGAAATTGGCTATGACCCCTATAGTGGCCGAATGCAGAGAAGATGCTCTCTCATTGCTCCAGGTCTGAAAAATTTCAAGTCTTGAATTATACATGCTCAGGGTGGAGGCCTTTGGGACTGTTCCGCCATTTGGGCAGCGTCCTGCAAAAGACCTTGTGCAAGCATTGATTGGCGGACAGTGGCCACACAGGTTAAATGTAGTGCCCCCGGATTGTAGTGGAGCTCGTCCAAACCCGGCATGGGATCCACGCAGTTTGAGAGCTCATGGGGGTACCCACAACTAGTCTCAGCAGGTGTGGGTACCAGGACTGGCCTGGCCAGTTGGGTGCTACCAAAAGTAGAAAATGATATTGGTCTGGCCAGTTGGGTGCTACCAGAAGTAGAAAATGACATAGGTTGGGGTCTGAAAGGGGACTACGTCCGACTTCTCATGGTTGATCAACCAACCCAGTCTCTGGACTAAAGAGATCACTGTGTCCGTGTCTGGCCACTAGCAGTGAGTCCTTGCGAGGATGAGCCAATCATCCAGAAAGACAACCAGAACCAAAAGGTTTTGTGGTTCCAGTGCTTTTCTTCATATGCTGATTGATTTGCAAGTTTCGTATAAACAGTCATGTCATTGTATATCATGAAATATTGTTCCAGGATATATATTCATAAGCCATGACCACCATGCATGATGCAGAAGAATAAAAAAGACATTACCTTTGACAAAACTAGCATGATGCAAAATGGACATATGTATCATATTTAAAGAATTTTAGGTTAAGCCCTGCTTACTCATTAATATGCATGGTATCACCACCAACGAGGCACATCCACAGACCATGGACTATCTGTGTATCACATGACTTGGGAATCCAGTTTATCATTCTTTAGATGCCATGATTACAAACAATTTTCAGCAAAATCACATTAAGCCCCGCCCACTGTGCATATTAGTGAAATTCAACTTTTCATACCATAAACATGTACACACTAGCTAACATCATAAGTGTACCACATATGAAACAAAACAGATATAAGAGTAATTCAAGAATTTTACATTAAGCCCCGCCTACTCAATATGCAAGACATCTATGGACCATGGGCTGTATGTATACCACATATGACATGAAACCACAGTACCGTTCTTGAGATATCAGTGTTTACGAGCTGGCCATCACATACAAACACACACACACGCCATCATGACCGCAGGTTCTTGATGCTATTGCATTAGAACCAAAAATGGTGACCCCTGCTTGCGCAGGTAGGTTGCCATGACCCTCAAGGCACCTTCTATGGCTGGCATGAGCAGGTACATGCAGGCATAGACCGATTGTTTGTTGATGCGGGCTTAATGGCACCACAACAACGAGGGTCAAATTGTGCCGGAGAGGTCAGATCACTCTAGAGGTACTCTAGAGGTAGGAAGGAAAGAAAACGAGGAGAATGAGAGAAATACAAGAACTATAAGTCAAAAGCCGGGATCGAGAAAGGAAGTGCACAGGTGAAGAAAAAAAAGTAGAGAGAGGGGTTGGGAGAGGACGACTAAATATGGTTGTAAAGTCCGCTCAACACCAAGATGGGCGATCGAGAAAAGTAACCATAATACCTGTATCTTCTGGAAAGGGTTTCCAAAACACCTCAACCATGTGGCTAGCAAGGAAGCAGGTGGAAACTCATCGGACAACTTTTGCAGATAAAAATCGTGGATTTCAGCCGTGAAATTCAGAGACCTTTGTGGTCTACAGCTTGCCTAGTAGACGCGCAATAGTGGAAGTGAATACGTGTCACGATACGTGAGCCACAGAGGAGGCGCTATAGCTTTTTGTTTGATTATATAGTGCAGTGAATCAGGTCTCTGAGACAAGATTGCATATATTTATAGCATAGAAGGCCAGGTATAATTTGAAGTAAATTAGGTCAGTGATCAAAGTTCCTACAACTTTAGTCAAATTGAAATTTCCTGATGAGCAGCAATGTAACCAGGAACAAATTGGGCTTCTTTCCCCTTGAGTGCGGGCATTGAAAACCACTGTTCAACAGATCTGGTTATTTGTCGACCCCTCCAGTCATTTTTGCAAAGGTGGATGAAGAATTTCAGCCGAAGGTCACTATTAAAAAAAAGGCATCAAACTTCACAAGTGGTACTAATGTACCAATAAACTTAATTAGTGTACGGTACTAATGTACCAATAAACTTAAATAGATTAGAAAAATGACAAAACGCTGCATTTATAATTCCTGAGTTTATTAACAGACAGTAATACCTAATTTATATTTACCTTAAGATACGGCCAACCTTTTTAAGCCTTATATGATGATATTTTATACCAACATACTCTAAAAACATTTTGACAATTACACAATATTCACTCAAAACATCTTCACTGCAACATTATTCTCCTAGGTGCCTTGTGACAAGGACCTGTTAAATAGTTGGCCATTATGGGACAAAATATGACGAGTTTGCATGGCACTTAAATGATGTAAAACATGTTTTATACAGTTGCAAATGGAACTAGAATATCACTCTCTAGAGCGTATACCTCTGCCCCGTTGCAATTCCAACATGCCAAGAATAATTTTAGAGTTCATTTGATCCCCATACACAATATAATCTACCTCAGAAAACATAGGCCCACCAAGATTCATCCCAAGTTTATTTGCAGTCTGAACACTTGAAGATTATCTTCTGACTGGATTTCTCCCAAGGCCATACCATTGTTTTCAGTTTATTTAAGTGAAGCATCATTGTTCTTGAGCTCTATTCAGCCAGAATTCACTTTCCATTCATGGCAGAAACCAATTGTTTCATTTTAATTGATTCCAGAAAACATTTGATGAAGGTCTTCATTCAGAGCACAAAGTCATTGTCCATTGACAACTTAAGTCTTGGCAAATCTCATCCTAAAACATCCCCACCCCTCAATTTCTGCCCTTCTCCTTTCCCAATTAGTCCCAAATTTCAATCACTTGTTCATGAAACAGCAACAAAACCGCACACCAAATTCAATCAAAATCCAATTATTAGTTCTGGAGATATCTTGATGACAACCTCACCTTAAAATGTCCCCACCCTCCCATTAGAGTAAGGGTTAATCAAGGCGTGATTATTTAAGGGTCCACTGTCTTCCCTGTTCCAATGCCTCATGCTGCCTATATTTTAATGGATTAACCCTTACTCTACCAGCACTTTTTTTCTTTAACCTTACTCTACCAGCACTTTTTGAAAAGTAACAAAACCACATCACCAAAGGGTTAATAACAAAACCACACACCAAATTTAATCCAAATGTCAGTTCTTGAGATTTTTGATGACAGACAAACAAACAAATAAACAAACAAACACAAGTGATAACATAACCTCAGTCCCAACTTCGTTGGCAGAGGTAATCAAGAATAGTCTACATTCCAGCTATAAACCTTGTCATTTTTTATCCTCATGCAAATTTTTTGGGGACCATAGCTTTTGCTGCCCCAGTGATCTGTCGACTGGTGGCCTCTAGAAAATTTGGACTTGGATTGCTATAAATTAGAATGAGCTAAATAATACATTTTGTAAAAACTTTTGTCACTTTCAAGGTATGGGTGATCAAATTTCAAGAAGTTCAGGATTTTAATTTTGTTCTTCAACTTCAGCCACTACTAATTTCAAGAACATCACTCTTACCACAATGTTGATGGGGAGTGGGTGGGTTGGGAGGAGGGGAGGGGGTGTGGGGATGGTGACCAAACTAAAGTGGTACCATATTCAAAATAGAATTGCAGCACTTTTTAGGCCAGAAGCCTCTTCCTAATAAGCGCCCATGTTCAGGCTGTGTACATCTGCATTGTGCATATATGTGAACTGGTTCTAAACTAGCCCCACAATAACCAGCACAAAAATATTGTGAGCGTCAGATGTAAAATAAAGCAAAAATGTGAAGTCTTCAAATTAATCAATTAATTGTTGACTATCAAAAATTGTTTGTACTTTTATCACACTCTCCCCATTTGAACATGGAACTTCCTTATCATTCTACGTCGGCTAAAACCTCACATACAGTGCCTTGCGAAAGGTTTTTGTTCTGTATTGTTGTTGGTTTCTCTTTTTATATCTCTGCTTCCATAGTCACGCTCTCCCACCTAACCATAAACTTCTTTAACATTTTACCCTCGACTAAAAGCCCACATGCAGTTGCCTTTCAAAACGTCTGTATTATTGCTTTCTTGTATTCACTTTTTATTGCTCTACTTTCATCACTCTCCTGAAAATAGAACTCTCAACATTTTGTCACAGCACACACACCTTCCTTCATCCCACTCACTTGTCCTTCAATTCTGCTCTTATGCTTGACCCTTGTTACACTTTCCCCACCTGACTATGAACTTCCTCATCATTTTACAAGACCTTCCTTCATTCTACTCACTTGTCCTTCAACCTTATCTTCACCCCACTTTCCCCACCTGACTATGAAGTTCCTCATCATTTTACAAGACCTTCCTTCAGTCTACTCACTTGTCCTTTAATTCTGCTCTTATGCTTGACACTTGTCACACTTTCCCCACCTGACTATGAACTTCCTCATCATTTTGCAACAACTTCCTTCATCCCACTCACTTGTCCTTCAATTCTGCTCTTATGCTTGACACTTGTTACACTTTCCCCACCTGACTATGAAGTTCCTCATCATTTTACAAGACCTTCCTTCATTCTACTCACTTGTCCTTCAATTCTGCTCTTATGCTTGACCCTTGTTACACTTTCCCCACCTGACCATGAATTTCAACATTTTCCCACAGCATATACACCTTCATTCATCTCACTCACCTTCCTTCATTTCACTCACCTTCTTTTTTCTCACTCACCTTCCTTCATTCTACTCACTTGTCCTTCAATTCTGCTCTTATGCTTGACCCTTGTTACACTTTCCCCACCTGACCATGAACTTCAACATTTTCCCACAGCATATACACCTTCACTCATCCCACTCACCTTCCTTCATTTCACTACCTTCCTTTATTTCACTCACCTTCCTTCATCTCACTCACTTGTCCTTTAATTCTGCTCTTATGCTTGACACTTGTCACACTTTCCCCACCTGACTATGAAGTTCCTCATGTCATTTTGCAACACCTTCCTTCATCCTACTCACTTGTCCTTCAATTCTGCTCTTATGCTTGACACTTGTCACACTTTCCCCACCTGACTTATGAACTTCCTCATCATTTTACAAGACCTTCCTTCATTCTACTCACTTGTCCTTCAATTCTGCTCTTATCTTGACCCTTGTCACACTTTCCCCACCTGACTATGAACTTCCTCATGTCATTTTACAACACCTTCCTTCATCCTACTCACTTATCCTTCAATCTGCTCTTATGCTTGACACTTGTTACACTTTCCCACCAGACTGACCATGAACATCCTCAATGTTTTGCTTCAGTAATATCAAAAACAGCATAAATCATCTAAAACCAACTTTGAATGATACGTGAGATGTTTTGCTATGAGGACTTTCCATGTTCCCATCCAACAAGGTTCGTTTCTTCGCTTTTCGTTTCTTTTTCTTCCTCTGCTTTCTGTTTTCCAATTGTGCTGGAACTCCACTCTGCCTTTCCCTCCTTGCGAGTGAACTTTTATACCCCTGTATCGTAAAACTCTTTGTCCACGGTGAATCGACTTCTACCATCTTGGTATCAACCATCTTCTTATAGAAGTCTTCCATGGGCAGGGCTAAGATGCTCACAATTGAGGTAGGATTCTGAAAAAATGAAAGATCACTTAGGTATTAAAAACAACATCCCTAACACGAGTACCACCTTTGTATAATCTTTTCCAGCATTATAATTTCTTGAAACATTTCACTCCTTCATGTCTTTCAAAATGTTGACACCACTGAAAGCTTTCTTACAATCTCTTTCATCCAATATTTCTCACCACTCATCCATCTTAGCTCCTTCTCTCTCACCCTCTACCCTTCTTTTCTCCTTATTCCTGTCCCTCTTTTGTACTTCCCTCCTTTCCTTTCTGTCAGTTCTCCACCAGCTCTGCCCTGCACCTTCAAATCCTCCATTCCTTCCACCCTCACCTTTGTACCTAATCTACCCTATCTACCCCTCCCACCTGCAATCCACAAATGTAAACCTGTGATGCAGCAAAGGGAGGGAAGCTGGCTCAAAATGTTTAAAATTCTTGATCCTAGATTTCAGCCTTTGAAATGAGATTATCTTCTCCACTGATGTTAACAGCCACAAACTGTCACAATCATCTGTTCTCCAGCTAAAATGACTTATACCAAGAAACCTACACTAAACAAGGATCTTAAAATGACTGATACCAAGAAACCTACACTAAACAAGGATATTAAAATGACCGATACCAAGAAACCTACACTAAACAAGGATCTTAAAATGACTGATACCAAGAAACCTACACTAAACAAGGATCTTAAAATGACTGATACCAAGAAACCTACACTAAACGAGGATCCTAAAATGACTGATACCAAGAAACCTACACTAAACGAGGATCTTAAAATGACTGATACCAAGAAATCTACACTAAATGAGGATCTTAAAATGACTGATACCAAGAAATCTACACTAAACAAGGATCTTAAAATGACTGATACCAAGAAACCTACACTAAACAAGGATCTTAAAATGACTTATACCAAGAAACCTACACTAAACAAGGATCTTAAAATGACTGATACCAAGAAACCTACACTAAACAAGGATATTAAAATGACCGATACCAAGAAACCTACACTAAACAAGGATCTTAAAGGTTTATGAACATGACGAGATGAAAAAGCATTAAATCTTGAGCAGAACAGTCCTTAAACCACCACAATAGCATTAAATCCTGAGCAGAACAGTCCTTAAACCACCACAATAGCATTAAATCCTGAGCAGAACAGTCCTTAAACCACCACAATAGCATTAAATCCTGAGCAGAACAGTCCTTAAACCACCACAATAGCATTAAATCCTGAGCAGAACAGTCCTTAAACCACCACAATAGCATTAAATCCTGAGCAGAACAGTCCTTAAACCACCACAACAGCATTAAATCCTGAGCAGAACAGTCCTTAAACCACCACAATAGCATTAAATCCTGAGCTGAACAGTCCTTAAACCACCACAATAGCATTAAATCCTGAGCAGAACAGTCCTTAAACCACCACAATAGCATTAAATCCTGAGCAGAACAGTCCTTAAACCACCACAATAGCATTAAATCCTGAGCAGAACAGTCCTTAAACCACCACAATAGCATTAAATCCTGAGCTGAACAGTCCTTAAACCACCACAATAGCATTAAATCCTGAGCAGAACAGTCCTTAAACCACCACAATAGCATTAAATCCTGAGCAGAACAGTCCTTAAACCACCACAATAGCATTAAATCCTGAGCAGAACAGTCCTTAAACCACCACAATAGCATTAAATCCTGAGCAGAACAGTCCTTAAACCACCACAATAGCATTAAATCCTGAGCAGAACAGTCCTTAAACCACCACAATAGCATTAAATCCTGAGCTGAACAGTCCTTAAACCACCACAATAGCATTAAATCCTGAGCAGAACAGTCCTTAAACCACCACAATAGCATTAAATCCTGAGCAGAACAGTCCTTAAACCACCACAATAGCATTAAATCCTGAGCAGAACAGTCCTTAAACCACCACAATAGCATTAAATCCTGAGCAGAACAGTCCTTAAACCACCACAATAGCATTAAATCCTGAGCAGAACAGTCCTTAAACCACCACAACAGCATTAAATCCTGAGCAGAACAGTCCTTAAACCACCACAACAGCATTAAATCCTGAGCTGAACAGTCCTTAAACCACCACAATAGCATTAAATCCTGAGCAGAACAGTCCTTAAACCACCACAATAGCATTAAATCCTGAGCAGAACAGTCCTTAAACCACCACAATAGCATTAAATCCTGAGCAGAACAGTCCTTAAACCACCACAATAGCATTAAATCCTGAGCAGAACAGTCCTTAAACCACCACAATAGCATTAAATCCTGAGCAGAACAGTCCTTAAACCACCACAATAGCATTAAATCCTGAGCAGAACAGTCCTTAAACCACCACAATAGCATTAAATCCTGAGCAGAACAGTCCTTAAACCACCACAATAGCATTAAATCCTGAGCAGAACAGTCCTTAAACCACCACAATAGCATTAAATCCTGAGCAGAACAGTCCTTAAACCACCACAATAGCATTAAATCCTGAGCAGAACAGTCCTTAAACCACCACAATAGCATTAAATCCTGAGCAGAACAGTCCTTAAACCACCACAATAGCATTAAATCCTGAGCAGAACAGTCCTTAAACCACCACAATAGCATTAAATCCTGAGCTGAACAGTCCTTAAACCACCACAATAGCATTAAATCCTGAGCAGAACAGTCCTTAAACCACCACAATAGCATTAAATCCTGAGCAGAACAGTCCTTAAACCACCACAATAGCATTAAATCCTGAGCAGAACAGTCCTTAAAACCACCACAATAGCATTAAATCCTGAGCAGAACAGTCCTTAAACCACCACAATAGCATTAAATCCTGAGCAGAACAGTCCTTAAACCACCACAATAGCATTAAATCCTGAGCAGAACAGTCCTTAAACCACCACAATAGCATTAAATCCTGAGCAGAACAGTCCTTAAACCACCACAATAGCATTAAATCCTGAGCAGAACAGTCCTTAAAACCACCACAATAGCATTAAATCCTGAGCAGAACAGTCCTTAAACCACCACAATAGCATTAAATCCTGAGCAGAACAGTCCTTAAACCACCACAATAGCATTAAATCCTGAGCAGAACAGTCCTTAAACCACCACAATAGCATTAAATCCTGAGCAGAACAGTCCTTAAACCACCACAACAGCATTAAATCCTGAGCAGAACAGTCCTTAAACCACCACAATAGCATTAAATCCTGAGCAGAACAGTCCTTAAACCACCACAATAGCATTAAATCCTGAGCAGAACAGTCCTTAAACCACCACAATAGCATTAAATCCTGAGCAGAACAGTCCTTAAACCACCACAATAGCATTAAATCCTGAGCAGAACAGTCCTTAAACCACCACAATAGCATTAAATCCTGAGCAGAACAGTCCTTAAACCACCACAATAGCATTAAATCCTGAGCAGAACAGTCCTTAAACCACCACAATAGCATTAAATCCTGAGCAGAACAGTCCTTAAACCACCACAATAGCATTAAATCCTGAGCAGAACAGTCCTTAAACCACCACAATAGCATTAAATCCTGAGCAGAACAGTCCTTAAACCACCACAATAGCATTAAATCCTGAGCAGAACAGTCCTTAAACCACCACAATAGCATTAAATCCTGAGCAGAACAGTCCTTAAACCACCACAATAGCATTAAATCCTGCAGCAGAACAGTCCAGTCCTTAAACCACCACAATAGCATTAAATCCTGAGCAGAACAGTCCTTAAACCACCACAATAGCATTAAATCCTGAGCAGAACAGTCCTTAAACCACCACAATAGCATTAAATCCTGAGCAGAACAGTCCTTAAACCACCACAATAGCATTAAATCCTGAGCAGAACAGTCCTTAAACCACCACAATAGCATTAAATCCTGAGCAGAACAGTCCTTAAACCACCACAATAGCATTAAATCCTGAGCAGAACAGTCCTTAAACCACCACAATAGCATTAAATCCTGAGCAGAACAGTCCTTAAACCACCACAATAGCATTAAATCCTGAGCAGAACAGTCCTTAAACCACCACAATAGCATTAAATCCTGAGCAGAACAGTCCTTAAACCACCACAATAGCATTAAATCCTGAGCAGAACAGTCCTTAAACCACCACAATAGCATTAAATCCTGAGCAGAACAGTCCTTAAACCACCACAATAGCATTAAATCCTGAGCAGAACAGTCCTTAAACCACCACAATAGCATTAAATCCTGAGCAGAACAGTCCTTAAACCACCACAATAGCATTAAATCCTGAGCAGAACAGTCCTTAAACCACCACAATAGCATTAAATCCTGAGCAGAACAGTCCTTAAACCACCACAATAGCATTAAATCCTGAGCAGAACAGTCCTTAAACCACCACAATAGCATTAAATCCTGAGCAGAACAGTCCTTAAACCACCACAATAGCATTAAATCCTGAGCAGAACAGTCCTTAAACCACCACAATAGCATTAAATCCTGAGCAGAACAGTCCTTAAACCACCACAATAGCATTAAATCCTGAGCAGAACAGTCCTTAAACCACCACAATAGCATTAAATCCTGAGCAGAACAGTCCTTAAACCACCACAATAGCATTAAATCCTGAGCAGAACAGTCCTTAAACCACCACAATAGCATTAAATCCTGAGCAGAACAGTCCTTAAACCACCACAACAGCATTAAATCCTGAGCTGAACAGTCCTTAAACCACCACAATAGCATTAAATCCTGAGCAGAACAGTCCTTAAACCACCACAATAGCATTAAATCCTGAGCAGAACAGTTCTTAAACCACCACAATAGCATTAAATCCTGAGCAGAACAGTCCTTAAACCACCACAATAGCATTAAATCCTGAGCAGAACAGTTCTTAAACCACCACAATAGCATTAAATCCTGAGCAGAACAGTCCTTAAACCACCACAATAGCATTAAATCCTGAGCTGAACAGTCCTTAAACCACCACAATAGCATTAAATCCTGAGCAGAACAGTCCTTAAACCACCACAATAGCATTAAATCCTGAGCAGAACAGTCCTTAAACCACCACAATAGCATTAAATCCTGAGCAGAACAGTCCTTAAACCACCACAATAGCATTAAATCCTGAGCTGAACAGTCCTTAAACCACCACAATAGCATTAAATCCTGAGCAGAACAGTCCTTAAACCACCACAATAGCATTAAATCCCGAGCTGAAGAGTCCTTAAACCACCACAATAGCATTAAATCCTGAAGCAGAACAGTCCTTAAACCACCACAATAGCATTAAATCCTGAGCAGAACAGTCCTTAAACCACCACAATAGCATTAAATCCCGAGCAGAACAGTCCTTACTACCACCACAATAGCATTAAATCCCGAGCTGAACAGTCCATAAACCACCACAATAGCATTAAATCCCGAGCTGAACAGTCCATAAACCACCACAATAGCATTACATCCTGAGCTGAAGAGTCCTTAGACCACCACAATAGCAGGAGTCGAGTTAAAGTTTGTCAAACAATTTTGGCACGTGCAAAAGTGATAATATATGAAAAGGAATACAGCTAATTAAAAAAAAAATGTAATTCTTTATATTTCTTTCCTCAATTTCAAAGGTTCTCAAATTGTATTCTACTTTTAAATCTGGGTCAAGGTTATAATAAAAAAAAATCTTGCTATGGCCAACTTTTCACACTGAGAATGTTTAAAGGAAGGAGCAAAAATCAACAAGTAAACATGAGCAATATTCTAGCAGTCCCTTTTTGAGGTCACACAATATTGCTCAATTTATGTTTATCCCATTTTAAGTTGTAAAATGGACAATTTGTAACTGATCTTGATGTGACGTTTTATGTTGATGTGACGTTTTATTTTGACGTGACGTTTTATTTTGACGTGACGTTTTATTTTGACGTGACGTTTAATCTTGACGTGACGTTTTATTTTGACGTAAGGTTTTATTTTGACATGACGTTTAATCTTGACGTGAGGTTTTATTTTGACATGACGTTTTATTTTCACGTGACGTTTTCTTTTGACGTGACAATTTTCTTTTGACGTGACGTTTTCTTTTGATGACGTTTTCTTTTGATGTGACGTTTTCTTTTGATGTGACGTTTTCTTTTGATGTGACGTTTTCTTTTGATGTGACTTTTTCTTTTGATGTGACTTTTTCTTTTGATGTGACGTTTTCTTTTGATGTGACGTTTTCTTTTGATGTGACGTTTTCTTTTAATGTGACTTTTTCTTTTGAAGTGACGTTTTATTTTGATGTGACATTTTATTTTGATGTGAGGTTTTATTTTGATGTGACGTTTTATTTTGATGTGACCTTTTATTTTGAAGTGACGTTTTCTTTTGATGTGACGTTTTGCTGGTTGCATTTTCAGAATATTTTAAACCATTTGAATCTCATTTTGTTGCTACCTTCAACACCTAAATATTAAAACAATAGTCACAAAATATATACCGAGTGGCAGAGGTATGTTCTTACTATGATTTTCATTCTGTCAAAGTAGTCTTTATAATTGTGTTTGGTCAAGGGCTCTTGTATTGATGGTACATTGCTCAGCATCTGACATAGAAGTGTCTCAACGGCACGTCTCTTTGCTTCAGGGATAGTTGGAGCCATTCCACCGGCTTGGATTGTGTCCCAAGTCACCTGATGATAAGATAATTTATTGACAACATTTAAAATGGTGCATATTTATCTTCATGTGTACAGTAAAAGGAACAACATGGGGAGTTTGAAGACATGTAGACTTTTCTATAGGCTCAAATCTTAGCGTATCAGTTTTTAATCACATTGTAGGAAACAAACTTAGACCTGCATGGAAATACTTTTAAGATGTATCCTAAGATACAGGTATCAAGTATATAGTACCTGTACAGGTATAAAGTACAAAAGATATCACTAATGAACTACAACGGTAAATGGTTCGCATGCCCATGCAAATTGACTCCCATATCATATAACCCGGCCAATCTTAAAAACGGCATCTCACACTAAGTTCTACATGGCATCTCATCTCTGCATCCCACCCCATGTCCTACATGTCTCACATGGCAATCCACAATATTTTCCACATGGCATTCCATCATATGTCCCACATGACATCCCATGCTATGACCCACATGGATCCCATCCTACATGAATGTCCCACATTAATCTAACCATATGTTTCACATAACCTCCCCTCTATGTCCCACATGGCATCCCTCCCTGTGTCCCGCATCAGTGGCTTCCCACCTGATGTGCCACATGGCACCTCACCATATGTTCCACATGGTATCCCCCCCAATGACATCCTACTTTATGTCCCACATGGTATCACATCCCATGTCCCCATGGCCTCCTACCCTATGTCCCACATAGCCTCCTACCCTATGTCCCACATAGCCTCCTACCATATGTCCCCGGAGCCTCCTACCCTATGTCCCACATGGCATCCTACCTTATGTCACACATGGCATCCTACCTTATGTCACACATGACATCCCAACCGATGTCACACTCTTGTGTTACTCATGGCATCCCACCATGTCCCACATGGCAATCTACCCTGTTCCACATGGCATCCCACCCCATGTCCCACATGACATCCCATAGGCTCCATAAGAAGTCCATCCTAGCTATCAGTCTCTGATTGAGCATACTATGTATGAAAGTGTCAGTTCATATGATAACTTATATGCAAATGAGTTGTTAAAAAAAAAAAGTAGGTGGAGTCAAATAATTATGCCTGATATAGCCCTTGGTGTATACAGCATGGTAAATATTATATCATATATTCCTCATGGCCCCCATCCATGTCCCACGTGGCATCCCTCTCTATGTCCATATGCAATCACATCCTGTCACACTCCCTGACTGAGCATACTAAATAAAACAAGTCTGGTCAGGTCATATACTAAAGCAACTTTATGCAAATGAGCACAATAATAAAGGTGGAGTTTAATAATCATGCCTGATACAACTGTTGGTGCCGAAATATTTTGAAGAATTTTATTGATTTTAAATCTCAAGTGCTACAAGAGAGACTTGAGGATCTCTGAAGAATATTAAAAAATTATATTATTTTACAGTAAACTTCTAAGAAAATATCAAATGTTTTGTAGACTTTTTAAGGAAACTAGTCTTTGATCCTGTCTTAAGTATTTCTGAAAAACTTTCAAATTTTATAAGGAAATTTTAACCTTCCATAAGGATATCTAAAGAAACTAACTTTTTCTGAGGAACTGAAAAAAATTTCTGAGGACTTTTCAAAAACCTTTTCTGAGGAAATCTCAGGAGAAATCTGGGGACGGCCGTAATCACCATTACATATGTTCGCATTATGCTTCGCATGCGAACCAAAAATACCCTTGCTATGTACAGCAATACCCACATGTGTGCCATCCCCCGTGGCGTTGCTATGAGGGGCCCACCACTTCCCAAGATTTTCAAATATGACATATTTTGTCCGATTTTTGACCCCATGAGACTAAATTTCCCGTCTTTCCCCCATGACTAAAATCCTGGTGCCACACTCCCCCACCCCAAGATTTTCAAATATGACATATTTTGTCCGATTTTTGACCCCATGAGACAAAATTTCCCGTCTTTCCCCCATGACTAAAATCCTGGTGCCACCACTGGCCATTCACCTCTTCCATTGACACTCCCTCTCCTCGTGCATGTACAAAGTGAGATTTGATGGCACCATGACAGCGATGGTAAAATTGTGCCTGAGAGATTAGATTACGTCAGAGATGAAAAGAGGTCGAGGAGATACTGTGTGGTGCAGGAGGTGGGTAGAGAAAGGAGAGGCAAACTCACCTGAACCACATACATATTACTCTCTTGATAACACACATCATTTTCTTTAAAGCACAATTGGAAACTGGGATCCAGAATCTTCCGTCTCGGCCGACCCATCTGACATACTTGGAATAATCTCACAAATGGGTCAGCCAAATCCTGAAAAGACAATTGTTAAAGAAGACAGCGTGAGAAATTTTGTTATATTGTAAGAAAGTGTTTATATCAGTTTATTTGAGTTTGCGTGTTCTTCATGTTAAAGTCAACATGACCCAGATTATATGTTACTCTTAATTTAAATAAAGCCACTATTTTCAAACCAAACTAAACTGTTGGGGGATGAAATGGAAAGAAATCCCATGCAAATCTGCAAAATGTACAAATCACTGAAATTAGTACAGCACCTATTTTCTGGAACAATCACCCAACTCACATGAAAGAGGCTCAAACCGTCACTAATTTTAAAACAATTGTTAAAAACAGCTTTTTTTAAATTCTATAGTGTGTGTTCCCTATAATTTCCTCTTATTTGTCAGCGCAATGACAGTGTGTGTTGCGCTATATAGGAACAGTATTATTATTCTTTTTTTGTGAACTCCATGAAAAATTGCAAACGATTCGAGTTGTGAGTCAGGAAGTTGTAAAAATTCACAATCCCATCCCATCTGGGTAAATTTACAGGTGCTGCAGAAGAGCCTTTGGCTGAGAGGCTCACACCTGGTGTTGCTATGGCAACACTGCTGGGTTAGCAGAGGGAGAGGATGTAGTGATTGCATAACCAATCATACCTACCTTCTTACATACCAAGGTCATACGTAACACCATTCCACACTTGTTTCTATCATTCCTTGCCTTTTCTTATTAATTTCATTATAGTTTTTTTTCTTCTTCAAATTTATCTTCTCTTGTATTACATATTATTGACCTGAATTACTACAAAATTGGACATCAAAAACACACACATCAGTCCCAAATATGGACTTCACCATCATCATGTGCGCAGGAAAATCCTCTTCTTCATAAAGGGCACATCCTAGACCAAAAAGGAGAATGCAAACTCTTTTGATGTCACACTGGGAAGCTTTGATGGTGCCGAGACGTGCGAGTTAGTCGGGTTGCCGTGATGTGCGAATTAGTCGTATTGCCGACACGTGCGAGTTAGTCGGGTTGCCAGTTTTACTGAAGAATTTGGCAAAATAAATATAGATTAAACAAATGGTGTATAAACTATTAAAACCACACTATGACCATAATATCTGTCCAATCAAAGTATTGGTGCATCGTCATCTGAAATAATGCCCCACTCTGACATTGTTACATCTCAACAGTAAAGAAAGGAAGATTCTTTTATTTAGTAATTGCACAAAAACCATCTTTATTTCAATTGTATTTGCAGTTTGGCTACATATTCCATCATGGGCCGCTGCCACTGGATAAATGTTGCTTTGTTCATTCAATGTTCTGTGGGTTTGTTTTCTCATAACCTTTAAGAGATAAGTACCTTTCATGCCTGGAACATTTTGATGATTCTTCCTGGAACATTTTGATCATTCTTCCTTGAATATTTTTGCACCATTGCAGTTGAAAACATGAATTTTTTTGTTTTTTATTTCATGTACACTTTGTACATGAACCTATGTGTATATCCTAACAAGCATAACTCAGTTACTTCCAAGTTCCATTTATAAATTAAGTTGATAGTTGACACGACCTAGTTCCAAATTCATGATTGAACACCTAGGTTCAGGAGGACAACCAAGGACTGATTGGCAGATTGGTTACATAAGTTTTTATAACAATGACCAATGAGTTTTGTTTTCAATGGTTGAAAAACGGAACTGCATCAATCTTAAAATCAAGAGTATTAGGTTCAGTTGATGGATTCAGTCTGGATCTTGAATACGTATACAACATAATTTGCATTCTTAAATTTTATTTAGAACTATCTTGTGGATTTTGACGTATAACATTTATTTACATCATTCTTAAATTGAATTTGTTCCGTAATTAACAGTGTTTTATTTCTAAGATAAAATGAAGCATGCCCCAGAGTATTCGTCACGGATAGTTCACCAATCAGTTTTCCATGGTGATTCTCCTGCTACGATTTAGGATGACTTAAAACATACAATATCAATATTTCTAGAAACGCGAGTAGAGAATATTGAATATCTTTATTTTAGAACCTGTCGACATACATCAAACGTGAAATGCAAACAAAGAAAAATAGGAAAAAGTAATCAAACATGAAAACTTGATTAATAAACTGTATGAAAGTAATATGATGAACTAGCGTCTGTTGATTTACAAAGGATCTTGGAATGCAAGACGGGCATTGCAACTCTAACTTGTGTAAAGTGTGTAAAACCCCTAATCGGACATCTCGCGGCACAAGATATGTGCAGTGTGTACGGTGGCAAAATCAGGGGATGGTGAAAGCAATGAAAATGCTGTATTTACAGATGAATGTTCGGTAGAGATGATAATCACGCAAAACTGACATTTCAGAAAGTGGGTGAGAAACCAAAACTGAAGGGACATCCCAAGCATCCTTTCAAATCACACATATGGGCGAGTCTGTCCAGAAGGTGCTACTAGGATTTACTTTTCAAAGCGATCCCGAGAAAGGGCTTTCGAGAAAGGGCTCCCGTGAAAGGGATCCCAAGAAAGGGCTCCCGAGAAAGGGCTCCTGAGAAAGAGCTCCCGAGAAAGGATCCCGAGAAAGTAGGTTTTTTACGGAGCTAATTTCATTGGTCAGAAAATGTTCTTAGTGGTTTCGACTCATGATGGGCAATGACACAAAGCACACCAGCAACAATGGCATTACTAGATGGACAACCTCTGCAGAAAGTCATGACTTAAATCCTTAGCATAAAAATAAACATTTCCGTGAAAAGAATTCAAACGAACTATACAGCATGAACTCCTGTCTAGCAGTGTCCAGTTCTGTAGAACGTGTGACCACTGCAAAATGCAGAAGGTATGTAGCAAATTTGTAAAAAGCTGTTCCAGCCTGTCAATCATATATAGATGACAATTTTTATTTATATTGAGATTTTGGAACATTATAATTAAGTTTTCGGTAGATTAAGAGATGTGAATCTAACGGTGAAACCGCTTAAGTGTTTTGCTGCATTTCAATGTACCTGGAGTACCTGATACATAGCCAGGTCGGGTCAGACATTTCCTCTTTATTTCCTTTATTCTGAAAACCTTAGTTGTTGTGGAAGTTGGTGCCGAGTATCATATTAGCAATGGATGAAGTCCTTATTGTGCAGTTATTTTAATTAAGATAAAGTGGTCTCACTATTTGCTACAGTAAGTTTGTAAATCTTTAAGGAGAAAGACAAGTCATGCATCCTGTCACACTCCCTGACTAAGCATACTAAATAAAAAAAGTCTGGTCAGGTCATATACTAATGCAACTTTATGCAATAGATCACAATAATAAAGGTGGAGTTTATTAATCATGCCTGATACAACTGTTGGTGCCTAAATATTTTGAAGAATTTTAAGGATTTTAAATCTCAAGCGCTACAAGAGAGACTTGAGGATCTCTGAAGAATATTGGAAAATTATATCATTTTGTAGACTTCTTAAGGAAACTACAGTAGTCTTCAATCCTGTCTTAAGTGTCTCTGAAAAACAATCATTTTATAAGGAAATTCTAACCTTCCATAAGGATATTTGAAGAAACTAAATTTTTCTGCGGAGCTCCGAAGAAACTTTTAACATTTTCTGAGGAATTCTCAAAAAAACTTTAACATTTCTGAGGAAATCTCAGGACAAATCTGTGGAGGGCCGGACAGACGAACGGCCGTAATCGCTATTACATAGGTTCGCATAATGCTTCGCATGCGAACCAATAAAGGATGAACTTGTGTCTGGCATTCTCCAGTTTTGAAGAACATGTGTGACCCCTGAGAAATGCAGAAGATATATAGGGAATTTGTGAAAGGCCGTTCCAGCCTGTCAATTACATAGATGACAGTTTTATTATATTGAGATTTTAGCACATTATTTACAAGTACTGTATGTAAGACAGTAGATAAAGAGATGTAAAGTCAAGTGTTATGTTGCAATTCCATGTCTAGAATCTGCACCTTTGCAGGCCCCAGCAGTGCTGAGACTACATTCATCAAAGTCCACAATGACATTATATGTGGGCTATATAAGATGAGATATGACCGTTCTTGTTATAAAAATATATCATTTTGTTTAACTTTCTTAGATATACCTTCTATGTATTTATATATTTTGAACCTTGTTATAATCTTGTCATTTGTTTGATCTTTTTAAATTGCATGATCTAACTACTTCTTGCTGTAATAAGTACCTTCACTTTGTAAAGCACATTTAAATGCAATATTCTAACAGTATTTGCTATATACAATTAAATACTGACTGTAGTACTCGAGCATTGTAGTTTTGCAACTGTTGTAGCCTCTTGCTATCCCCACTTTATGTTATCCATTTCAGTTCTCTTTATCCCAATTTTTTGAAAAGAGAAAAAGCTTTTGATAAATTATGGCATAATAGCTTATCTTGAAAATGAATAAAATCTCTCTTCCAGTCAAATTAATTCTTTCAACAGTTGATTTTCTCTTCGGGAGACTCGTTTTAAAATGAAAGCTGCTTTAGTGGTGCATTAGTAACCCAATTCAAACCTGTCACTTTCTCTACTTCCTGTGAGAGGGCTCACTCCCACAATATTTAATAGTAAAAGTCCCCACCACACAGCCCTAGCATTTAAACCTCAGACTTTAGACACTCTGTTGAGAAGGCAGTACATAAAGGGGTCAGGATCAGTGATAGGTTGTCACAGTCTTATCTTTGTGTTGGTTAACGGGGACCCGCACAACAATCTGTTGTGTAGGCAGTACATAAAAAAGGAGTGGGGGTGTCAGGATCAGGTTGTCACAGTCGTATCTTTGTGTTGGCTAATGGGGATCCACACAACAATCTGTTGTGTAGGCAGTACTTAAGAGGGGGCGGATCAGGTTGTCAGTCTTATGTTTGTGTTGTTTAACGAGGGACCCACACAACAATCTGTTGTGTAGGCAGTACCAAGAGAGGGGGTGTCAGTCTTATCTTTTGTGTTGGTTAATGGGGACCCACACAACAATCTGTTGTGTAGGTAGTACTACTTAAGAGGGGGGGGGGGGAGGGGTCAGGATCAGGTTGTCAGTCTTATCTTTGTGTTGGTTAACGGGGTACCCACACAACAATTTGTTGTGTAGGCAGTACTTAAGAGGGGGTCAGGATCAGATACACTTTGTCAGTCTTATCTTTGTGTTGGTTAACTCTGTTGTGTAGGCATTACTTAAAGGGGTCAGGATCAGTGGCAGGTTGTCAATCCAATCTTTGTGTTGGTTAACGGGGGACCTACACAGCAATCTGTTGTGTAGGCGGTACTTAAGGGGGTCAGGATCAATGACAAGTTGTCAGTCTTGTATTTTGTGTTAGTGTTAGTTAACGGGGACCTACAGAACATTTAAACTGTTAAAATAACAGTTTTTAAGACTCTTCCAACTCTTTTACCGAACAAAGGTTTATTATATACAATAAAAAACAAGTTACGATGCCCTCAGCTCTCATAATCTGAATGATCACCGACCATTTTGTGACCTTTTTCCATATGGAATGATGATCATGACAAATGCAAGAAGGATGTCAAAAGTATTGTTGAATGGTAGTGGATGAAAAATGAATATGACAATCCATATGGATTAAGGTCAATGGCCTCCAAGCATGGTTCACATCATTGGGCATTGTATATATCTCTCCAAGGTAGGAATGGGTCACATGTCATCACAAATTGGAAAAGAAGGTCGTAGTGCAAACAAGGGAACTATTTTGTGTTTACAGGGAGAAAGTTTCAGATGTCCCAGGTAAAACTCACTTGACTGAGAGCACTATGTTAATGTAAATAAAGAAACCCCTGTCAGACAACATGCTTATAGGGTGCCACATGCACTCAGAGGATCCAGTAAAAAGGGAGTTAAAAAGTAGGGAGTTAAAAAGTAGGGAGTTAAAAAGTAGGGAGTTAAAAAGTAGGGAGTTAAAAAGTAGGGAGTTAAAAAGTAGGGAGTTAAAAAGTATGTTAAAATCACCCCACTTGAGTACAGGGGTATTTATGAGAATGATACTTACCTTCTAAAATATGCAATCTGGTCACATGACCCGATTCACCGTCAAATACCACCCAAACTAAAAACATAGCTACTCTCTCTGACACATCCAGGTCACAAGACTAGCGTCGTATACACACTTCTTTTCAGCGCTTGTACCTGTGAAGGTCCAACACTGTTACTGGTTATGTTTTCTTCTTGTAAATAAACACTTTTCTGGCCTTTCGTAAGTCTTCCCCTACCATAGGGTAGCACAAAATTGAAGCTTTCCTAGAAATGTCTTCCTGAGGTAAAACTTTCATCCGTTTTTCATCACGTTTCTTCTTGTATACATGTATATGATATTTTATAAATCCACCTCACGGAGCCTTCCTAGGTTTATACATCCACAACTCCAGGAGTCAAAGTCAGCGACTCTTACCACCTAGGGCAGCCTCTGAGGCTAAGCCAGCGGCTAAGCAATTCCCAGTGCACAGAACTCTCACGCGCAAGGCTCAACGCTGGGCACGGAGGTATTGGTAGTCCTACAACAGAGAGGCCTTCAAGTCCCAGGCGATGATTATGAAGCTTTGATGAGAACCCCTCCAGGGTGAGGTCTGAGTTTGCTGCTGAGAGCGTTCCAGAAGCTACATGTTAAGTGCTTTTCTAAACAACTCTATATACGGACTTTTATCACATGGTGATGTTTCTTTAAATAATACCTATCATAATTTAGATAAATCAAAGGACCATTGCTATTTGAACGATGATCTTGTAAAGATTTCTGATAAATCTTTAGATATATCTTCTATGCTCACATGCTGTCATGTTTTACTTGTATCAATTTATTAACCTTTCACCCCATTTCCTTCTGAAGTGTGTACCTGATTATTGATATTTAATTTTTGACTTTTATTTATGTTCCTTTTTTTCATGTAAAGATGTCCAATGATATTGTGTTAAATTCTATGTGAGTTCAGAATCTTTTAAAGTCGGTATTGACTTTGTTTTGACATAGACCTTGGTCAGCTTTGCAGCTGCTCAACACTACCTTCATTAATTAAGTCACACTGACCTTTCTGACCTCTGGTCGCTCTTCATCCTCCATGGCCATAGAATACGGCTGTTCCTTTTAATTTTTGGCTTATTTTTACCTGACAGATTAGTCACGAATCCCAAGCGTCGAATGGCTGTACACATCGCTTTTTTTCTCACTGCGTTCTTTGAATTCTCTACCTCTCGATGTGTAAATTACCACACCACCTAAATTAGAAGAAAAAATGCAAAATGACAGATGCACTTCACAGATTTATGATTATCACCATCACAAGCATCGCAAAGTGATACAAATCCCCTTCCTATTACCATAAATTGCAAGAATTTCCCCTCCTCGAGCCACTTCACATCTCCAACTCTTCACACCATATTCCACCCCCTCACTCCCATTCTCACACTCTTAACCAAATCCTCTTCTCAAACAGCAGCCCTTATCCTTGTCATTCAGTGTGTGTGTGGGGAAGGGGGGGGGGGCATGAATTATGGCATTGTCAATGAACCCTCCATCTCAGTACCAAGTTAGGGGGCTGAAATTTCCGTTACCACCACCATTTGGCAAGAAAGCTGGTGTTTCAACATATGTGACATCATGTTAATGATGTCACATTAAATATTATCATCTTCTTAGAAGTTTTTCATTAATCAAAAAAAAAATTCTCATAAATTTCCATCCTTCATATGACTATTTAAGAACAAATTGGGGAGAAACACATTGATATCTTATTCCGTTTGGAAATTTCTGCCACTTCAAAGATTTCACCATTATTATAAGTAGTGTGAGGTCATAACTGCAGATAATGTTTCTTTCATTTAGAGTGTATGAGCAGATGGGCAAAGTGTTTTCTTGATATACCCTACCTCAATAATGAAATAATTAATAATAAGCTCGATAAGGAACAGCTCACAATATCACCTGCCCAGACATGGCCAGTGATGTCATGCTTCCGTGCATATATACTATGCACTTTTTTGATGCACTGAAGCAGGACTTCACTGGCCATGTCTGGGCAGTTGAATGTGTGAGCCGTTTCTTATGAAACAAAATATGTTTCCCATAACTTAGAGAGAGGCAATTAATTTTCAAAAAAATACAAAAACATGGTCTTGGATCTGCAAGTATGACATGGCACTTTCCACTGTAAGGTCACTTTTAAACACACTGGTAATTGTTTGACATGCAATAACCTCTATACAGAATAAGATAAAGCACTTTCCCGCTTTTCGTCTTCCAATTTGTTTCTTTAATAGTCCTCTGTCGTTTATATGAAAATTAAAATCTAGTGGGATATTCCTTTAAAAAAACTGGACTTACTCTGAGGGTCATATCTCCATCTCTCTTATATGAAAGCTGTGGTAGGGGCATCCTAAGCAGCTGACAGATCCGTTTCAGTTGTTTGTAAAGGTTTCCGGTGCCGTCAACGATGGCTTGAATTTCTTCACGAGAATTCTAGATAAGTTTTCAATAAAAATAACTGATAAGAGGCTATATTACACTAAAAAAAAGACAAAATTGGTGTAATTTGAGTGAAAATAGGGATTGAAGGGGACATGTCAAAATAATAATAGGAATAAATCTGATAAGAGGCTATATTACACTATAAAAAGACACAATTGGTGCAATTTGAGTGAAGGTAGAGAGAGGGATTGATGAGGGGACATGTTCGTATGTCAAAATAATTATAGATGATATTATAATTTATAGATAGTTTATCATAATTATCAGTTGGGAATTTCTAGGTATTGTTTATAACTTCATATAAATACCACCACAATTCTAGAAGGTCACAAAGTTAAAAATAATTCTTAATATATGAAAATTTATGATATTAAGCTGAAAGAGCAGGCAAAAGAGACCTATATGTATTTAAAATATTTTTTTGCCTCATATGTTGTTGATCGACTCATTGTTGATCGACTCATTGTTGATCGACTCATTGTTGATCCGACTCATTGTTGATCGACTCATTGTTGATCGACTCATTGTTGATCGACTCATTGTTGATCGACTCATTGTTGATCGACTCATTGTTGATCGACTCATTGTTGATCGACTCATTGTTGATCGACTCATTGTTGATCGACTCATTGTTGATCGACTCATTGTTGATCGACTCATTGTTGATCGACTCATTGTTGATCGACTCATTGTTGATCGACTCATTGTTGATCGACTCATTGTTGATCGACTCATTGTTGACTTCGGGTTGTTAATTACATTTTAGAATAATTTTTAGACAGTTGCCCCTCACTTGGCTGAAATATTGACATCTCAAATTCAACAAAAGTTCAAAAAGCTGTCAAATGTGAAAGTTAGTTTGGGTGGTATTTTTAGCTATCTATCATGATTCAATTAATCTTTAGAAGATCTTGCAAATTTTGCCACAAGTTTTTCAAGTGCAATGATTGGGCTTCAATTGCATAGTTTTTCAAGTGCAATGATTGGGCTTCAATTGCATAGTTTTTCAAGTGCAATGATTGGGCTTCAATTGCATAGTTTTTCAAGTGCAATGATTGGGCTTCAAGTGCAATGATTGGTCTTCAATTGCATAGTTTTTCAAGTGCAATGATTGGGCTTCAATTGCATAGTTTTTCAAGTGCAATGATTGGGCTTCAAGTGCAATGATTGGTCTTCAATTGCATAGTTTTCATGTGCAATGATTGGGCTTCATTGCATAGTTTTTCAAGTGCAATGATTGGGCTTCAAGTGCAATGATTGGTCTTCAATTGCATAGTTTTTCAAGTGCAATGATTGGGCTTCAATTGCATAGTTTTTCAAGTGCAATGATTGGGCTTCAAGTGCAATGATTGGTCTTCAATTGCATAGTTTTTCATGTGCAATGATTGGGCTTCAATTGCATAGTTTTTCCTGTCCTATCAAACAGATCTAGAACATATTTTGTAATTATTTGTTGGAAATCTTCAAATGTTGACAAATCAGAAATGTGTTGTGAAGCTTACCTTTGGTTTTTTTCTTTTCAGTGCTTTGGGTGATGTGTTAATTCCAGATGGTGTTGAGTTGATACTAGATGGTGTTGTTACAGCAGTAGGTGTTGTGCTAACACTTGATGGTGTTGTGCTAACACTTGGTGTTGTGTTAATACTAGAGAGTGTTGTGTTAGCACTATCTGGTGTTGTGTTAACACTAGCTGGTGTTGTGTTGGCACTAGCTGGCATTGTGTTGGCACTAGCTGGCATTGTGTTAGCACTAGTTGGTGTTGTGTTGACACAAGATGTTGTGCTAACATCAGCTGGTGTTGTGCTAACATCAGCTGGTGTTGTGCTAACATCAGCTGGTGTTGTGCTGACATCAGCTGGTGTTGTGCTAACATCAGCTGGTGTTGTGCTGACATCAGCTGGTGTTGTGCTGACATCAGCTGGTGTTGTGCTAACAACAGCTGGTGTTGTGCTAACATCAGCTGGTGTTGTGCTAACACAAGCTGGTGTTGTGTTAACACCAGGTGGTGGTTTTAAAATGACACGAAGAGCTGCCTCTAAAAAGTCCACTGGTGCTGCAAGAATTTCTTCGATCAACATCTTTGATGCTTCATCTCTGGAGCTGTTAATATCTGTGGATTTTCCTTCTGCCACGAGGCCGAGACTCGAAGCCTGTAAAGTGAAAAATTGATTTATTTCAAATATTAATACAGTCAACTCACTTGTAGCTGATATAATATGCCAAAATTATACTATAACTAACTATAAAAGTGTAAGATTGAAACGAATAACAAATTATTAATATTTAAAAAAAAAAGTACTTTGTACAGCAGGTATGCAAAAAAACCAGACAAAAGATCCAAGGATAAATTTATAATTTTGAGATTTAAAAACAATTGGCACTTATTTCATATTTCATTTTCTGGCTGATCAAGAATTTGTAGTATATGTAAAATGTTCAGGTCTTCTTGCAATGAGAGAAGTTTTAAAGACCATCATCGTGATTAAAAATTATTCCAAAATGATGCTGATTGGCCAATCAATGTAAGTGCATATCGGACCATTGTAGTTCGACCAAAAAACACTGAATTGAAATATATTTATTTCCGCGTAAGTGACTTGATACTCTCGCTTGATTAATATACATATTCCTCATTTGTTTTTTTTTCAAAAAACTTTCCTTGGTCATACAACAAACTTTGTTTCATGAAACGCGACAAATTCACAATGAAGAACAAAATGAATTACTTCACAAATTGGTTATCACTGCTTCTTAAACTTTAGACTGGTCAAAATACTTACTCGATTCACTATAAGATACCGACAATTCACTTCTTCCTCTGTAAAAGGTTTAACGACTGGCTTGACATCCACCACTTCAAACACAGGCTCCTCGATGTCTGATACCCTGAAAGCAAATTGCAAATGGCGGACAATCTCCCCTGTGGCTGACATCTTCAAGTTCTCAATCAGTGTCTGGATCTGTTGAAGGTCATTGATGTTAGATATGCGGAGTTGCAATTAATTATAACAATTTCCCACTGTCTGAATAAAGTGTCGAAAATCTTCCCACGGAAATAATATTAATGTAGTGAATACATCTTTATATACCTCCCTCTTTTGCAATTTAATGTACTTTTCATCGCATAATTACCTGGGGGAAGTTTTAGAGCACATAATTACCACATATACCATTGTTTACTAGAAATCTATAAATAAAAAAAATAAAAAAATAAATAAAAACAAATCATTTTTGCTTGATGATTGTTTTTTTCTCCTAATTCTGATTTCCCCACAGTTATAAACCAGAAGCATGTATTTTTCCAGCTCCGTAGATATGTTCATATTATATGTTCATATATGTTCATATATGTGTTCATATTATGTGTTCATATTATGTGTTCATATTATGTGTTCATATTATGTGTTCATATTATGTGTTCATATTATGTGTTCATATTATGTGTTCATATTATGTGTTCATATTATGTGTTCATATTATGTGTTCATATTATGTGTTCATATTATGTGTTCATATTATGTGTTCATATTATATTATGTGTTCATATTATGTGTTCATATTATGTGTTCATATTATGTGTTCATATTATGTGTTCATATTATGTGTTCATATTATGTGTTCATATTATGTGTTCATATTATGTGTTCATATTATGTGTTCATATAATGTGTTCATATTATGTGTTCATATTATATGTTCATATTATATGTTCATATTATATGTACATATTATATGTACATATTATATGTACATTTTATATGTTCATATTATGTTCATATTATGTGTTCATATTTATGTGTTCATATTTATGTGTTCATATTTATGTGTTCATATTTATATTTATGTGTTCATATTATGTGTTTATATTATGTGTTCATATTATGTGTTTTATATGATGTGTTTATATTATGTGTTTATATTATGTGTTCATATTATATGTTCATATTATATGTTCATATTATATGTACATATTATATGTTCATATTATATGTTCATATTATATGTTCATATTATATGAAAATACTATATGTTCATATTATACGTTCATATTATGTGTTCATATTATGTTCATATTATGTGTTCATATTATATGTTCATATTATATGTTCATATTATATGTTCATATTATATGTTCATATTATATGTTCATATTATATGTTCATATTATATGTTCATATTATATGTTCATATTATATGTTCATATTATATGTTCATATTATATGTTCATATTATATGTTCATATTAAATGTTCATATTATATGTTCATATCATATCTTTATATTATGTTTTATATCATATGTTCATATCATATGTTCATATTAAATGTTCATATTAAATGTTCATATTATATGTTCATATTATATGTTCATATTATATGTTCATATTATATGAAAGAAGGCTTCAAAAATGGTGGAGAAAGTACTAATACATCATTCCGTTAGGAAGATATTTAAGTTTCCGTCTATCTCATTTGTGTAGAAATGACTGATGTGGAAGCCTTATTACCTAGAAAGTTGGCATCCTTGCAGTCGTAACAAATGTAAACAAATCAATGTGGAATATGGTGTGAAGAGTTGGGAGATGTGAAGTGGCTGGTACATGGTTATGACAATGTAAATAAAATAAATGTACTAATTTAAGTTTTTTCCTTAAATTATCTTCAGGTAATAAATTATGATTTTCTTACTAGATTCTGTTAAACTACTTCCCCTGACATATCCAATGGTTTTAAGCCACAAAGATTGTGATAGAATACAGACCATAAATAATAAAGATTTAAAGGATGTGAGGATGTGAGCGTCACAACTAGTCTGATTTTCATCGGTTCTAATGATACATAATTTAAACTTTAATATCTCAAGTCTTTTGTAAATATAAAAACAGTTTAATACAATGCCCTCTGCTCTCATAATCAGATAATCACTGATCATTTTCAACCTTTTTCCATTCGAATTGATGATGAAATGTGGAAAACTAAATCATAACAAATGCATTAAGAATGTCAGTAGCATTGATGTGTGTTTGTTTGTTTGTTTGATGAGGCTTAACAGCACCACAACAATGAGGGTCAAATTGTGCCTGGGAGGTTAGATCATTCTAGAGGTAGGAAGGAAAGAAAACAGGGGGAGAATGAGAGAAATACGAGAACTAAAAGTCAGAAAGCTGGGATCGAGAGAGGAGGTGCATGGGTAAAAAAAAGTAAAGTAGAGAGAGGGGGGTGGGAGAGGAGGACTAAATATGGTTGTAGAGGGAAGCATGATGAAGGAAGGAGATAATTTTATCCAGAGGGTTTTCTAGAAGAACTCGGCAATTGAGTTGTGGGAGGCGAGGGAAGCTCTCGGAAGGTTGTACAGGGGCAAGCAAGAAGAACGTGATGGACTGTGAGGGTGCAATGGCAATTGTTGCAGAGGGGTTGGGGGGAGCCAATAAGGAGGTGGGAGTGAGTGGGGTGGGGTGTGTGATAGAGCTGTGACCGTTTAGCGTGTACACGCTACACGCTCGCAAATCTTGTAAACGTTTACTAAATACTTCATTGCGAGTAATCGTTTTTCACACATCATAGTGGCTTGCCGTTGAAAATTTTAATATTCATGATTCAAATCACACACACATTGGCGGACAAAAATCCAATCAATTCGACTTTTACAAACTGTTAACCCGATTAGCATAATCCTTTTTAAATGTGCGAAACAAATGCGCAGTGATCACCAATGAATGGGGATATTATGCACTTTGATTTCGCCAAAATCTGAGTAATTCAACTTGTAAAATGCATCGCGAATGTGCAGCAGTAAACAGTGAAATTAACAATAGGCCTAACGTTAGGCCATAAGGCTTTAAATCCCACGAAATCAAGGCCCGTTTTATCAACAAAAAAACACTTAAATCGTGACAATCAGTACATTTACATGTAAATATTACCTGATGAGTCAAATAAATTTTGCAAGAAAGAAATAATATTGCATAATAAATAAACAGAAAAAGGTTTTAAGAGAGCTGAAATTCTGCATGCTTCGCAAAGATGGCGGCCATTTTTTCGAGAGAACTGATATTTCAGAACTTCCTAGTAGTGGTGGCGTAGTTTTGAAATGTTTTACGGCGAGGTATATCATAGGCCTCGGTATGCAAGATTTTCACAGAACTTTGAAAGCCGTAGCGAATAGGGGAAAAAAGTTACGCGATGTTGAGTTTAAATGACATTGAAAGGAAGTTATCTGTTTTTTCTAAACTGAATTTCCATGCATATTTTCCACAAAAATGATAATTTATACTGTAGAAGTAAGCCTATTACGATTTGGAAAGCAAAACTCGGCGTCTATTTGGGCAATGCAGTCAGTACTTTTGCCATACTGGTTGCGCAATTTTTTTACTTCGCCTCGTAGTTTTGGAGCAATTTTGGTGTATTTCGAAAATTACGGTACTAAACTCGTGTACACGATCGCTTTTTTTGGCGTGTACACGTTTACTAAAATCACTAAACGTTCACAGCTCTAGTGTATGACCTATTCTAAGATGGGTAATATGACAAATGCATGAAGAATGTCAGTAGCATTGATGGAACACAAGGCAGATGGATGGTAGTGAATGAAAAATGAATGTGACACAATTCATATGGATAAGGTCAATGATCTCCCAGCTTGGTTCACATCATTGTATACACTCCACGGCAGGGGGTGTAGGAAGGATCACCTCCCTCCCAGGCTGCTTAAACTCCCCTCAAATTTCTATTTGGTCTAGTAAGCAGACCAGCTATTCAATGCTTTTGAGTTCCTTTTATAATTACCTGACAAAAATACTATTCGCTAAAGTTTATTCAGATTTCATTAAAAAAAGTAATGAACCTTTGATCGATCACTAAATGCTCGCAGAGAGAGATGTTACTGAAAGATTAAGATATTTGTGACTACAATTTTGATATGACAAGAGTTTACTAAACCAGTGTCTTGCGAAATACTGATTTGCCACCTGAATTTTTTTAAAGAAAACTATGCCCTGATTATATTCTTGTTCGATGGTAGTGCAGAAGTTAAGGAAAAACATGTAGACCCAAGAATAATATGGCATGAAGAGATCAAGAGTTGGGTTGGGGCTAAGTACAGTGTTTCATTACGGGCAGCTGATGATAGAGCTAGCTGGAGGACTATGACAGCCAGAGCCCCCACAGGACATGGCACCGGAGAGTTAGGTAGGAATTATATTCCTTGCATACCTTTTGCTTAATATCAGCATCAGTTATTTCTTTTGGGGCTTCCTCTGGAGGGTGATTCTTTGAGGTGGTCTCTGATGTTGGTTTAGGATGTTGTTTTTTTCGTCCCTTTGTCCTGGCTTTTTTCCTCTCCCTTTCCCGAATTTTGAGATCGTTACAGATTTCATCTATGCGATGGATGCTGTTACTTCGTAGGATGTATCTTGCATCGTCCTCTTTCGGAGGGCTGTTGCAGTCATGGTCCAACAAAATCAAATCTTTTGGATTCTCTTCCTTCGTAGTCGTGGATGTTTCATCCTCATCAGTTGTTAAGTCGATTACGGCTACCTGATAAGGCAAAAATTACACGGTGAAAAACACCCTTCTTCATTTCTTAAAAACATCAAAAACAAAATGAAAGAATTATTGACACAATTCTTGTCCTCTGTATTCTTAATAATCAAAATACATTGTTATATCATAATTGATTTCTAGAGTAAATATTTTTAGACAGCTCTATGTAGGCAATTCTATCCGTAAAGTACTATGTAACAATTCAAGCGTTGTAACTAAAAGGTACCCAAATGAGCCCATATCAGTCAACAAATTTATAATCTTTAAGCACATATCTGTATTCTGCCTTCAAAGGGAACAGTGCACCTTCAGTGACAACATTTACAAACATTTGAAGGGATTCAACAAACAATAAAAATTAGTTAACCTAAAATGATGAAATACCGATCCAAATGAGCCAAAAATGATGAAAAACTGATCCAAAGGAGCCTAAAATGTTGAAAAACTGATCCAAAGGAACCTAAAATGATGAAAAAACTGATCCAAAGGAGCTTACAATGATGAAACTGATCCGAAGGAGCTTACAATGATGAAACTGATCCAAAGGTGCTTACAATGATGAAACTGATCCAAAGGAGCCTAAAATGATGAAAAACTGATCCAAAGGGAGCCTAAATGATGAAAACTGATCCAAAGGAGCTTAAAATGATGAAAAACTGATCCAAAGGAGCCTAAAATGATGAAAAACTGATCCAAAGGAGCTTACAATGATGAAACTGATCCAAAGGAGCCTAAAATGATAAAAAACTGATCCAAAGGAACCTAAAATAATATAAAAAAACTGATCTAAAGAAAGACTCGCCAAAAATGCGAGGGTATCTGGAAGAGGAGGAGTTGGAATTGATTATATAATTTCCCGTGGTTCTGAATAAAGGTGTCAAAAATCTTCCCACCAAAAATCATAACTGAAATAAGATTAATGTAGTAAAAACATCTTTACATACATCTCACAATAATGTACTTTTCATCGCACAATTACATGGGGGCATATTCAGAGCACATATCTAGCAAACATATTGGGTTTTTTCAATTCAATTTTTTTTTAAATGAATTTTGTTTGGTTTCTTCCTGCGAATTCCTGACCGCCAGAACTATTTTTGTCCAGCTCTTGTCTGGAACATTGAAACACTCTTTTCACATATGTGATTGTACTATAACTGTTAATTCTCGAGGTTGGACTTCCGGGAATGTTGTGCTGCACGGCAACGTAACAATGCTTTTGTGATCTCAAACATTAGTCAAAGGGGAAAACAAACAGCCAGTTATCTTTGCAGTCAATCAATGGAGAACAACCTATTTTTGTCATTTTTCAACAAATACTGGACAGAATTATTTTGTATTCTTTAAATATGTTGTGTATTAGATACATATATGAGTTTCGCTGACTGGCTGAGGCCACACAAGTATTCATAAAAAATATCTCATTGACTGTAATGATAGAGTTTTCCCTCCAAAGTAGCAAAAGCGTACTGAGGTTGTACACGGTTATGTAAACTCAGACCACAAGAATGTGAGTAATCAAATCAACTGTCATTATTCATTATTTCTAATGAATACTTTCATATTTTTCAATGACACAAGTATCAATATTTTCAATAAATACCCTTCATTGTTTAATCGAGCTCCTTTAAAAGCGTATTGCTGATTTCCTTAAAGTTTGAAGTCTGTGATTGATGGAGAACTTACCATGTTCGAAGTATGATCTTCATTTTATAAAGTTAAAACATTAAATAATATCAATATTTGATATATATTATTATTATTATATTATTAATATTAAATAATAATAAAATATTCTATGGATGGTGATTTCATACCTCTTTTTCTACAACCCCTGGGTGCAGCGCTTGCACCCCTTCTAGAAAAAGTTGCAGCATCCATTCAGCTGCTTTTGTTTTGGCTTCCTTCAGTGTCTCGCCCATCCCCATTGCATGTTCTCTGCCGCACATAACCTGTCAAAATATCAAAAGACGCTACTGAGAACAAGAGATACAATCTTGTAGATTGCAATTTTATATATTATATTACATATCATATATCATATTATATAATATATTGTATATTATATTATATTATATAATATATCATATATTATATTATATATTATATTATATATTATGTAATATATATCATATTATATATTATATCATATTATATTATATACTATACTATATATCATATCATATTATATATTATATATACATTATAAGAAAACAATCAGTAAAAATACGGATGACCATAACCACTCATATGGCCTGAAGTAAAAGAAACCCACAGCAAATAGCCGAGCTGTCCCCATTAGAGAACGATCTGCCAAGTTTCCAAAAGAGTACTACAGATGCACGTCAAGAGAATAAAATCGTCAGACAGTCTTCGTCTTTGCAGACAAGAAATGTATACAAAGAAGAGTGACACCTGCAAAAACACTACAGGAGAACATCACAGCAAAATACAAGCTGGCAGAAGAGGGCAGCTCCACCACAATCAATGACTTATTCTCCATAGCAGGAAAGCTCAACATTATATGACAGAATCCCTTCAATGATCCAAAAGCATTGAAAGACCACAAAGAGAGCTTCGACACCAGAATCATTGTCGCCTGATAAACCCAGCAAAAAGCGAGATGGGAAGGGTTAGCAAATACATACCAGACGGAATCAAATCCACAATACGGAAGAAGACGACGCCTGTGAAGATACACATTGGCCGTCATACAATACTTCAGGTCCATACCAGAAAAGAAAAGATTTAACTTCATCTCATTCGACATCGTCAATTATTATTACCCATCGATCTCTGAACCTCTACTTAAGGAATCCACACAATGGGCTAATCGCTTTACCTCCATCACCGACTCCGATGCCAAGTGACCTTGCACACCAGAAAATCCCTACGATTTGGCCTTGGGAAGAGCATGGTGAAAAAACACTTCGTAACTTTGATGTGACAATGGGCAGCTATGACGGAGCCGCGGTATGCAAGCTTGTAGGCCTCAACATGATCAGACCCTACCGTGACAATGGCCTCATGGCCTTTAAAAACCTCACTCCAGGACGGCTGTCAAAACTCACTGCGAGTTCACCAAGTTATTCAAAACCGTTGGCTTAAAAATTACTATTCAGGCCAACCAGAAATGCGTTTCCTGGATGTCGCCTTAAGACCTCAGCAGCGGGTAGATATCACTATATAAAAAGCCCAACAATACCGCCCTCTACACACACAATCGCTACAACCATCCACCAGCCCTTCTAAAACACATCCCCCTCCCTGGGAGTAGAAAACCGCATCTTATCCATGTCGATGCGACCAATAAGCATCGGCAATTCAATGAAGCCATCAAAACCAGCGGTTAAATTCAACAAAACAACAGCCCGCCAAGCATGACCCACAGTAACCATAAAGAATCACCTCGATTGAGTAGCAGGGCATTTGACGACAATCACTTACCTTCTGTGCTTTTAAAATATGAAATTTGGTCTCTCAGACCCTATTCACTAATAGCACCCAAACTATGTAGTTACTCACTCCTGACACACCCAGGTCATGAAGTTAGCATCATGTACATGCACTTAACAGCTGGTACAACGCTGTTTTTTCTTGGAAAAGAAACTTTCTGGCCTTTTCACCATCTCTCTTTGTCATACCTGTGGGTAGCGTAAGTTTTGGGCTTTCCTAAAGGTCTTTCGTGAGGATAAGCGGAGTAATTTATCACAAATGTTTCTTGTTGCATACGTGTAGATGATTTATAAACCCACCTCACGGGCCTTACTGTGTTTATATGTCCTTATATTCATATGTCCCAGTGTTTCTTACGGTGGTTCTCTTTATTTACTAATTTCTTACTCATTTCTGAGGATCACTTCTTGTTCAAGGAAAACCTTTTCAAAAATTGTTTTGAGCAGTATTATTTCATTTTTACTGGGAACTGTATTATCTTCTTTTGATTTGTTTACTTTTGGACTACGACATTGTATGACATTTGTTGTCTGTTGTTAAGATCAGCTTGCCTCAGTGCACTAGCTGTATCTTGCACTATACTATACATGTTATCATTATTATTTGACTGACTATCATAAAGAGGTTTGAATTTTTCAGAAAGCTGTAAGAAATAGTGTTTGAGAGACTGAGATGAGGATATGATGATATTTAATATTGAATATTTATTACATCCTAAGCGGAGTTTGACAACAAGTTCTAAAATATAGCCTGCACAACATTGTTTGTTGCTTCAAGCAAAAACCAGACTTGCTGCTATAGTCTGAACAGCAATACCAATATTAACTTATTCTGTATTCCATTTAAAAGGTGACCTACACTTTCAGTTCAATATGTCATACCATACAGCATGTATTTAGCCTTTACAGCAATTACAGCATGTATTTAGCCTGTACAGCAATTACAACACGTTGTTTCAAGGCAAGGTGTACTTTGAACATGGTAAAATAATTAGCATGCTGAGGTGAGTAGAACAGCTCGCTATTCTTTGAACACTTAAAAAATCATTTTTTCACGACATACAGGAGGTAAAATGCAAATTCAAAGTGAAAATATGATATGCTTATCATCGACCTTTGGCCTACCTTTACTGAGATGAATTCCTTGGACACGATTACATCCCCTGTACAGTCAATAAGTGGTTTTCATCAACTCGAGAAAATATCGGCAAGGTTTTAGATTGTTCATGGCAAAGCTTGAACAGACATGTTACAGGATCCCAATGATGCTGCAAAATAAACGGAAAAGAAAAAATAGCATTCTTCTTCATTTTCCAAATCCACTCACTCAAAACTGACTACTTAATGGTTGCTGTACTCAATTATTAATCTATAGATATACACCATGCATGGCAAAGGACAAGAAAGTACAGGATTGTGAAGAAACTTTAAAGATATGATAGGTCTTTCCTTATGTGCAATTACTAGTTGCTGGGCGAGTCAGCACACAGGAACTTTTGACTTGGCTGGGTTAGGATGGGAATAGTGCTCAGTTTGTTTGTTTGTTTGTTTGTTGGGAATAGTGCTCAGAGAACCAGGCAGGGGTGAATGTCCTGCCATCGGGACCGACATTTAATTTTTCGTCCGAAGGATGGTGAGCCAATCCGACCATTGCTTATTTCTCCTAAAGGCTGGATGAGAAGCAGGTGATGCAGGCGACATACTTTTGCCCACAATGTCTGGCATATCTGTCCGTGTCACTGTGGAAAATCTAATTACTTCAATATCCGAGACTAACCTGGAACCCCAATCATGTATTCTACCAAATGAGTCATGCATTCTACCAACTGAGTCATGCATTCTACCAACTGAGTCATGCATTCTACCAACTGAGTCATGCATTCTACCAACTGAGTCATGCATTCTACCAACTGAGTCATGCATTCTACCAACCGAGTCATGCATTCTACCAACCGCATCAAGCATTCTACCAACCGAGCCACTGAACTACATATTTTTCTATTTAGAGGCACAACACCTTTTCACTTTGGCCTAAAAAAAACTGGCCAAACCCCTGGTGAGCCCTTAATGAAATTAACCTCATCTGAAATATATTGGATAGTAATTTTCAACAAAAAAAATAAAAAATTCCAAATCTATGTTTTGGTATAAGAAGGATTTGACTCTTTCAATCATAAGTTTCAAAGGGGCAAATAATTAGTTCAGTGCTACCATTACACTAAAATGATATGACAGTCATTTGATCACATGAGAAAAACATGTTTTTCACCTTTACTGGTGGTAGCATGGAGGATTCGGAGGTGTGATGTAAGGTTTATGCAAAGGTTGTGCAGCATCATCCGGACTGCAAACTCTTGTGCATCACCAACAGTTAACCCCTTTCCTTCAGTTGTAAAATCATGACATTTGACCTGAAAAGACAAACATGGATCGATGATACTTGTATGTAAATTAAGTCAGGAGTCCAAAATTTAGGTCATTGTGTCCAAAAGGTTAAAGTATATCAGCCATCCTTAAAAAGAACAATCAGTCAAGGTAAAATGTGGGTGCAATAGACCTTGATGATGGTTTTTACGGCACCACGACAGCTAGGGTCAAATTGTGCCTGAGAGGTTACATCATTCAGAGGTAGGAAGATAAGAAAATAGGGGAAGATCAAGAGAAACACGAGAACTAAAAAGCCAGAAGTAGGAAAATAAGAAAATAAGGGAGATTGAGAGACACACGAGAACTAAAGCCAGAGAGCTGGGATCGAGAGAGGAAGTGCATAGGTGAAAAAAGGGGCGAAAGTAGAGGAGGGGGTGGGAGAGGACTAAATATGGTTGTAGAGGAAGCATGATGAAGGGAGGAGATAGTTTTATCCAGGGTTTTTCTGGAAGAGCTCGGCTATTGAGTTGTGGGAGGCGAGGGAAGCTCTGGGAAGGTTGTACGGCTTCAGAACTACTGGTTTTCTCTTCGTTACTCAACAAAGCTGCAGTTGCTTGAGGAACGATGTGAGCAGGTATTACCTTCCTGTATAACGTACATGTATTACCTTCATGTATAACCTTCATGTATAACGCACATGTATTACCTTCATGCATACCTATATGTATTACCTTCCTGTATAACATACATGTATTACCTTCATGTATAACGCACATTTATTACCTTCATGTATTACCTTCCTGTATAACGTACATGTACCTACATGTACCTTCATGTATACCTTCATGTATTACCTTCCTGTATAATGTACATGTATTACCTTCCTGTATAACGCACATGTATTACCTTCATGTACAACACACAAATGATGAGCTTTTCAAAGTATTGTTTCATACCCTCGGTACCACACCCCGAGTAAATTGTGCAATGCCCCATTATTTGATTGGTCGATAGGATTCCAACCAGTGCACGATCGGTCAATTTTGGCCATGTGATACTATTGGAATAAGTGCAAGTCCACAAACCCTGTACGTGAACATTTATTCAGGCAGTGTTTATTTGCGTATTTAATGCACGGGGCAAAGGACCTTAGCCAGAGTATAATGACACAACAGTAGTAGGGTCATTCGCGAAAGTAAAGTTCTTTAACCCATGCATTAAATATGCACATAAACACTCTGCCAAAACATTAATCTTTTTATAAAATTTCTATATCAAATTGTTTAAAATGCATAAAAAACAACCAAAAAGAATGAAAAACATTTTTTTCTCTCGCTGTATTAAGAAATTCATCTGTTTTATTACAAATCGACTACACCAAGTACTGAAAAGGGTTTAATGCACGGGTCATGACAATGCTAATACTCCATAACAATATTATAATCATATTTTGTGAATCTTAAAATGAAGTATTAGGAGAGTCAAATCAATTTGATGTTTGTTTCTTACAGGATAATATACAATGCAAATTATGGGTTTGTCCCCTCTCATCCAATCACAATACAGAACATAAAATACATGAACTTACTGTCACTGTATACATCTTGCACCCACTCGTTCTCCGCATGTCACGTTTATCTTTGTTCAGAATGTTGAAATTCAGATGCCAGCTCTTTAAGTTGCAGAACTCTCTAAGCTTCATCAGCGGACTCATCCCGAAATGTTTCTTCTCAAATGCTTCTAATGTCTGATCAAAATCAAAATTTGGATTCTTTAGTACTTTTCCCTAAATGCAATTAAGTATTGCTATTTTCAATTCCTATTATTTTCAGACACATGAGCTCAGTTATTGATTGATTGGATTCATCAATAAGTCAACAGCAATGATCAGATAGTGCCAGAGAGGCAAAAAATACTCCTTTCCTTGCAATTTAAATGCCGGCGACATGGCTGATGAGCTATAGCCTGTTTAGGCACAAACATAATGGCTACCGTTGAGCACACACAAATCCGAGTTGATCTGAGAACTGACATTAGAAAGAATGAACGATAATGTAATGTATTGTTTATATTTGACAACAAATTATTTTTAAAAACTGCTCTTGAAATTTCTGTCACGATTATTTATACATGCCAATCAAATATTTTGATGAAAATAATGATGAAAATAAACAAATTGTAAACAGTTTAAAGAGTTTCAATCTTATTTACCTATCAACCAGGGTTCTAGCTACGGTGGGCGCCATCGGCCAGGCCCGCCGATGACTCGCAATTCCCTCCCGGCACTCAGCTCTAAGATTCACTTTCCACCCGGCACACGAAAGATCAATTCGATTAAATAATTAAGTGTTTAAACAGATCTCCTTTTAATCTCGCACTATTAATGTCATCCGCTGATTTACACATAACATAACATACATTACACACAATAAATTCTGATCAAAATAACTGCTTAACAATATAGAATTTAACGCAATTGCGTACATTATCATAAAATAACCCAGGCATATAACCTACATAAACATAATCACATATGCATGCACGTTCACGTTTTAATTCTTGTGAATCACTGCTGGCAGCTTGCTATGAAGTCCGTCACTTACCATACAAACAAACTTTAACAAAGTAAATATTACACCCCAAAGGGCCCAAGGAGTGAGTGCTTAAAGACTGGTCCAAATGTAGTAACCAATCATTTGTTATAAACCCCATATGCATAACATTATAACGAACTAATCTATATTCTTGGGATTTGTGGGGAATTTGTGGGGATTTGATATTGACAAAAGTTGTTGCATAGTTCATAGGAACATGTGCTACTTATTTTAACACGGAGATGAAAATAAAAGCGGTGAAAAGTTTGGGCAAAATGAATAACAATGGGAATCGAGATGAATTGAGAAGAGTTTCCAAGATATGTTTGTACTTTTTTTTTGTATTTGACCAAGGAGTTGTTATTTGGTCGAACAACTCCCTGATTTTACAGATAAACATCCATTGTAATTTCTAGTCTTATTGTACATAAAATATTTTGTAAATCTTTCTAGCATTCCGATAAAAAATTTAATTAAAAAAATCTTTTTCAGTGACAATTTGTCAATAGAAGTGAACTAAATTTGAACAGTTCTTCATGGAAGGGGGTCTAGGAGGTAACCCTGGATTATCACTGGAGCCCGGCACTCAAACTTGTCTAGCTAGAATCCTGCTATCAATGTCTTTTCCCTCAGAGGCAAAAGAACAATATGGAGTAGAAACCGTGACATGTTATACAAACTTGTTACTTGTAGATACAAATCATTTAAAGATTTCAAATTGTAATTAAAGAACATCAAATTGTCACTCTTGCTACAAGAAAATGAAAACTTGTAGCAGAAATATTGATGAAAATATGACTGAATGTTTTAAGGAGTTAGTGGTTTAGGAGCCTTGCTCGTATGTAAAGGTTCAATTCCTACTGTGAGTGCTGCAATGTGTCCTTGAGCAAGACACTTTAGGTGCACTCAGCTGTGTGTACCAGCACTGCTGGGGTGAATCATGTACTCTCATCTGCATGTGCCATGAAAACAGGTGATAAGGAAGGCTCACAGTTCCAACTGCCCAGACATGGCCAGTGATATTATGCTTCAGTGCACATATACTATGCACTGTTTTGTATATATGCACTGAAGCGTAACAGCTCTGGCCATGTCTGGGCAGTTGAAGTGTGAAACCTCTCCTAAACACCAGCACTACAGACCTAATAATTTTATTTAATGGATTGGATGTTGATATATACAGTATATCAAGCCACCTTGCATCAAAGCTTTGATGTCTGAATAAAGCAGCTATATACATATATATATATGTATATACATATACATATACATATATATATATATATATATAGCTGCTTTATTCAGGCATTAAAGCTTTGATATATATATATGTTTGTTTGTTTGATATGAGGGCTTAATGACACCAAGACAACGAGGGTCAAATTGTGCCTGAGAGGTCAGATCATTCTAGAGGTAGGACGGAAAGTAAATAGGGGAAGAATGAGAGAAATTCAAGATATATATATATATATATATATATAAAGCAGTTGTGGATAAAAAAAACTGAGGCATATGGACAATATTCACCTTTGAATCGAGGAGCGCTGAAGTATCTATGACCAAAGAGAAAGTGAATTGGAAAGGATTTCCCATTCAAAACCAAATTATACCCCCCTTTAAATAACTCACCCAATTTCGCTTATTAAGTCTGGTAATCTTGGCATTTTGAAGTTCGTTCTTATGGGCATCAACAAGACTCTGCATGGCGTCAATCGCTGTTGCTTGAGATTCCTTTAAATTTCTTCCACTGGCTCTCACTTTGAAACCAGCGCAGATCAACTATGGTAAAAGAAATGGGTGTCATTTTAAAGGGAGTTCAGTGGTGAACATTCCTTTTATTTGAAAAAGGACAAAGCAACAATATGGATACAGAAGGAAGGCATGTAGTATACAGTTGAGTGAGAAATCCACATCTTCCCAGAAAGGAGATCCTCTTAATGCCTATATATCAACCACATCCTTACTCACTGTCATCAAGCATTAATTCTGACTTATGTCCTATCATAATCTGGTTCATGTATGCGCATGACAAGGATGAAAACTTTCTTTAGTAAGATGCACTTAAGTCATCCACACACCCCGCAAATAATCATCCAAGTCGAGATAGTAATAAAAGGACTTATGAATATTCATCTTATATAAAGAGAGTGCAATACAATTAAATGATTAAGAAAACTGACCTAAATGTCACCAGTCAGTCCTATGATCACTATATCCTCACTGTCTGAATATCACCAGTTAGTCCTGAGATCACTATATCCCCACTGTCCTAATATCACCAGACAGTCCTGATATCACTATATCCCCACTGTCTGATTATCACCAGTCAGTCCTGAGATCACTATATCCCCACTGTCCTAATATTACCAGACAGTCCTGAGATCACTATATCCCCAGTCTGAATATCACCAGTCAGTCCTGAGATCACTATATCCCCACTGTCTGATTATCACCAGTCAGTCCTGAGATCACTATATCCCCACTGTCCGAATATCACCAGTCAGTCCTGAGATCACTATATCCCCACTGTCCTAATATCACCAGTCAGTCCTGAGATCACTATATCCCCACTGTCCTAATATCATCAGTCAGTCCTGAGATCACTATATCCCCACTGTCCAAATATCACCAGTCAGTCCTGAGATCACTATATCCCCACTGTCCTAATATCACCAGTCAGTCCTGAGATCACTATATCCCCACTGTCTGAATATCATCAGTCAGTCCTCAGATCACTATATCCCCACTGTCTGAATATCACCAGTCAGTCCTGAGATCACTATATCCCCACTGTCGGAATATCACCAGTCAGTCCTGAGATCACTATATCCCCACTGTCCTAATATTACCAGACAGTCCTGAGATCACTATATCCCCACAGTCTGATTATCACCAGTCAATCCTGAAATCACTATATCCCCACTGTCTGAATATCACCAGTCAGTCCTGATATCACTATATCCCCACTGTCTGATTATCACCAGTCAATCCTGAGATCACTATATCCCCACTGTCTGAATATCACCAGTCAGTCCTGAGATCACTATATCCCCACTGTCTGAATATTACCTGTCAGTCCTGAGATCACTATATCCCCACTGTCCTAATATCACCAGTCAGTCCTGAGATCACTATATCCCCACTGTCCTAATATCACCAGTCAGTCCTGAGATCACTATATCCTCTCTGTCTGAATATCACCAGTCAGTCTTGAGATCACTATACCCCCACTGTCCTGATATCACCTGTCAGTCCTGAGATCACTATATCCCCACTGTCTGAATATCACCAGACAGTCCTGAGATCACTATATCCCCACTGTCCTAATATCACCAGTCAGTCCTGAGATCACTATATCCCCACTGTCCTAATATCACCAGTCAGTCCTGAGATCACTATATCCCCACTGTCCTAATATCACCAGTCAGTCCTGAGATCACTATATCCCCACTGTCTGAATATCACCAGTCAGTCCTGAGATCACTATATCCTCTCTGTCTGAATATCACCAGTCAGTCTTGAGATCACTATATCCCCACTGTCCTAATATCACCAGTCAGTCCTGAGATCACTATATCCCCACTGTCTGAATATCACCAGTCAGTCCTGAGATCACTATATCCCCACTGTCTGAATATCACCAGTCAGTCCTGAGATCACTATATCCCCACTGTCTGAATATCACCAGTCAGTCCTGAGATCACTATATCCCCACTGTCTGAATATCACCAGACAGTCCTGAGATCACTATATCCCCACAGTCTGATTATCACCAGTCAATCCTGAAATCACTATATCCCCACTGTCTGAATATCACCAGTCAGTCCTGATATCACTATATCCCCACTGTCTGATTATCACCAGTCAATCCTGAGATCACTATATCCCCACTGTCTGAATATCACCAGTCAGTCCTGAGATCACTATATCCCCACTGTCTGAATATTACCTGTCAGTCCTGAGATCACTATATCCCCACTGTCCTAATATCACCAGTCAGTCCTGAGATCACTATATCCCCACTGTCCTAATATCACCAGTCAGTCCTGAGATCACTATATCCTCTCTGTCTGAATATCACCAGTCAGTCTTGAGATCACTATACCCCCACTGTCCTGATATCACCAGTCAGTCCTGAGATCACTATATCCCCACTGTCTGAATATTACCAGTCAGTCCTGAGATCACTATATCCCCACTGTCTGATTATCACCAGTCAGTCCTGAGATCACTATATCCCCACTGTCTGATTATCACCAGTCAGTCCTGAGATCACTATATCCACACTGTCTGAATATCACCGGTCAGTCCTGAGATCACTATATCCCCACTGTCCTAATATCACCAGACAGTCCTGAGATCACTATATCCCCACTGTCCTAATATCACCAGTCAGTCCTGAGATCACTATATCCCCACTGTCTGAATATCACCAGACAGTCCTGAGATCACTATATCCCCACTGTCCTAATATCACCAGTCAGTCCTGAGATCACTATATCCCCACTGTTCTAATATCACCAGTCAGTCCTGAGATCACTATATCCCCACTGTCTGAATATCACCAGTCAGTCCTGAGATCACTATATCCCCACTGTCTGAATATCACCAGTCAGTCCCAAGATCACTATATCCCCACTGTCCTAATATCACCAGTCAGTCCTGAGATCACTATAACCCCACTGTCTGAATATCACCAGTCAGTCCTGAGATCACTATATCCCCACTGTCTGAATATCACCAGTCAGTCCCAAGATCACTATATCCCCACTGTCGGAATATCACCAGTCAGTCCTGAGATCACTATATCCCCACTGTCTAAATATCACCAGTCAGTCCTGAGATCACTATATCCCCACTGTCTGAATATCACCAGTCAGTCCTGAGATCACTATATCCCAACTGTCTGAATATTACCAGACAGTCCTAAGATCACTATATCCCCACAGTCTGAATATCACCAGTCAGTTCTAAGATCACTATATCCCCACTGTCCGAATATCACCAGTCAGTCCTGAGATCACTATATCCCCACTGTCCTAATATCACCAGTCAGTCCTGAGATCACTATATCCTCTCTGTCTGAATATCACCAGTCAGTCTTGAGATCACTATATCCCCACTGTCCTAATATTACCAGACAGTCCTGAGATCACTATATCCCCAGTCTGAATATCCCCAGTCAGTCCTGATATCACTATATCCCCACTGTCCTAATATCACCAGTCAGTCCTAAGATCACTATATCCCCACTGTCTGAATATCACCAGTCAGTCCTGAGATCACTATATCCCCACTGTCTGAATATCACCAGTCAGTCCCAAGATCACTATATCCCCACTGTCGGAATATCACCAGTCAGTCCTGAGATCACTATATCCCCACAGTCTAAATATCACCAGTCAGTCCTGAGATCACTATATCCCAACTGTCTGAATATTACCAGACAGTCCTAAGATCACTATATCCCCAGTCTGAATATCACCAGTCAGTTCTAAGATCACTATATCCCCACTGTCGGAATATCACCAGTCAGTCCTGAGATCACTATATCCCACTGTCCGAATATATCTTTTATAAATGTTTGTTTGTCTTAATGGCACCATAACAGCAAAGGTCAAATTGTGCCCAAGAGATTAGCTTATACCAGAGGCAGAAAAAAGTTAAGAGGAAGAATCTGAGAAAAAGTTGAAAGCCAGTAGACATAAAGCTGGGATCATTAAGGGGAAGTGCAAAGGTTTAAAGAAAAGAATGAAGACGGGGAAGGGGGTGAGAGGAAGAAGACTAAATATTGTTGTAGAGGGAGTATGGGGAATTATCCGGAGCACAGCAATTTGAGTTGTGAGGAGTAAAGGAAGCTCTGGCGAAGATTTTATGAAAGCAACAGATGGCAGGTATAACTTATATTTCTAGAAGGTATACAGATTTCTAAAGTGGGGCTTACCTCTGTATGAATGATGTAACGCGAGTCTGTCTCTTTGCCATGGGAATCAAACACTGGATCTGCATGATAAATGCTCAAATCTGGCTCACGGCTTCCCAACGACTGACATAATTTACCAAAGAGGTTGCTGAGATGGACAGACTTAACTTTCTCCTGTGATGCAAAGGAAAACCAATACCACGTGATTATTACTGCAACGACATGGCAACTTTAACTGTCAAGGTCTTCGGATGTCGATACAGTTTAACAATCTTTTGAAATGAGCACTGCATTCAGAGAACTTCTTCAAATGATAAAAATAGTACATTTCCTTTATTGATACGACCGAGAATTTCATGCATGGCTTTGTAGTTTGTCATAGAAATTATAATAACCTTACAATAAAGGGTGCCATACACAACTCACACGCAACTCATGTTGTGTTATCATTATTTTGATCAATACATAAATAAGATAACTTTTCAGCTAGAAGAGATGGAAAAATTAATATTTCATCAATATTTAATTGATAATTAATTACTAATTAATTAGATGTTGTATAATAATAATGCAGTAGATAATAAGTGGTGTTTTTAGGGAATATCTCTTCTTTTCCAACTTGAACCATACACAGGGGCATAAATACCTCAGGAAGGTGTGGGGTGAGGAGTGTGTTATACCCCCATACCTTCGGTAAAGCTTTCAGTGAGATTGAAGACCTGTTGGTAAAATCAAGGTCTGTGTCTGTAAATCTTCCATCAAAGATGATGAAAACTTTACCAAACAGATTGAAAAAAAAAAAATATTATGGCACTCGTTTTCGACATTATGGGGGCCCTAAATGTGGAATATATTTTTGTTGGTAGCGTTGAACTCTTTTGTTGGTAAATATGTAATTTTCCACCCCCCCCCCCCACCCCTACCAATCAGAAGGGTCCACTGACATCAATGACCTTGGAATCTAGGAAGGAATTTACTTGTGACATCATTTTTAATGTCTCTGATAGGGCGACACCCATAATTAAACCTCATCTCCTGGGTGGAGAAAATTATGTTCTCCATTTGCGCTTAATTGTTCATCTTTCATACCACTTGCACAACATGAATATGAACAGTGATCAACATAAAGTGTTTGTTCTTATATCCCCAAAATCCACTATTTAAGTGCAGTTCATGGAGTGTCAAACTAGAAAGACAAACGGAAAGTGATACATTGCCCAATCATACAGAGGGGTCTTGAAGCCTAACTCTAAACCTAACCTGTTAGGGTGAGCATGAGAATTGTTGTACTCCAAAACTGTCAAAACCTCCCTGTTTGTGGGGCAATATAAACGTCAAAGGGTTTCTTTTGGAATTTTCAGTTCATAAGACATCCAAGAATTTTGCAACCCCTTCCCCTTATAAAATATTTCTCCACTATGATTTGTGTTTATTATCATACATCTGAAATCCTGATTCATTAAGAGCTTTCATGCTCTGCAAGCATGAAAGCAATTACAATATTCCTACCTCCTAGAGTACTGGAGCATCAAGGCTCGTCTCACACCCTTACCTCTTCCACTTGATGCTTTATCCGAGCATCAAGGCTCGTCTCACACCCCATACTATTTCTCTTCGATGCTTTATCCGAGCATCAAGGCTCGTCTCACACCCCATACTATTTCTCTTTAATGCTTTATCCGAGCATCAAGGCTTGTCTTACACCCCATACTATTTCTCTTCAATGCTTTATCCGAGCATCAGGCTCAAATCTCACACCCATACTATTTCTCTTGGATGCTTCATTGAGCATCAAGGCTAAATCTCACACCCCATACTATTTCTCTTCGATGCTTTATCCGGCATCAGGCAAATCTCACACCCCATACTATTTCTCTTTAATGCTTTATCCGAGCATCAAGGCTTGTCTTACACCCCATACTATTTCTCTTCAATGCTTTATCCGAGCATCAAGGCTCGTCTCACACCCCATACTATTTCTCTTGGATGCTTCATTCGAGCATCAAGGCTCGTCTCACACCCCATACTATTTCTCTTCGATGCTTTATCCAAGCATCAAGGCTCGTCTCACACCCCATACTATTTCTCTTTAATGCTTTATCCGAGCATCAAGGCTTTGCGTCTTACACCCCATACTATTTCTCTTCGATGCTTTATCCGAGCATCAAGGCTCGTCTCACACCCCATACTATTTCTCTTGGATGCTTCATTCGAGCATCAAGGCTCGTCTCACACCCCATACTATTTCTCTTCGATGCTTTATCCGAGCATCAAGGCTCGTCTCACACCCCATACTATTTCTCTTCGATGCTTTATTTAAGCATCAAGGCTCGTCTCACACCCCATACTAGTTCTCCTCGATGCTTTAACCAAGCATCAAGGCTCGACTCACACCCTTACCAGTTTTCTCTAATGCTTTAACCGAGCATCACGGCTCGTCTCACACCCCTTACCGATTCATTTTGATGTTTCCAAGGATCTTGCTTGCCGTCTGATCTGATGATTGAGGTCATGATTGACGCGGCTTCCATTCTTGCATCCTTCCGTGTAGGGTATTGGGCACTTGTAGTTGTACTGATATTACCGACAGACATCTGCAGAGAAAATACAAATACAATATAAATCCTTATTGTTTCTGAATCTTCACTAGGTTCATCCTTCCATGTCGAAACAGCAAAACAAAATCTTATTCCTATCCCAAATTATTCATGTTTGAAATCTACACAAGGGGGCTGTCATTTTGTTCAATTCTGTATTGAAATATTGTGCATGATGACATTATTTCCCCAATAGGGACATAAGGACTATAATTAATTTCTTTATAAATGTGATAATAGTTTTTATTCCAAAACAATGTGACACAAAGTTTTAACAGCATATTTTGATAATTTCATGTTTACAAAAAGGAAAACAATTTTTCATAAGCTAGAAATCTTGAGGTAGATTATAAAAGAAATACAAAGCATTTAAACATCCTGCTGGGCTAATGACATCATAATCTGCATGTTTTGAAATCAAAATGGCAGCTCCCATGGTACTTACTGTATTAAGTAGTAGTATTAAAGTTTTTAATAATCACAAACAATGTGTTAAATTGCTTCGGGAGTTAAGAAACTTGGTCAGTACATTTGTTATTTTCAATTCTATCATGAAACAAGGATTAAGTCAGACTGTCTCCTTGAACTTCTTTCTTTCGAACAGGAATAACATTTTTATTCTTCTAAAAATGTTACCAAATATATTCTAAATGAAAATTTCAAAACTTCTTTACACCTTCAGAATGAATGATATCAATTTTTCTCCCTCTTGCAAATCCATTTTCTCGTGAGTCGGATCTTCAACAGTAATAGCTTTTTGTCTTTTCCATGACAGAATGATAAAAATGAACTTACGGTGCCAATATAAATCCTCCTCGTTTCTAAATCTTCACTAGGTTCATCCTTCCATGTAAAGGTGTAGGTCGGTGTTGGGAGTCCTCGGATCAGACACAGTATTTCAAGGTTTGTACATTTATTCTTAGACTGAAAGGAAAACAAGTAATAATATTAGAAAGAAATGGACAATTAAAGATTAATGTTGAGGCAGAGTTTTAATATGCATAATTTTAATCCTTATTTGAGGAAGGTCATTCGAGAGTATATAAACAAGATGCCAAAACAATAATTCTTTTATAACATTTTTGTGTTAGATCGTTTTTTTATTGCATAAAAGACTAGCTAAAAAGAATGGAAAAACACGAGATATATTTATCCCTTTAATAAAAACAAATTAGCAGTTTTAAAAATGGAATAAACAAAATAATTATTGACATGCATTAATGGAATTAATGCACGGGTCTTAACAATGCAAATACTCCATAGCAATTTTATATCACAGGTTGAGGCATTAATGGCATTTGCTTGAGTCTTATTTTTAATAAAAATGTTCCTTATCTCTGTAGGAACATGTTTAGGACTAAGGGGCTAAGAATTGGTTAGTAGAAGTTGCTATCAGTGTTCCCCTCCCTCCTCAGTCATAGCTGGTCTCTGGGATGATTGTAACAGGGACAGTCAAACACAAATGGCTAAAGGTATTAAAATCGACATAAAAATAAAAAGGCATCTCTAAACTATAAAGTCCTCATGGCCACTAGCAGCCCAGCCCTCTCATCTCCCCCATGTAGCACTCCCGATTCTCTCAGATAAGTTATCTATCACATTTCACTAAAAAATCCAGTGCAGCAAAAATGTTTTGAGGTCATGCTAAGTCTCATGCATTTCATTTATATTTGTGCCAGCATTTCCTGATTAAATAATAGCTTATGCCAAGACCCCTTTGTGATTGTGGTAGCTGTTTCTCTGTGAGATCGAGACTCCATTGTATGATTTCCTTTCAAGTCAGACAAAACTACTGTAGTAGAAATTCCTTTTCTTTAGAAACTGAACAATGCATGTGTAGATGGACATACAGTAAATAAGCTATATCCTAATATGTACTAACGTCATTGGCAAGGAATGACTGTGGTAACTGTTCCTAGGTGATATCATGGCTCCATTGTATGATTTTCCTTTCAAGCCAGAAAAAATACTGTAGTAAAAATTCCTTTTCTCTAGAAATTGAATATTGCATGTCTAGCTTTTTATTGTAAGTGAGCTTTATCCTCCATTTACTAACATCATTGTTAGAGCCTGTACATTGACCGTACACAAAAAAAAATGTTTCCCAGTACCCAAAGCAAACAATTCCAGAAATTTCACAAAACAAAGCATCAAATTATCTTATCGAAAATGAGAAAAACAAAATACCTTTCCCGTCTTAATCTCCACTATGTCTAAGTGTTGACATATAATATTACGCAGGGCTTGGACCTTGGCTTCCTTCAAACGACTACCACTGCCTGTTGCTTTGTATGACCCGCAGATGACCTTTGCAAAAAGACAATGAAAGAAGACCCTACAATAGGTTCTTATTCAATCCAATTGATAATCACTGCTTAATTATTTGAATTATTGATTAATCAAGATCTTAAACATAATGATACAGGCACAACATAATGATTGAGTTATGGAATGGAATATGATATAACGATTAAGTCTCTCAAATCCTCCATTAAAATTCCCAATTTGGCTAATGACGTTTAGAAATTCTGGTATGAAGATTGCTAAGTTTTGCCCAGTCAAAACAATACTTTCTTTTCAAGCCGTTTCTTTTGGCCTCAACAATAATAGTTATGCGGGGTTTAATCATATAATTCTTTAAAAAATTAATATACCGATGTAAAATGAACAACAAGTATCTCTGCATAGAGGAATTTAAAAATAATGTTATTTTGATGTAAAATGTACTTAAGTTTGTCTTATTCATTTTTTGGTGAAAAATGCCTTTTTTCTTCCTAATAAAAGTCTGCATAATTAAATTTACTTTCTCGTGTTAATACAAAGATAATGTCTGCATTGTCATAATTACTGCCATTTTGTTCACATGTTATGTTTTTTGTAAAATAACTTTCAATGAAGAAAAATACAGATAAAAGAAAAAAGAAGGTTGCTCACAAGGGTCAGATATAAAGCAAACAATTGTTTACACCTACAAAACTAGTCTTAATCCTTAATCCCCTTTTACAAAAGTTGAATTGGACAGTGAGATTATGTGCACTGGAATTTAAAGATTTTTCTTGAAAAAGATAAACCTTCATGTACATATCAATGACGGGTTTTTGTTCATTGGAGCAAAAATCAAGAGGAAAATCTATACTAAGAAAATCTGGGCAATTTCTATTCACCAGTGGTTGAGTTAAAGCTTTTTTTTTTTTCACTCTTTTAATCTATATATGAAATATTGACAGATTTTGGGCAGTCACTTAATCCAGAAAATTATTTTTGTATTTTTTGACAATTGGAGACAATTGTACAGAATTAACAGCGTCAATAAATAGGTGGACCCTTCTCATACACCTTTTGATCAGCCTTTTGAATGTAAACATGGTGTTGGACCTATCACATAGTAAATTTTCAATTATATTTAAATGACCAGAAAGTGATGAAACTATACGCCAGTTAAAGAGCAGTACCTCCTGATTTAAGACAAAGGGAAGAATAAACCAGAACCAAAAGGTTTTGTGGTTCTGATGCTTTTTTATCAGCTGATTGATTTGCAAATTTTGCAACTGTCATGTCATTGCCTATCATGAAATATTTATATTCATTCATAAGCCACACCCACCATGCAATGCAGATCAATAAAAATGTTGACAACATTAGCATTTGCACAATAATTAACATCATCAAAGTAAATATGATGCAAAAATGATTGCCCATTTATCATATTTCAAGAATTTGTCAGTAAGCCCCGCCTACTCATTAGCATTCATGACATCACTACCACAACATTAGCACATACGTACAGACCATGACCCATCTGTGTACCACATACAGCATAAATCTGATATACCGTTTATAGTGTTTACATCATTTAGCACTTTCACATTAGGCCACACCCACCATGAATATTATTGACATCTGTTGATAACATAAGCATGTACACAATAACCAACAAAATGATCATGCCCAATATGATGTAAAACAGACATAGTTGCTCATTTATCACTTTTTTTAAATTTTCATTTTAAACTTTACCCACTTATTAATATGCATGCATCACCACCACAAACATTAGGTCACATCTGCAGAGACCATGAGCTATCTATGTACTGCACATGATGTGAATCCAGTTCATAGTTATTGAGAAATCGTGTTTACTTGTGCTTTTTGTTTACAAAATCATATTAAGCCCTGCCTACTACGCTATCAATCAAATTCAACATTTTTACATTCACACTAGCTAACATCATTATTACAACAAATATTAAACAAAACAGACATGTGATTGTCAAAATAAGAGCATTTCAAGATTTTTATATTAAGCCCGCCTACTCATTAATATGCATATCACTACCAAAAACAATGGGCACATCAAAATACCATGGGCTATCTGTGTACCACTTAATACATTAAATCAAGTTTACCATTCTTGAAATACCGTGTTTACAAGCCAACTTTCCATAGTAGACTTACTACACCAGTCATTTCTACACAGATAAGACAGATTTAAACTTGAATATCTCCTTAACAGAATAAGATTATTAAATGCTTTCTTTACAATTGTGTTTCTAATGAAGTCCTCTTCAAATCAGATGAACTTGCTGGACCACTGAACTAATCCTTTAACAAGAGTCAGAGAAGTGAAGGAAACAACACGACTTAAAACTAATATCTTACCTGCACCTCACCCTCATCTATTACTTCAAACCGAGGTTCATTTGTCTTCCACTTGCACATCGCTCGGTATTTTGAATAAGGCAGCTGAAGAAGTAATGAAAAAGTATTTGGATAATTTACTTTCGAATAATGCCTGGATATGCTTAAAAGTAGGGAAGAAGGGGAGGGAACAGATATAACAGTTCACTCAACAAGTGTAACAAAAGCAACCAGAGATATGTATTCCTCTTCAACAACCAACATTTTTTGATCATCTGGATTAGTGATATCACCAAAAGAGTTGGGGAGGGTGGGGAGGGGGTGTTAAGTAAGCAACGTTAGCTAAATTGATTTAAAATCCACTAAAATCAAGAAACAAAATGATAATTTTGTTTGTACAAAGGTACTGAAATATTTCCCAAAGTAGGAAATCCCAAACCTGAAATGTTGTTACTGTTCTTTTCATCTTAATACATTTTTGTGATTTTGCTTGAAACCTTTAGAAGTAAAAGGTGCAAAAACAGGATTATTGGCACCACTGATGATGAAGTAAAATCTGTCAAGATATGCTCTTGATTCACTATAGAAAAGAAAAGAAGAATTATTTGCTTACACCCCAGGTAAGTTCATTGACAGATTCAGCCTTCAGTCTACTCTCCTCCAAAGATACAGACCTCAAACTAGGTTTCTTGGATGACTCAGGCCTCTGACTAAGACTTTCAGATGACTCAAGCCCCGGACTAGGCTTTTCAGAAGATTCTGGCCTCAGACTAGCTTCCTCAGACAGCTCAGGTCTTGTACTAGGTCTCTCAGATAACTCTGGCCTCGGACTTGGTTTCACAGATGACTCTGGCGTCTGACTAGGCTCCTCAGACAACTCCGGCCCTCAGACTAGGTTTCACAGATAACTCTGTCCTCTGACTAGGTTCCTCAGAAGACTCAGGCCTCTGACTAGGTCTCTCAGACAGTGGTCTCTCAGATGCTTCGAACCTCACACTAATTCTCTCTGATGATTCAGGCCTGATAAGAGATTTCACAGACAACTTGGACCTCTGACTAGAAATTTCCTCAGAAGTTTCAGCTCTTGAAGCCACTTCCAAATTTGTGGTTGTGACTTGCTCTCTCTTCTTTCTTTTGTCCTTATCTATGTCTTGTGGGGTTCTTTCCTCATGTGGAGCCTGCAAGTATGAACACAAATTATTATCAGTAAAAGAAATATTGAATACTTTGTAAGAATTGATCTGCAAAGGTAACCCCATACTATAAAGACATTCAAATACTTACTTTTACAGAAACGTCGTGACAATTACTAGATCTTCGCCTGAAAAGTGTATGCGTGTCTACCCTTGTTGTGTTTACCATCTAAAAAAATTAGAACAAAAAACAAATTAAAAATTGAATTATTTCTTTGAAAGATCGGTTGATCTAGTCTACATTTGGCATAAGCCAAAAAGTTGCTCGATTTTTGCTTTGATTATTGCTTGTTTTCTCACTGGATTAAATTACAAATTATCATTGCAGTGCAATGCAATGTTTTCAACACTAAAGAATCACCTTGGAAGGTCTTTGTGACCAATAAAGGACTTATCGCAGAAAAATCTGACATTTCTTAAACCAAGAAAATGTAAACCAGTGATAGAGCTTGCCTAATAATGTCCTCAACATACTTGTACAGAGCTAACCTAAAGAACATGAGAACAAGCTACTGATTGGCTAATCAATATCTCAATTCACACTTCAGTGGACACGCTGCTGTATCAAGTTAAGTTCATCAATTAATAATCCACCAGCTAAGCTGCACAAGCCTTTTTTTTTATGCTATTAGGGTCATTCAGCTGACGTCATGAAGTCACGTGCCTTCGTTTACATCGCCATTTTGTGGGGAGACAATGCGTCTGCTGTACACTTATTTCAGACTTACAAATGATTGCATGTTGTTATATAAGATAATTTTTTGTTAGATAATTATGCCAGAATCTTGCTGTGCAGTTGCTTGCACTAATAGACGTGTGCTGGGGAATAAAAAGACGTTTATTCCATCTGATCCTGATCGACATTTGAAGTGGGTTTTAGTGTACAATGCAACGTCTTTCAACTTTCGTATAGGATTTGCAGTGAGCACTTTATGCGATTATACGCTTTGTCTGCGCATGGCGAACAATCAGATGGCATTCACGTAAAGTTACTCTTCAGTATACCGGTGAATATATAAAACATTAAGTAAAATTGCCGCCGAACAAAAACAATCAAATTCGCTGTTTGTTGTACGTGTGATGTGACTGAACTATGTGAAGACCAGTGAAACGCAACAAGGCTTGCCTGGCAAAATGACTTCCAGATGAGTTGAGAGTCATGTGATGAAATCCCTCTATTTTCTGCTGGACCACTAATCCCACTATGCCTGGTAAGGGTACCTCTTCACCTGAGGGAGTCTTAACAAGGAAGCTTTCCAAATAAGAAGAGTTGGTTTCATCCATATTAAAGTCCAGTCTTGTAAACAAAGCAATAAAGTCAAGATGCAATTAAAGAAGTCATCCAGGTTTTCTTGGATAAACTGACCCATATGTTGACATCCGTGAAGGAAAAATTCACGACCTGGAATGCCAACTACAAAGAAGTACCTAAGAACTCACCACTTTAAACCAGCAAAATGATCAATTCAAATCCGACATTGAGCAGCTCTATTTGGGATTTAATGTACTGGAAAAATACTCACGTAGAAATTGTGTTCGTGTTTGTGGCATCGTGAAACTGGATGAAAACTCAAGACACCCTCATCAAACAGCTGGCTCATGCCAAGCTTGTAAAGAACTTCAAAATATGGATATTGATCGAATTCACAAGATCGAAGCCGGACTCCAAAGAATGCCGTGCCATAATTGTGAAATTCTCCAATTACTCGGCCAGGTCATTTATGCTGCAACAAGATGCAGACTTAAGTCAACGAGCATTGGTCTGCAAGAAGATCCGACTGCCAAAAGCCACGCACGCCTAAAAAAGCCATCCACGGATATCATCAGCATGGTCCATCAATGGAAGAATTTACGGGCTCGTCAAGGCATCAGGCGGCTGAGTGCGGCAAAGAGACAAATCTTGGGCCGAGTGATCTATCCAACTTGTGAAGATATTGCCATTGAAGTCTGACATCATACTGCTACATTAAATGCAGACTTTATTTATTTTTGGAACAAAGAGTTTAGTTTTTACTTACAGTAGTTTTGTTTTGTTTTTTATTTTCTTGTTTGGATTGTTTAAATGTCCGATTCATTTATATGTCTTTTCTGTGATAACTTGATATCGAATGGCAATGATTTCGTACCATGTAACCAATGCAACTCAAGATGCCATCTGGAATGTGTAAAAAAAAATCCGTAAACTTTTCAACTTGGATCTGTAATGTATGCACCTTTGGTGCTTTGCCCATAGAAATGATGATTATGACAAAACACTTTCCTAATATTCGAAGGAGTTTTAAACAATGTAAGTCATGATCTTTATTCATTTGATAATTTATCAATAAATTGGGATTCCAGTCAACCAGAATCTCAAAATAATGGGTCATGTGACTATTTGACATTGACAGTTTTAACCAGATAAGTAACAATGCAGGGCTCTCATTATTTCATTTAAACAATCGAAGTCTTAATAAGAATTTTAACAATATTCTGGATTTTCTTTCGTTACTTAATCATAATTTTTCTGTAATTGGCTTTACGAGACATGGTTTGGAGATCACAATGTATCGCCTCTTATTATTATTCATAATTATTCTTTGATTGAAAAACATAGGGATATAAATGAGAGTGGTGGAGTCGTGTTTGTAAAAAATGGGACACGTTTACCAGAGACTTGATATCTCAGTCTTCAACGATTGCATTGAAAGTATTTTTATCGAGTTAAACCTTGTTAGCAGCAAAAAGTAAAGTAATACTTGGTGTAACTTAGTTTATGGACCTTCAAGTAGCTCTCTTTTATACTTTAATGACACTTTTGATCATATTCTGTCTACAATAAGTAATGAAAATAAGCAATGCTACATTATGGGTGATTTTAACATAGATTTACTTACACGTAATGCCATTGACTTTTTAAATACTACTTATGCTAATTGTCTCTACCCATTAATATCGTAGGAAAAAATTTATTGTACATGGAGAATGCTCGTCTGAAAAATGTATACATTTGTCAGTACCCCAGGGCTCATGTTGTGGCCCCATACTTTTTACATTGTATGCCTCAACCATTTTCAGTGTGATTAAGAAGCATTCACCTAATGTCTCTGGGTATGCTGATGACCATTGGTTGTGGATTACTTTTAAAATCACAAGTGCTTCTTCTGAATCAGAAGCTATTACTAAAATGGAAAGCTGCCTAGAGGATGTTAAAAGGTGGATGCTTCAAAACAAGCTTAAAATGAATGATGCCAAAACGGAGGTTATTTTGTTTGGCACTACTCCTCAAGTCAATAAATTGACCCAAAAATCTGTCGAAGTGGGTGGTGCTTTATTTAATGCTGTCCATAGTGTTCATGATTTAGGAGTGTGGCTGGATAGCAACAAACTTAAAGCAGCACGTTATGAAAATTGCAGGTCTGCATTTGTAAATTTGTACAACATTAATAAAATAAGAAATATGTTGACAAACAGTGCAACAGAGACCCTAATTCATTCATTGGTTCATTCACATTGACTACTGCAACTCTCTTGGCTGGTATGCCACATTGCTTAATTCAAAATGTCCAAAATACAGAATTTTGCTGCACGTGTTGTAGCTAAATCAAACAAATATTGCCATACTACTCCTTGTTATATTCACTACATTGGTTACGGTTGAAATCGTATAAGATATAAAATACTTGTTCTTGTTTTCAAATGTATCCATAAAATGGCCCAAAATATCTTCAAAACTTAATAATTTCATCAAACACCACTTATGATCTAAGAAAACAGATCCAGTCTGGCTTAATGTACCCAATATTTCATGTATTACTCTGGGGGTGGGCATTCTGCAGACTCGGCCCACTTTGGGTGAAATGATCTCCCCACTTCAAATAAGAAAAATCAATTGTCTTCACGTGTTTCTGAAATCAATCAAAACACATTTGTTTATAGTTTATTTTAGTAAGTAAGTATGTATTGTATTCATGTTATTCTTTGTAAAGCATTTTTGAATATGCTTGTATAAAAAGGACGCTATATAAATGTATTATTATTATTATCATTATAATGAAACCTACTCCTGTAAGCCCAACCCAATCATCACTCTTATAAAAGATCGTCAATTATAAGACTGCCTTGATTATCTTTAAAGCCCAAAACAATTTAATACCTTCAAATTTGCAAAAATTATTTACTGAAAAATGGGGGATATCTGGGGACACGTGAAAGGGACAATTTCCAACAAGTTTATAAAAGAACTACATTGAAAGCTATGTCCATGGTATAGTTTTAGGGCTAAATAAAGAGATACAACCGTTGCCAAAGTCTTGTTTCTGGATTTCTCAAGCCCCTTTAAAGTTTTGCCGAATAGTCTAATCAGTGACTTAACCTATTTCATTGAAGAAAAGTGGCTTCTCCACTGGCTGGCAGACTTCCTACAAGGATGACCTCGACAAGTAAAACTACAAAAAGGGTACTCTAATAAATTAGAAATCAAAATTGTTGTTCCACAGGGAGGTCCACTTTCAGCATTATTACTTACTATATAAACTTATGAAATTCGTTCAGACTCAAATTGTGCCGTTGTCAAATATGCTAATGATACCACCATTTTGTGCAATATCTCTAAGCAGACCCATTGCAAAAATCAAAGTGACTAGCAAAATCTTGTAATTTTCTAAACTAAGTCTTTCAAATATGTGCAATTCGTCACATCAACAATTCTGATATTTATGATCACCAAAGTTCTTTATTTTCTTTCCTTAACCTGTTACCAGATCTAATAAGCACTAACATTGCTATTTTCACTTTTAAATGTATTCATGGTAGCTTACCCAACTATTTCATTTCGTTCTTTACTGAAAACAGTCAAATACACTGGTATAACACAAGACAGCACGATAACGTACATTCCTTTCCTTGTCGTACCGCCTTAAGTAGTCTAAGAAATCGTGCAGTTATCCTTTGGAATTCTTTACCTCTTGGAATAAAATCGTTAAAAACAATAAAACTACTTCGTATACATCTTAAGACATACTTTATCCAAACGTATTGATTTTTGTATTGTTATGATAAAGTTTTTTTGGAGGGGGTTGGAGGGGGTAGATCACAGGGTTCAAATATTTTATTTTATAATATTGTGTCCTCTTATGTAAAACATTTCCTAACACTGGGTGGTGGGTGGTCTTAGTGGTGGAGTGGTTATGGTGGTTCTTGTTTTCATTTCTTATATTGTTTTTTGTCTATTCTTGCTTAGATACAACTATGTATATACTCCAAGTCGATTAAGTCATATCATCTCATTACTTTGAGGGAGTGCCCTACTCATTAAGCCATGCTGGTTTTTTAGGAGACCTTCTTTCACAATTTTTTTCATTTTTGGTAAATGTACAGTATAATATTATTCATAAATAGTCAATTAAGTTTCTAGCTTTCTAATTGGCTAATAGATGGTCTACATTGGGAGAATGATGAAGATCAATTCTTCCCATACATTAAATACACTTAATTAGCATAATAAATGCACATCATCCTACAGTAGGTCTCATATGGCACAAATTGAGACTGCAGCTGCATCGCATTTATAACTTAGCCTAATTCTCAAATACTCTTGTTTGGATAACTAATGGTCTCAAATACTTTCGAGACCAGACCGATTAGTATGTATGGCAGTACATATGTGCCCCCCATCCGCCCCTCCCTCCCGAGGATGCCACCGGGATTGTCCACCAGGCTTTGGGGCAACCTTTAATGTGCAAACCAGTTATTAACAGACAAAAGTGTGTTTTTTTTTTTTTGACTACGAAACAAGTTTCCAATATTCCTAGAAAGACATTTTGTTAAGAGAATTTTAAATTTTCTTTGTCTTCTGGACTATTAATTTTATTTTTCACATCGGACTGTCAGGGTCAAATTTTCAATTTGTTACCACTGTTCCATGTCTGGAATAGTGCTTTCTAGAAAACATTGTTCCAGATCAAATTTCACTTTTCCAACATTTTATTTTCATCAGTTAAAAAGCAAATTCCTGTTTTTACATTTGACTTAATATATACCTTTTTGTCCTAATATATCTGTAAGAGAAAACAAGAAATAAAATAAGTCATAAGGCTGCTGCATGCACGTGTCAAAATTCTAAGCCAAGTAAGGATGTAACACATAATATGATATGGAACTGTGATAGTTGTGTTAGTTAACACATGCAAACACAGTATCAGGGATGTGAGTGCGACAAGAAATTCTTTTGAAACGTCTTGATGCTTGCAGGAAGGGGGGGAGGGGGGGTAATTTGACCATACTATGTGCTGGAAAATATATTTTGCCAATAAAAAATTGGAGAAAATGAATTCATGGAGATGTTTAAACATAAATCATGCTTCTAAAAGTTATGAGCTGTTTTGTATAAATTACAATGTGTGGGGTCAATGGATATTCTAACCTCTTTCACCAATTACGGAAGTTAAACACGGTCAATTTGATGACATCACGTGGTGAAACCTAAATTTTGTCAAAGAAAAAATGGGGTCACACACATAGTTCATCCTAATGAGGTCTTGCATCCATTAAAATAATTTCTCAGAATTATCACGCACGCATATCATTGTTTCTAGTTATTTATTCTACATAGGGAGCATTTTTCAAGCAAGCATTAATATCACCCAGACAGATATATCCCCTGTTAGTAAATAAATCCCCAATTGCTTTAACCCAGGGTCCTGGGAGCTGTTATTTTGACATCCGTGTTAAGTCTGAGAAGTAAACTGCCCAAGGAAACTGTTCCCCAGGTAGTACGTACTGAAATGCTTTCCATGTTGAATGACTTCCCAGAAAAAAAAAAAACTGTTCCCCAGGTAGTACATACTGAAATGCTTTCCATGTGGAATGACTGCCCAGGAAAACTGTTCCTCAGGTAGTACATACTGAAATGCTTTCCATGTCGAATGACTGCCCAGGAAAAACTGTTCCCCAGGTAGTACATACTGAAATGCTTTCCATGTGGAACATGTACTGACATACTTTTAAAGCCGTGAACTTTTAGGGATTTTAGTAAAGCGTGTACACTCCAAAAAAACAGCGTGTATCGCACATGCTTAATATCATGATTTTGAAAAGTACACCAAAAACAATTTAAAAATTAAGCATATTGCACATAAAGTATTGACCCATTGCCCAAATAAGACAATGGAATTATTTATGCTTTCCAAATCATGACTAGAACGGAAAATACTGTCATGGTTCGCATGCCCATGCAAATTGACACCCATATCATATGACCCGCCAATTATAAAATGGCATCTCACACTAAGCCCATATGGCATCCCATGTCCCACAAAGACATCCCACCCTATGTCCCATGACATCCCATCCCATCATATGTACCACATGGCATTCCACAATATCTCCTGTTACATGGCATCCCACCCCATGTCCACATTACATCCCATTCCTTGTCCCAAATGACATCCCACCTCATGTCTCACATGACATCCCATCCCATGTCTCACATGGTAGTCCAACATATCTCCCAGATGGTATTCCACCCTTACAGTATGTCTCACATGGTATTCCACCATATGTTCCACATGGCATTCCACCCTATGTCCCACATGGCATCCCGGTAGTCCACCATATTTCCCAGATGGTATTCCACCATAACAGTATGTCTCATGGTATTCCACCATCTGTTCCACATGGCATTCCACCCTATGTCCCACATGGCATCCCGGTAGTCCACCATATTTCCCAGATGGTATTCCACCATAACAGTATGTCTCACATGGTATTCCACCATATGTTCCACATGGCATTCCACCCTATGTCCCACTGGCATCCCACCTATGTCCCACATGGCATCCCACCCTATGTCCCACATGGATCCCACCCAATGTCCCACATGGATCCCATGCTACATGTATGTCCCACATTAATCCAACCATATGTACCACATAACACCTCCCTATGTCCCACATAACACTCCTCCCTATGTCCCACATTGCATCCCTCCCTGTGTCCCGCATCAGTGGCTTTGCACCGGATGTCCCACATGGCATCCCACCTTCCATGTCCCACAATATGTTCACATGGTATCCCTCCCAATGTCCCAATGAAATCCTACTTATGTCCCCATGGCATCACATCCCATGTCCAAATAGCCTCCTACCCTATGTCACACATGACATCCTACCCTATGTCACACATGACATCCTACCCTATGTCACACATGGCATCCCATCATGTCCTACAGCTGGAAGTCAATGGACAATTGAAATTTTAGATTTGAGATTATTGTTTAATTTTAAGTACCGGAAGTTATTGAACAGTAAAGTTAAAAAAAGTTGAAAGAAATTAAGAATAATGTTGCCGTGGAAAAGAAACAACATCCTGATGGAAGCAAATGATGACAAACTTTGTTCAAAACTTAATTTATGTTTTCTCAATTTCCTTTTTTTTTTTACCAGGTTGCAACAACAGTTTTGTCAGGGGCTTAACTATACAACAATGTCGCCAGTGTTGCCCATCATGTCGAGCATAGCTACATCCACATGAAGACCAACCCGATGACAGCAAACCCATCGCTGAGTTTAAAAGAGTTGTAAAGGAAGAAATCATGCGGCGATTTGATCTTGGTGGAGATGCCGTCACCCCAGCCCGTTCTTGCGTCAGCTCTAGATCCTAGATACAAGGTCCGCGCTTACGCCACCCCAGCCCGCCGGGTAGCTACCCGTGCAGTCATTATGGAGGAAACGCGACAAATTGAAGAACCAGATGCTGCTCCACCTGCCAAGCACCAAAGGACCGAAGAAACGTCAGTTTCAGCAATGGATTTTTTGTTGTGTACAGGAAAGCCTTCAGAAGAATCAAATACAGGATCCAAGTCTGAATTAGAGAGATTTTTAGCTCTTCCGACCATGCCAAATAAGTGCATTCCACATGAGTGGTGGAGAGACAATTAGTCCAGGTTCCCAGTCCTTAGCAAGGTAGCAAGAAAGCACTTAGCAGTGCCTGCCACATCGGTACCAAGCGAAAGGGTTTTTTCCGTAGCAGGAAATATTGTCAATGCAAAGAGGAGTTCATTAAGCCCAGACAATGTAAACATTCTTGTTTTTTTTAACATGAATTTGTAGCATTACTAATTTTGTTTGTGGATTCCTGAATTTAGTATGAACTTTAGGGCTATATGAACTGAACATTAATTTTATTCTGAGTTTGGACAGGAACACTAGTATGGACATTACTTAATTTTATGCAATTGTGAATGCGACTTCTATAATATCAAATTATTTGTATGTTTTAACAAAGCAAAACAGTTGTTTCGCTAATTATGTCAATATGTTATTGAAATGAATGTTGTTTGCTAATTACGTTGTTAGTGTATGGACATTACTCTCAGTGGTGGATGGATTTACATTTGTTAAGTACCTAATTTTTCAATTATTATATTAAATTTTAACCCGTGTTTGAATGAAGCACAACAAGTTGTTTCCCATGCTATGGACTGAATGTTTCCATGCTGTGTTTTGTGAGCTATGGATTGGACTTTCATTTTTGATCATTATATTTCTTAGTAAATTTAATTGTCTTATTATTTCCATGATGCTTCACTTAATTTTTAAAGCAAATTGAGTTGTTCAGGACTTCTTAAAAGTCTTTCTTAGATCTCACCTGCAATGAAACCATCAAACAAATGAAAACTTATTTTTGTCATTTCATTTTCAAATTTGGCTTTAACTTTGCCTTTGGAAATCAAACATCATTACATCAGATATATATTTCATTAAAACCAACGTATATATTGTACTGCCCAAAATAAATAAAAAATGTTGATATATGTTTCCAGGCTTCATTAAACTTATTCACTGAAGTCTTCATAAAGTCTTCATAAAAGTCTTTTTACCGAATTAAAAGAAAAGAAAGTGTGTTAGATTATTTGCTATTAGTTCTTTAGAAACGTAGTAATTAGTTATCATATAGAAATAATCGATTCCCATGCGCATGCGTTGGGTCTACTAACATACCATACCAACTTATATGATTGTATGCATTATATGGATGGCACGATCTGTGTCACATTGTGAATAAGGCAAGTTTGTCAAGTGTAAGTTCGTCCATTACTGAAGCAATAGTAAATTATTTTACAATAAATCGTTGAAGTACATATTTTATGCAGATTTGCGATGTGTTTTTTTTTCTCGGGTTGTAATATTTGTTCTTGAGTATACCTACGCAGTTTAACCAGAAACCACTAAGATCTTCCAGCGAGAGAGAAATGTTCTGTTGGCTGTTTGCCACGAGGCAATTAGTTCCATAAAAAAAATGATATTTAAATTCAATGTACTTTTTAGTGATCGATTTTTTGCGGTACTAAATGCGTGTACACGATACACGCTCAATTTTTTTGCGTGTACACGTTTACTAAAATAAGTAGCGGTTCTAGCACCTACACATGGCATCCCACCCCATGTCTCACATGACATCCTATAGGCTCCATAAGAATTCTTATCCTAGCTATTACAGTCCCTGATTGAAGCATACTATGTAAGTGTCAGTTCATATTATAACTCATGACTTGTTGAAATGGGGTAGGACGCCATGTCCCACATGACATTTCATGTCCCACATGATATTCCATCCCATGGCATTCCACCCTATGTCCTGCACAGCATTCCTCCATATATCTTACATGGCATTCCACCCTGTTTCACATGGCATCCCATGCGAAAAGCTAAAATGCTGAATACCTATCTGTGAGAACTCTTTGGTCAACTTCAAACTGTTACCAAGTGTCACATGAGGATTAGCTGAAACATGCAAGAAATAACAGGAAGTCAAAGCATCACTACCAGATAGGAACTTAAAAACCTGAATCATATCGCCACATACTCTTCTCAACGCAAGCGTGGTCAAACCAAGAAGTCGCATCCTAGATTCATAAGAGAGATTAGTACTTTGGAAATAAGTCTGGTGGCTCTTCGCTGAACCGGCTCCAAAATGAAGTAATCCTTCTCATAAAAGGGAATCCAAGCCTGAATAGCATACTTAAGGTGAGGCCTGACTAACTGCTTCTACAAATTAAGAACAACCTCTCTACCAAGAAAACAAATATTTCTTCAAATTAAACCAAGCATCCTATTTGCCCTTGCAGCTGCTAAAGTACACAAGATTAGAAGACTTCAGATTGCTAGTAATGACAACACCTAGATCTCTCTCTTGATCAACACAACCAAGATTTAAACCATTCATGCAGTAATCAAAAGCCAAATTGCTTTGACCAAAATGATAAATAACTTTGCATTTATTAACATTGAATGACATCTGCCATGTTTGGGACCAAGAAACTAACTTATCCAGATCAGTTTGCAAAAGTGAAGAATCCCTAGCATCATCAACAATCCTGTACAGCTTAGTGTCATCAGCGAAATTAGGAAATGAAATGAAAAAGAATTTACGATTACAACTTACCCTGACAGGAGTGTTCCAGTTCAACTTTCCTCTTTTTGAATCTTTCATTCCCAGGGGTTGGTGAAACCTCACGTGATCGTTTCAGTTTTTTTCTGATGGCGTCGCTATCATACCGGACAACAAATGGTAATGATGGGGACATCTTCTTCAGGTTGATGTTTGGTTGCATTCTTTCTGCAAAACATTCCTACAAAAAAAAATAAACTTACTTAATCTAATGCAAAAAAAAAAAAACTTACTTAATCTAATGTAACCTAAGTATACTCCCAAGCCCTACAAACACCCAGAAGTTATCCCATCAACTTAATATTGTGTTTAATATCCTTAACCCCTATAATAAATCCAGTCAGAATGGGTGTAATAATAACCACCAGACCAAGCATGGAATGGGGTGGGTCAAAATGGGTATAATAATAACCACCAGACCAAGCATGGAATGAGGTGGGTCAAAATGGGTGTAATAATAACCACCAGACCAAGCATGGAATAAGGTGGGGGAGGGGTGGGGGGAAGGGGTGGGGGAGGTGTATGGGAGAAGTTCAGGTTTAAGGGTCTTCATAGATGAAGCAGAACTTCATCAACCAAAACATCACTATCATCTTTTTCAACACCTCCCAAATCTTTAACAGCCGGTTACCTCAAATCCCAGTCCTCCCATATCCCAAATTCACTGTGGGTCTATATTAATTACCCATGGTATGGTCATGCTGAAAAACCAACTGATCCAGCCAGAGCTGTTGTGGAAATTATGGAGAAACAGAATATGATAGTACCACCAGTATTTGTGGGGAAGAGGAGGGGGGTGGGTGTGTACTTGATTCAAGTCTGTAGTACAACATTCATTAATAGTCAATTTATGTTTGTTTCCCGATAGCAGAGTTGCCTATGCTGTATTCCTCCATAATGTTCATCTCATTACATCCTAACATTTGTAGACTATACCACAAGGTATACGGAGGCAATGCACTTCCTCTTCTTGAAGTTAAAGGGGTTGGCAGGTGCACTGATATATATATATATATATATATATATATATATTCTTTCGCCAAGGAATCCCACTCCTAGATAATGGTGTGCTACCTGCTTGTTCAGAAGTGCTCTCATTGTTGTTCTCGATTATTGCCTTTTATCTTCTGGAAATTCATTTTTATTCAGGTTTGAGTTTTACTATATTGTTGTTATTTACATTTTTTCTGCATAAATTCGCTATTGTTTTCAAAAGTTTCTGAATTGTTAAATATTTGTTTGATTCTTTTTGTTGCTGGTTTGTGTGGTGTTACTAACTCTATCCTATCACACACATTTTGCTGCTGAAGTTGTAAGCTAGGCTTGGTTATTGTTTGAATTCTCGTGTAAGTTTTTTGTGTTGAGTGTAGGCTGGCCAGCCTATACCGGTATAGTGTGTTCAAGCTTTAGGTATCGTTGGGCCTATTTGATAAAGAGCATAACACTTGTTGAGTATAGACGTATTTCCACAACTTACGTTTATTACTTGGAAATTTTACCTTTTTAGCTGTGGATTTGTTACCCTCACGCGGATATACATTATTTTGTTTACTTGTCTGAAAGTTATTTGTGCTTTTTTTATATTGTTTAATTGTCCATTCTTGTTTACTTTAGTGCATTTTCCGTGTTTGTTACTTTCGCATAGCTTTAGTGAATTGTTTGTTTGATGAGGTCTTAACGGCACCACGACAACGAAGGTCAAATTGCTTTAGTGAAGCTAATGTTATTTAGCCTTACACACTATTTGTATTTACAACCATTTCCGCGATTTTCTTTTTTTCCGGTGATCGGAAGTTAAGACCAATTTGAGTCCCGAGTAAGTTTATTGTTTGCCTTCTTACATCATTTCATTCATTTTCATTTCCTTATCTTCCTATTACAGTATTAGTGTCCATTGCAGCCTTTAGCTGTTGTTTTTCCTATTGTAAAGGGCCTATATTATTAGGTAGTAACATTAGGCCTAGGCCTATTTTATTTGTTTATCAAAATTGTCAATCATGTTTATTCTAACTCACTTCTTTTTCCCTGTATTGTAACATAGTAGTTGGTAACATACTCTAGAGCCTCTGACTCTCTTAACTCCTTACGTTCGTCACAACCCCACTTGTCTCAGGCCCTAAATTTGCCTCTAAATGCCCCACAAACTGGCTACCTTGTCTTGTTTGGTCTGAATGATTATTCAAATCACACACTCACAACTTATCTATGTATCGATGGGCAATTACATTCGTACAGATAAAGTTGGAAATTGTCAAACTTCAAATCACACAAGAGAAAATTACTCCTCTTATTCCTTACCCTTTCTGGTGATATCGAAAGTAATCCTACACCCTCCCCAAAATTTCCTTGCAAACAATGCAAAAAATCTGTCAAAAATAACCAGAGGTATTTGTTGCGATGACTGACTCGTGGGTTCATAGTAAGTGTGCAGGCATTAGTAATGCAGCTTATAACACCCTTGCATCATCAACCGATGATTGGTTTTGTTCGGACTGTTCGGCCCTTGTGGCCTGTGTGGACTCTTAGTGTAGGAGATCTGATAAAGCAGTACAGTGTGACAATTGTGATCAATGGATCCACACTAGGTGCTGCAACATTGGTGACTCAAAATACAGCGACCTCATACATTCTAGCTGTACCTGGATATGTGATACTTGTGACTTCATGAACTTCTCCGATTTCTTTCTTCTCAACTAACAATTCCATGTGATACTTGCGACTTCATGAACTTCTCCGATTTCTTTCTTCCCAACTAACAATTCCATCAACTGTGCTAACTCATATGAGGCACTTCAAAGTTATTCTTCCGGCCTTGACTCAGGGTCCAACCACCATCCCGATGTCATATTGAAAACTAATCCGAAAAAGGTAAAAAGGAAGGTTCTAAAAATTTTTGTTATCAACTTTCAATGTGTTCGAAACAAGAAAGCCTCCACTGAAAGTCTTACAAAAGACAAAGACCCAGATGTCATTATTGGCACTAAAACCTGGCTAAATTCCGAAATCAACAATTCTGACATTTTTCCCGACAACTATACAGTCATTCGCAAAGATAGAAATACAAATGGTTATGGTGGTGCATTACAGGCAATACAAACTGACCTGATTTTCACTGAGCTCACTAAACTAGACTGACTGTGAGATCATCTGGACCAAATTCCAATTCCCTAAGGAAAAGAGCATGTATGAAGGAACTTTTTACAGGTCCAGTCACAATGACCTTACTAGCCTTCTTGAGTTGAGAAAATCACTACAAAGTTCGGGAAAAAGGCTGACAAAAACAATGTTATTCTTGCTGGTGATTTCAACCAATCTAACATTGACTGAAGCCAAAACATTATTTCAGGCACTAACGTTCCTCCGAAGCAGCCAAAATGCTTCTTGAAGTAGCCGATTCATTCAACCTCACTCAAATGGTGCAGTCACCTACCAGAGATATCAACATTCTTGATCTTGTATTTACTAACAACTCACCAGCTGTTAACTCAGCTAACTTCATACCCAGTATAAGTGACCATGATATTGTTGAACTGACCCTAAAAATCTCCCCTTATCGTAAAAAGTTGCCTAAACGTCAAATCTATTTAAGGAAAAAAGCTAACACAGAACGCATAAAAGAAGACCCGTCTAAACTTAAACTGCGATATTATTCTAAATTCAATAGCTCATCCATTAATGTTGATAGAAAATGGAATTTCTTTGAAAAGGAAATTAAACTGATTATTGAAAAAAAACACACCTCACAAATTCCCCTCAACTAAACTAAATCTACCTTGGTTCACCCATATCCAACGCAGTATCTACAAGAAAAAAACCTAAACTATTCAAGAAAGCTAAAAAAAAAACGCAACAAATCCATGACTGAAATACATATAAAAGCTTTAGGAAATCTGTCCGTAAAAACATCAAAGAAGCTAGAAACAACTTCATCTGTAATAAACCTAAAAATTCCCTAACTGAAAACCCTAAGGCATTCTGGTCCTACATAAAAAAAAAAACTTAAAAGTAATTCCGTAGGTGTGTCAGACCGTATGAACAACGGTAAACTTTGTAGTGACAGTATGATTAAAGCTAACATTCTAAACAACCAGTTTTTCAGCGTTTTCACAGAAGAAGATACCTCTCAAATCCCTGTAACTAAACCACTCACCACCACAAAATAAACCAACTTATAATCACTCCAGAAGGTGTCAAAAAGCAACTGCAAAACCTAAACCCAAACAAAGCCTCAGGTCCTGACCATATACCACCATGGTTCTTCAAAACACATGCGGAAGACCTTTATGAAATCCTAACTGATCTCTTCCAAACCTCTGTAGATTTTAAACGGTACTATCCCAAACAAGTGGAAAGAAGCAAACATATGTAGCGTTTTAAAAAAGGTGATAAACAAGACCCAGCTTATTACAGACCAGTCTCTCTTACTAGTGTGTGTAGTAAACTCCATGAGCATTTATTCCACTCACATGTGATGAAATTCCTTGATGAGCATAATAACTTAACTGCCAACATGGCTTTCGAGCAAAAAGATCAACTGAAACACAAGTTCTCTCTCTTAACAATAAATGATTTTTTTAAACAAATTGACCAACACAATACCATCTCTATGGCTATACTCGACTTTTCAAAAGCATTCGATAAAGTCCAACACCAACGTCTGTTATCCAAACTTTCCGCATATGGCATTGATGGAAATCTACTGGCCTACTTTGCATCCTTCCTCAGCAACCGCATTCAGCGTGTTGTCTGTGATGGCGAAATCTCAAATCCTAAACAAATTCTATCTGGTGTACTACAAGGTACCGTTTTAGGTCCTTTACTCTTCCTTTTTACGTCAATGACATCCCTGATAATATAAACAGCACGGTTAGACTGTTTGCTGATGATTGTCTTGTGTATAGAACAACTAATAAACCCTTTGGCCAACAAATCCTCCAAGATGATCTAAGTAAACTTGAACAATGGCTAAATAAATGGCAAATGAATTTCAACCCCTCTAAATGCTACATCCTCTCAATATCTCCTAGAAAATGCTATAAATCACCAGCTTATACCTTGTGCAACCAGCCGCTAAAACATGTCAACTCCCACCCGTACCTAGGTGTTGAAATTAATAATAAACTCAGGATGGGATAAACATATAAACAACATCACCAACAAAGCAAACTCTGTTCTTGGCCTATTAAGACGTAACCTCTTCAAACTGTCCCACTGACGTTAAAACCACTGCATATAAAGCTCTAGTTAGGCCAGTACTTAAGTATGCATCAGCAGTTGGGGAACCCCATCACCAGTGCGATGTAGATAAGCTTGAATCAATTCAACGGAGAGCAGCCAGGTTCTGTATGGCAGACAGACTACTCTTATATATCCAGTGTCACTAGCATGCTTCATAAATTAGATTGACCCCAGCTAATAACAAGAAGAAGGAACACCCGTCTACAAATGCTATATAAAATCAATAACAGTCTTGTCACCATTGATAATGATAACCTGATCCCAAACGCAAGAATTAATACAAGAAAAAACCCATGATCTGAATTTCCACGTTCCTTATGCTAAAAAGAATGTGTATAATTACTCCTTCTTTCCTCAAACACTAAAAGATTGGAATGCTTTATCATCGGACATTGTACATGCACCAAGTCTAAACTGTTTCAAAGCTAAACTTGCTAATTGATTGATTTAAAAAAAAAAAAAATTCTCATACTTTTGCTACGCTCAGTTGGTGTTTATGTCCTCTAAAAGGATTTTTGCCAACTTAACATATTCAGATTCAGATATTCTATTGTTTCTTTTTAAGGTTGTTCCTTTTTGTTTTCTGCTGCTGTTGTCATATTTGTAGTGAGATAGCCCTTCAGGACAAACGGCTATCTTATTGAGGTCATGAGGTGACCAAGTCACAGACCAAGTTGGGCCACCAGCTCACGTGCACAAAATACAATCTGCACTCAGGCAGTGTGCCAGAGAACTATGTTGATGTAACATGTACCACACCTGTTCCCAGAAGTTTCACTGCCAGTGTACAGTTAGTGTATAGCACGTACATTGTTACACCCATTACTTAGTAATATTATCAGTAAACAGTTAAAAGGATCGTCACTGTTTATAAAGACCAAACATACTTCTCAGGATCCTGCGTTCAGTGCCCAGTACGAGTTAAAACCTCAGAGAGTGAATAACGCCTTATCTGTGTCTCACTTCCTGGCAGCAAGTGAACGACGCAGACCGTTGGTGAGTTTTACCCTAAAATATACAGTGCCCTAATTACAACAGAAAATACTTCATATTATATTGTATGGTCATGGAGAGTTCAATTTGCTATGATAGCTGTGCGATGTGGGTGGATTTTCAGGAATATGGTGTCACACATTGTGACGCCCGCATTTTGTCACAAGGTTTTACCCCGTAGTAGTTCGATTGTGATCGAGCTTTTGTTGTGTGTATGTCCACACATTTTGTCGGGATTATAACCCCGAGTGTAGGTTGACCTCCTTTGGCATTCTTAGGCAGTTCAATAAGTTTTTAGCCAATGGGTCGCATGCTTTACCGGCACATATCTATTTACGTGGGAAGCTAGGTTTGTTATTGTGTACATCATGCTAATCTCTCTTTTGTTTCTTTTATTACAGGGTTTGTTGCTGCTTGTGCCCTGTGTTATCCGTCATACCTAGCATACTTTGGATGTTTGTTAGAGTTTTCATGTAGAGCAATTTAAGTTGATTAAGACGCTCATTATTCTGGTTTCAGTAGTGGTTTAGGTTTAGTTAAATAAGTGGTGAATATATTCACTACTTATCATGTATTTTATAGGAGTTTAATAGCTCAAGGAAGTGGTTTACCAGCGAGGAAAGGTATTATGTTGTCAGCCGGTACAGGTCTGTAGTATATTTATTTCTATGTGTTAGTGAGTCCGGAGGCGAGCACCAATTTACAGGACGCATTTAAAGTGGTATGTTCCCTGAAATTTGTTGTAATTGATCCTTGTTTTTACGGACTGTTTGTGGGGTTTGTTTATATTAGTAAGGGGTTGCTTGGAGGAGCGACTTTTCATGGCTCTTCGGGGGTTAGGGTGTAGTTTGTCAGTACTTGAAAAAGGGTGGGGTCATGATACAGGTTAGACTGTTGAGCGGTCATTTATTAAGCGCCCTAGGGGTGGTGCCCGCTTCCGTTAACGCCGGCTGTACCTCACTCGCTTGGTATGTATTTAGTTCTGTTATATTTAGTTATGTTAATTTATAAACGTGTTGGGTGCTAAATATTGTTTTACGAGTGATGCTTCCTCGCACTGTTGACACCGTTTCGTTTGTTTGCGCACCATTTCCAGAAATGCGCACACGCCGCATCATATATGCGCCGTTTAAACCTGGTAGTGAATCTGGGTTATATTCAATTGTCCATGATTTAAGTTAAAGTAATTTAAGTTTAAGTTTGTAAGTCCATACAAGATGTGTACTATGTTAGTTGTTATGTTTATTCTGAGAGAATAATCAGTTTATTCAGTTATGGAAGATTATATATAGACATGGATTTTGTCAACTGTTTACTACTGCCTTCAGTTTATTCAGTAATTCTAGGTGTGTCGTCTCATTTAGTTTAGGGGCTGTCGCCTAGGTCCCTTGGGTTAGTGGACCCCTGCTCCCAGGGAATTTGAACCTTGTTATCTTGGTTTTCAGCTGAGTTTGTGAGTTTGAATATCTAGTACTTATATTTCAGAGCTTATTTCTTAGGCTCTGCTCTGATATCGAGTGGCCTCCAGCTGCTCGATTACTCATGCCACCGCTCGATCGTGAGAGTCGTTGGTTCTTCGCCCTGGGGCATTACAGTTTGGTGTCAGAGGTGGGATTTGTTTTTAGGTAGTATGACATGAGACGATTACGTTTTAGGATAACATTGTGTAGTATATTTACGGTGTTTAGTAAGCTTCCTTTCTTAGTCTTACAGTTTAAGGTTATCTGGTATGCGGAGGATGGCAGCACAGCGGCACAGCACAGCAGACCCTGTGGGGAGGATGGCATCACATACTTATGGGGAAATGAGTTCTATGGAGAGATTGGCCAGGGAAATTCAAGCGTTAGAAAGAGAAACTGAGGTAAGCCATGCAACTGTTTATATGATAGGTGATTAGTATTTTAGCACCCCACGTGCCCTGGGGCATTACAATACCACCCTATGTGCAATGGGATTGGTGGAAAAATTCAATGAAGAAAATACTAAAGATAAATGTGCGGGAAAGACCTAAAGATCGACTGACATGAATAGCCAGTTCACGTCAGGGTTAATGAAAGAGATTGAGAGATTGTCGTCATATGAAACATATGTCCACAATACCATACCACCCTATGTGTAATGGATTGGTGGAATGATCCAATGAAGAAGATACTAAGACAAATGTGTGGGAAAGATCTAAGATCGAATAACATGGATAGCCAGTTTACATCTGAGCTTATGAAAGAGATTGGAAGATTGTCGTCATATGAAACATATGTCCACAACACCATACCACCTATGTGCAATGGATTGGTGGAATGATCCAATAAAGATACCAAGACGAATGTGCGAGAAATACCTACACTGTAGACTGACTGACATGGATAGCCAGTTCACGTCGGGGCTAATGAAAGATTGGGAGATTGTCGTCATATAAAACATACATCCACGACACCATACCACCCTATGTGTAATGGATTGGTGGAAAGATCCAAAGAAGATACTAAGACAAATGTGCCAGAAAGACCTAGATTGACTGACATGGATAGCCACTTCACGTCAGGGCTAATGAAAGAGATTGAGAGATTGTCGTCATATGAAACATACACCCACGACACCACACCACCCTATGTGTAATGGATTGGTGGAATGATCCAATGAAGAAGATACTAAGACAAATGTGCAAGAAAGACCTAAAGATCGACTGTCATGGATAGCCAGTTCACGCCAGGGCTAATGAAAGAGATTGGGAAATTGTCGTCATATGAAACAAACATCCACGACACCATACCACCCAATGTGTAATGGATTGGTGGAATGATCCAATGAAGAAGATACTAAGACAAATGTGCAAGAAAGACCTAAAGATCGACTGTCATGGATAGCCAGTTCACGCCAGGGCTAATGAAAGAGATTGGGAAATTGTCGTCATATGAAACATACATCCACGACACCATACCACCCAATGTGTAATGGTTTTGTGGAATGATCTAATAAAGATACCAAGACGAATGTGCGAGAAATACCTACACTGTAAAGACTGACTGACATAGATAGCCAGTTCACGTCGGGGCTAATGAAAGATTGGGAGATTGTTATCATATTAAACATATGTTCATGACACCATACCACCCTAAGTGTAATGGATTGGTGGAAAGTGTAATGGATTGGTGGAATGATCCAATGAAGAAAATACCAAGACAAATGTGCGGAAAAGACCAAAAGATCGACTGACATGGATAGATAGCCAGTTAACGTCAGGTCAGGGTTAATGAAAGAGATTGGGAGATTGTCGTCATATAAAACGTATATCCACGACACCTTACCACCCTATGTGTAATGGATCCGTGGAATGATCCAATGAAGAAGATACTAAGATAAATGTGCGGGAAAGACCAAAAGATCGACTGACACAGATAGCCAGTTCACGTCAGGGCTAATGAAAGAGATTGTCGCCATATGAAACATACATTCACGACAACTTACCACCCTATGTGTAATAGATTAGTGGAATGATCCAATATAGAAGCCAGTCAGGGCCCTGCTGTCTCATACGGGAAATACAACCTGCACTCGGGGCAGTTAGCCAACGAATGTGCAATGGATTGGTGGATTATCACCCCATGTGTAATGGATTGGTGGATTGATTATCACCCCATGTACAATGGATTGGTGAATTGATTATCACCCCATGTACAATGGATTGGTGGATTGATTATCACCCCATGTGCAATGGATTGGTGGATTGATTATCACCCCATGTGCAATGGATTGGTGGAAAGATTCAAGGAAGAAGATGCTATGAAAGGACTCTCTCCTGATTTTGGGTAAGATCGTTGAACAATTTTTTTTTTGATGATGTCATAGAGGCAAGTCCATTGCAAATGTGTATGTATTTCTTTGAATGTTAAATGGTTGTTTCTGTATGATTGAAAACAATTTTCCAAAAGTCATTGAAGTAGGGTATAATTGGCAATGTATATAAATACCTGACTTTCACCAAAATATTTTTCTAGCAGGTTTTACAAATAAAAAAGGATAATAGATTTTAATGAAATACATCAACTTTGTGGGAGAATGTGTTGCTGTGATGTCATACTGAGCCTTTTCCTATTCGTTTGTTGGCATTTTTTGTGAACCTCAAAATTTGAATATCTTCTGGTATGAATAACATATCAAGATGATTTTTGTACTAAATTGTTATAAATCTCTTACTTATGAAAGATTACAGAAAAACATGGGAATATTCCTTTAAGTGGAGTAATAATCTAATTTACTTTTCAAATACCAATTACGGTGACTCAGCACTATTTCTTTTGTTATGCGAAAACGATAACATCAAACTAACAAGAATACACAAAATTGTCACTGATTATATTAACTCTTACTCTACCACGCGGCGATGTTTTGGGTTCCCCATCTTTGACTGTCTCCTGAGCTCATTTTCCAAAAAGTGCTGGTAGAGTAAGGCTTAATAAAGCCGCCACAAGTTCACCAACTTAAAAATACATGCAGCATGATCCCGGTGGCCGGCCCAGCGGGTCACTTAAGCGGAACGAGCCTGACTCTGCTGCTTGAAAGACAGAGGACCCTTTAATAATCAGCTCTTGATAAACCCTTACTCTACTACGCGGCGATATTATTGCCGTTTTGGGTTCCCCATCTTTGACTCCGCCTCCTGAGCGCATTTTCCAAAAAAGCTGGTAGAGTAAGGGTTAAGCCTCTCTTTGAGTCTAAGAAAGTTATTTATTCAAGATGATTGTACAGGTGGACGTAAAAGGTAGATACTAATTGAGCTGAGATTCGTATAATTGGAAAATTGTTTACAAAGGTGATAAAAAGCACCTCAAGGCTGATGGTATGTCTAGATACCCTCCTTGGGAGGAACATACTGGTGCAGCCTGTCAAGCTAATGCGGTTCAGTTGACCTCCCAGAAAGTTGATAGTGATATCAGGACCAAAATTGTCAAAAATAAAAGACAAGTTCAACAGAGCATAACAACTTAATGACTTAAGATAAATTTGCATAACTACATGCAACTGTACTGGCCTACCCAAATTTGCATAACTAAAAGCAGTGGCAAAACTTAATATATACTTCAGAAGGAAGGTAATGTGTGGAACAATTGACATATATCATAACATTCTGTTAACCTTTTCAATAATTTAAGAAATATGGGAATACTGTGATGTCCCAAGTTGTCATTTGGCTTATTTCCTGGTTTAACTGTATTATGCTTGTAAATGAGCCCAGTAATGTATATGGCTATGTTATACTCTAATGCGGGAACAGAAGTTCAGGTATCCTAGGTCTTATACTCAGTCATGTTTTGTTTTGTGCAGGTCCTGGTGTCCCAGCCTTCCACATGGCCAGTGTCCAGACTGCAAATTCCTTTCCTTTGTAATCGTAGTTAACTTGTAGTTTCGTTTAGGAGCATCCACACACTTACTCCCTAGGCTTTAGAGGTTATGTATTTTGGCAGACTAAGACAGGGTGTATTTTTTCTTATTTGTGTTGGGAAACAGCTTGACAGAAGGCTACTGGAGACACGAGGTGATATGGCTCGTTGTAAGTGCACTATATCTTAAATCTATTAACTGCTTTTAAGGAGAGGAAAGTTCAGGATAGGCATTAGACATGGGGATGCCAGGCCCTTCCCTTCCATTTTGTGGCTGGTATGATTTGTGTAGGGGCAAACCGTGGAACTTGGCAATTTCGGACTTTCCCCTTGCTGGGTATTCTAGGGATTTTTTGGTATAGAGAATTTGCATCCTTTGTGGGGGAAGTTTTCAGGTATCCTCCATACCGGTGACCCTGAGATATGTCGGTCTCATGAACTATTAATTTCTTAGCTTAGGGTGAAGTTATTTATTTTAGTTTGCAACACAAAACTTGCTTGAGAAGGGAACGATTTATTATTGTTCCACCTCCATCTATCAAACAATTATTGTTCCACCTCCAACTATCAAACTTCTCCTTGGAAGCAAATTTTGAGGAAGTCAAGTATTTCCTGGTTTAACATCTAAGAGTTTATTCTTTGTTTGTGTACCTGTAGCAGTTTGCTTTTTTGTATAAAAGAAATATTCTATCTAAAGCCGTTTTGTATTAATTTTAATGTAAGAGTTAATAAAGGTTTCCCCCATGTAACGACGTTATCGGAGAGCAAAGGTCAGTTTGATTACAGCATATTCTAGAACAATACATTTCAAAAACAAAGTTACAAACATCAGTGATCATATACACATATTCACAGAATGTTAGGCTATGAAGTTTTCATGTTTTATTTTTTCTGCATAGGAGTTCTAATTTGTCGCTAGAGTGGGGCCTAGAATTTCATCAAACCACCATTCTACTTTCTACATAGGGATCGTACCTGAATAAGTAACATTTATCATTGTTACATACCTTTCAAGCTGTGAGCTGAACCTTGAACGATTTAAACGTTTATATAATTTGTCAAGTTGTATTCTGGGTGCTACTGTAGTTATGAGTCTCATTTTACTGTCATGATGTAATCATCAATATTTGATTGATATTTGTATATTTTTTTCTTTTGATTCTTTATAATTCTTAATTTGTGATTTATTTCGTTTCGTTTTTCTACTATTGTAAGTATTAAACTATTCTTACTTCAAATTTGGTAAAATCTGATTGGCTATTGCTTTTTCAAGACCATATTTCACTGTCCAATGAGCTCACAGCTCTGGAAAAGGACTTATAAATACTAATGATCAACCAGCCTTGAGTACCTCTACTCTGATTGGCTATTAATTCCTGAAGACAATTCCATGGACCAATGAGCTTTAAGCTCATCAAAATGGGTTTATCAAAATTGTCTATTGAGCATCCACATCTTATTTAAGTGTAGGCCTAGTGTAGCCTAGTGTTGCTAGTTTTTCTTAGTCTAGTTTCTTAGTTAGTTAGTTTTTTTTTTTCTGTTTTTTTTTTTTTGCTTCCTTTTTTTCTTCTTGGCCTAGATTAGTTATGTTAGTTTAGCTTTTTTTCTTAAGTTTTTGCCTTTCAACTTATCTATTTTCTCACAGTCATGACCTCTAGGGAGGCCAACAAACGTAGTCTCCCCCAAGGTCGCCGGAGGTGTCCTGGGAGGGGGCCGATGATCAATCACCCGAGGCGAAGAAAGCCTTGTTTGACTCAAGTGCCGATTCGCCTCGGTTGGTCATCGACCTGGACTTCCAGGAACCCACTGGGGACCTGGGGACTGACTCTGCCGTCATTTTGAACGATGACCCGGCATCTTTTACCACCGTTGGACCTAGTTCGAATCGTAAAATTGACCCTGCTTCTTCCACAGGGTCAATTCAACCTATTTTTATTTCTAAACTATTGGAAAACTTTCAGTCTGTTAAGAATTTCATCACTGAAGTTAAACGTCTCAAACCTGACGCTACCCTCTCTTCAATCCGAAGAGCGGGTAAAGATTCCTTCCAACTACAACCGGCTAATTTTGACTCTTTTATTCAACTTTCAGCCGACTGGCCTGAAGGTGCCTTCGGAGGCACCTTCACCTTATCCAAAGCCAGGCCTGTCCTTTCGAAACCAGGAGGCCACCCAGTCGTCGTTGTCAAGAAGGTAGATCTCTTTCTTGACATCGACGACATCAAAGCTGACCTCACTAGGCAGAAAGTTGATTTTCTACGTATTTCCCGTATTACTAGTCTAAGAACAAATAGACCAACTCCACTAATTAAAATCACTATCAGTAATCCCCAGCAAGCCAAATCCTTAGTTGAAACCGGTCTTAAACTTTTTGACCTAGTTCAGTTAACAGTAGAATACGCCCACCCTCCCTTCAAACCCATAATGTGCCGCTCATGTCTGAGATTTGGCCATTTGATCAATTCTTGCACAAACAAGTCTGTTTGCTTTCGTTGTGGAGGAGACCATTCCCTCTATGCCTGCCCCCGTCCCAGAGACAGCCCCATTTGCGCCAACTGAGGCGAAGGGCATGTAGCCACTTATGCTGGCTGTAAGTTTTATAAGGAGCAGGCATTATCCCAGGCCAGAGCCAATCTAAAACCCATTATACAGCCACAAATTTACTCCGCCCCACGACAAGAACCCACAACTAATCTAAAACCTGATACCCAACCCCTCACTCTATACCGATTCTAACCAAGTTACACAACTGCAACGTCAACAACCCCACAGACTCGAACGTCTCAGACAACCAACCCAGTCACTAATACCAGAACGTACAGTGCTGCAGTCACTGACCAGAACACCAGGCTGCAACACTCCAACACCCGAACTAAAAACGCACTCCAATGACACGAACAACAACAAACCAGGACCAGACCACCTCAAACTCACCGACATACAACTGCAACACCAGATCACAAAGACAACTACGCCTATATAGTAATATCCCCTACCGACTTGATTAACCTAATTGTACGAACAACCTCTATTATTATCAATAATCCTGAAGCAGACCCTCGTATGGTAGGCGAGACCATATCCAGGGCCATGAGCAGCATCTGTGGCTATCTGCCAGACTCATACCTCATTGCTAAATCATTAAGCACTTTAGATAACCTCATTACCGGCCCACACTGAGTATGGAAAACCTAGCCCATATTAATCTCAGAGGTCTAAAACCCAATAAATTACTACTTGAAAAATTTGTACTTGACTATAACCTAGACATTGTATCCCTAAATGAAACTCTAACAACCTCATCTAAAGATTTTAAATTCATAGACTACCACCTAATATCAGTTGATAAAGTCCCTAAGCCCATTAAAAATGTCTCTACAAGAGGTATTGCCCTACTAATAAAAAACTCCCTTCCCTACAAATTAATTAACAAAGGAATAAATCCTTGTGAATTTATCACCATCTCTACCAAAATAAATAATCTCACATGTAAAGTAACAACATTATACTCAAGTCCATCTAACCCTCTACCTATTGATTTTATCAAAGATTTTTCTTCAAAGGGCAATCATATTTTACTAGGTGACCTTAACGCTAGACATACAAATTTTGGTGATCATACAATTAACCGTAATGGTACCCTTCTAAATAAACTATGTATTAACTCCAAACTAAAAGCAATATTAAACTTCCGCCCAACCTATATTAGCCATACAGGTTCAAATTTTGGTGATCATACAATTAACCGTAATGGTACCCTTCTAAATAAACTATGTATTAACTCCAAACTAAAAGCAATATTAAACTTCCGCCCAACCTACATTAGCCATACAGGTAATGGCTCCATTCTTGATCATGTTTTACTCTCACCGAAATTACTTAATACTTTTAAACAATTCAAAGTCACTTTTGACCTTGAATCAGATCACCTACCAATCTTCCTATCAATTAATCCATGCCCTAATATTAACTCCCAAGGTCCATTTGCTATTAATACCCACTTTATACCAATTAAGGCTGATTGGAATATTTTCAACAACTTCTGTAATGAAAACATCCAACCCTCTGAATCTTTAAGCACTTGTATTAAAATAGATGAAGCCATAGTTAAATTTAATAAAAACGTGCTAGAAGCTATGGTAACTTCCATCCCCTTAAAGAAAAATACTCAAATTGACCCTAAAATTCAACTACCACCTAATATCGAAAGTCTAATTAAAGCCAAACGCAAACTCCGTAGACGCCAGCAACGAAATCCGACTAACTCTCAGATCAACAATAATACAGCATTAACTCGAAAAATTAACCTAGCAATTAAAGAATTTAGAAAAGATCAACTTAATAAAATATGTAATTCCCTCCATACCATATCCGATTCGAGATCATTTTGGAAAATTTTTAGTAAACTTGCAGGCAATGCCCAAAACTTTAATATCCCCAACCTACACCACAATAATATAATTGCCACCACCCACTCCAATAAAGCGGAACTATTAAATAACACCCTTGCGTCAGTGCAACAAGATTTTAATTCCCCAGACTTTGATCCAATAGCATATGCTGGGGTTAATCATTTTGTCTCCGTAAATAATCTCCTTTTCAAACCCCTTCACATACCAGATACGACTACCTCCTCTGACACCGACGAACCATTCATTATCGATGAATTAGTTCAAATCATCAAAAACCTTAAACTCAAAACCCCCGGTACTGACCAAATACCCAACTATGTTATTAAAAGACTTCCAACACAAGCTCTAAAATCACTTTTGCTCATTTATAATGCTTGTTTTACACTGGGCTATTTTCCCTTAGCGTGGAAAATAGCTAGAGTCAAATTTATTCCTAAACCTAATAAAAATAATACTAGCCCATTGAACTATCGACCTATTTCACTATTATCCTGCCTAGGGAAACTACTTGAAAGATTATTGGCTAACCGTCTGTCCAACTACATGGAAGACAATGATCTTTTTAATGACTTTCAAGCTGGTTTTAGGGCTAACAAAGCCACTACTGATCAATTGTTATCCTTATCTGAGGACATATATTCCAATTTAAATAACCACTGCTCCACTCTTGCATTATTTCTTGACGTCGAAAAAGCATTTGACGCCGTTTGGCATAATGGTCTCAGATTTAAACTATGTTGCCCGACCCTTAAAATTCCGAACAAAATAACACGTATTCTATCCAATTTCTTAGATAATCGCCAGGTATTTACTGAATTGCATGGCTTCCGCTCAACATCATTTATACCTAAAGCAGGAGTCCCACAGGGCTCTGTTCTAAGTCCTCTCCTATTTAATATCTTTGTCAATGATATCCCACCTCCAACTGACCCTTTAAAGTTTCCCAATTTGCCGATGATATGGCAATCTGGGCCATTATGCCAAAACCTACTGTTCATATCAAACGTATTCAAAACTATATTAATATTTTACTTAAATGGTGCCTTAAATGGAGAATTAAGATTAATCCATCTAAAACAGTTTCATTACCCTTCTATTTTAAACAACGTATATACCCGACCATTAACATGTATGGAAAAAAGATTAACCATTCCACACATGCAAAATTCTTAGGTATCATCTTTGATGCCCATATCAAACATAAAAATTGGCTAATCCATTTCAATGAAGTAAAACGCAAGTTAAATATTCGCTTTGCCCAACTTATCAGACTTCGTGGAACTAATATTGATTTCAAACACTCTAATCTGCGTATCTACAAACAATATATTAGACCTGTAATGGAATACGGAGCCCCGGTGTTATACAATATATCAAATGCTTCCTTTACCAAACTCTAACTCTTCCAAAAAAAATGCCTAAGATTAGCCTTACACCTGCCTCGTTCAACTAGCATCAAAACCCTCCATTTACTTGCCAAAACTCCCCTAGTAAAAGATCGCTTTAAAACCTTATTATCAAAATACCTCCTAACTTCACACATAAAAAATAAATCCAAAATAACCAACCGTTTCGCTAAACACATTCATAAAAAAACCTATAGGTCAGCTTTTAACATATATAAGTTTAACACGTAGTAAATTTGCTTCATACTCAAGAAATTTACTCATTGTTTAATTCCCTATAACCCAACGTATCAGGTCTTTCAGAGACAACTCACTGTTAAACCTGTGTTGTGAGAGCATTATATGCTCCATTGACTTATTCAACTATTAGTTTCATCAAATGGTTAATACTCAGTGTGAGCGTGGCACATAGTGCTACGTTCATGCTGTGTATCTCATAATGGTCTTCTGTAGAAGACCATTTTCAAGCCAGGTGCTGTAATTGGCCGTTGTATGGCATTTGACATACATCATGTATTATGGTCTTCAGTTGATGAACATTTTTTTTTTTTTTTACACCTCGCCTGCCATACCATACTATTACTATTACATATCATCCTGCTCACTTGGTTAAATTTGACTTCCCCTGTATCCTACATGTACTATCATACTAAGACCAGGACACAGTTTATACCATACTACTACTGTACGCACTCTGTTAAACATTATTATCACTAGTATTCTATTTGTACTAGTTAAGTCTACTGTAGTTCACCGACAGTGAAATTCTTAATTTTATTCTGTATCTAGTAATACTACTTTTTACTTGCATTTGTACTTATTATTATTATCAATTACTGTCTTTATTAGTGCCTTGAGTGTCTGTCTGTGTGTGCATATTTTTTGTATTTGTAAATGTATACACAGATAGACACATTTACCTATAGTTTACTACTTAGCTATATCGTACCATTTATCTATGATAAACGACTGACTTTACACTGATTTTACACATATGACCCCATATATTTGACTTGGCAGAATTCCTTAACACTTCTGCTACTCTTTGTTTGTCTGTCTATGCATACCCTTTAGACACCTCTATCTATTAAACCACGCTTATCTATTATTAGTACATACCACACAGACTCTAACGCCACTAAACCGAATCACCTATCCATTATTTAAGCCGACCTTCAAAGACATATTACCGACCTCGTACTGTACCGCAAACATTGCATCTTCCCGGTGTTACCGACACCTTGTATTTACTATTTAACTCAAGACACTGACTTACTTAAATCCCCTTATCATACCACTCAGCTTACTCGTTAGATTTTTTTCTGTACTCTATTGTTATACCTGGTAGGCAGGAGCATCTGTTTGCTTCTGTTTTACTCCCTATCTATTTATTTATATCTATTCTTGGTTTTTCATAGGTTTAGACGTCAGTTTATTATTAATTACCCATAGTTCTACTCATATATCTTGGACTATTATTATTTTGTTGATGACCGCTTAGCCTTGACTATGGATTGTTTATTTTACTTTATTTGGGGCTTTGTCATTTGTTTCATTTGACCTATTTTTTTCTTGCCCCAGGCTCTGGTGAGAGTCACTTGGATTCTTGACTTTTTTTTTCTTCATACGTATCTCTTGGTATAACTCTAAGTGACAGCATGGTATCGGGTGCAGGGTTTTAGCTACTCAATTCCTTGGTTGGCTTTGGTTGCCAGTGGCCACTTCAATTTTTAAATTATAACTACACTTGATTTACCTGACATGTAAATCGGGCCAGCCTTCGGGCTGGCTATCGATAGGTAATGTCAATGGCTTGATATTTATTTCATGTACAATAATTTGCAGCTTGGTATCGGGTGCAGGGTATTAGTTACTCAATTCCTTGGTTGGCTGTGGTTGCCAGTGGCCACTTCAATTTCTATTCAATTATAATTACACTTGATTTACCTGACATGTAAATCGGGCCAGCCTTCGGGCTGGCTATCGATAGGTAATGTCAATGGCTTGCTATTTATTTCATGTACAATAATTTGCACAGAATTGAGCTGCCTGCGTGGTCGTGCTGCCTACATGGTCTCTTTGCTTTTGGTAACCGCAGTCCAAAGAACCGAATCTGAAACCAGATTACAAGAAGGCAGACTGGCCAAAATACAGAGAAGAAATTACCAACAACATAACCAACATCAAAACCATTTGCAGATTTCAAGACATTGAACTAGCGGCACAGGACATCACTTACCTTATCGTCGCAGCAAGTGAATTATCAATACCCAAAATCAAACAACAAAAACCACAAGGCATTCCAATTCACATAAGGAACCTAATAAAACAGAGCAGGAGACTACGCAGATCTTTCTTTCAAACTAAGGATATCTCTATCAAAACCAATATCAACCAAATCATGAAAAGAATACAAGATGCCATTAAACAACAGAGAATCTCCCAGCATGACAACATATGCAAACAAGTATCAAATGAAAAAGACCCGGCCAAATTTTGGAAACTCATCAAAAAACCCATTAAAACGAATCAAAAGATCCAGCCCACCCGTCAAGTACAACGGAACAACTGCTCACAATGATAAAGACAAAGTGGAATTATTCAGAAGCTTCTTCTCCACAGTTCATCAGATTACGGATGACCCCAATCACAACGAGAAGATCTCAAAACTGGCTAACTTTATTCAACGTGGGTATCCACAGTCTTACCACCCAACAAACAACATCAGCCAAGATTTACATGATAGTACGCGGATAACACCACTCAACATAAAAGAAGCAGTAAGGAAAGCAAAGAATACCTCACCAGGAAGAGATGGAATTCAATATATTCACATCAAGAAAGCACCAGCATGCCTCCTTACAGCCCTTAGCACCATCTACACAGCCTCATTCCAACACGGGTTCTTTCCGGTTATCTGGAAATCTTCAAACACAATCCTCATACCAAAACCAAACAAAGACACAAGTCAACCACAAAACTATCGGCCCATCAGCCTACTCCCAATCCTGGGAAAGTGTCTAGAGAAGGTCATTTCAAGTCATCTCTCTAATTATCTCGAAGATAACAACATACTCCCAGACAGCCAGGCAGGCTTCAGGAGGAAAAAGTGCACATCCGATCAACTCTTCCGATTATTACAAGACACTATCACAGCTAAAAACCAAAGACGTCAAACAATAGCAGCTTTCTTTGACGCCGAAAAGGCGTTCGACAAATTGTGGCACAACGGCCTTCTCCTAAAGATGCGCAAATTCAACATCCCAGAACACCTTACACGATGGATCGCTAGCTACTTAAGAAACAGAACCACTACATACAAAATAAAAGACAGCTATTCTCAGCCTTTTGACCATTTCAACAGGTACACCTCAAGGTAGCACTATCAGTCCAATTTTATTCATCATGTTTACAGCTGATATACCACAACCCCCGACAAAGAATATCCAACTATCACAATTTGCAGATGATATAGCCATCTGGTCCACATACCTACATTACGACAAAGCAGTAAACAACCTACAAAATTATATTCACATCATAGAAAAATGAAGTAACGACTGAAAAATTCGACTTAACCCAGCCAAGTCACAGATCCTCCACATCGCAAAGAGACGTTAATTCGACAATAACACAATCCTCACATACCAAGGAACACCAATACCACAAGTCAAAGATGTCAAATACCTTGGAGTCATCATCGACCAAAACCTCACTTTTCAAAAACAACACAACGCAACTATTTCAAAGACGAAACAGCGAGTCAATCTTTTACACAGACTAGCAGGCACACAAGAAAACCCTAAAGCTACGCCGGAAACTTCAATGAAAGTATATAAAATGCTTATACAACCCATCATAGAGTATGCAGCACCAGCTCTTTGCAACCTTTCTGATCATCAACTACAGAAGTATGAAGCGACCCAACGCAGGGCTTGCAGAATTGCTCACCACCTACACAATGAAACTTCTGTAACTACCATCAACGCTATAGCCAACATCCCGACAGTCAAAGACCGCCTCATCAAGCTTCAAAGCAACTTTCTCACTAAATGCAAACAACAAGATCATTACCTTCACGACTTCATCATCAAACACATCAACGCCAGCCATTTTGCCAAGAACAAAACACCGCTAGAACAAATCACCATTGCAAATTTCACATAATTTCAAGTTTACATCACGACTACAGCCTGCGAGCAGTCTCACCAGGAAGACGGCCACCAGCGAGCTTCATAGCACAGTGTAAACGTTGTTATTTTTCTATTTAACCCCATTGTAAAGTCCTTTTATGAGGCAATACCATTTTTTTTTTCATTTTTTCTCTTCCCTTCTCTTTCAGAAATACCAAGTTGTATACCGGTAAAAAGCCCGTTTACTGGCTTCCGGTTATACAACTCCCGTCACAGTGCCATGACCTTTTTCAACACAAAGACGTACAATACTCCGGTAAAAAGCCTGTTTACTGGCTTCCGGCAGTATAGTTCAAGACCATAGCTCAAGACTAGCTCAAGTCCATCACGCCAACTTAGCGTTCCAGACGCCGGGATTGCCTTTCACCTTGTCCATCTCCTTTTTCCAGTCCTGCAATCCTTTGTCGCGTCCGGCGTTTTGGGGTCTGGTTTTGTGTGTGACACGGCTAAAACAGGTTCTGTTCTCTCGACTCATCTAGGCCCATGGCCTTACTGTGGTACCGCTTGCAGTAGATCTTTTACTCAAGTCTTCGTCGTCGAATAACATGCACAGAATTGAGCTGCCTGCGTGGTCGTCCTGCCTACATGGTCTCTTTGCTTTTGGTAATTTTCAGCATTTTTTTTTTTGCTGCACTTTTGCACTGTGCCCCTGCCATGCTGTCACTTATAGTATTCTTAGTTTAGTTTAGCTTTGCTTAGTTTGGCCTAGTGTAGTTTAGTTTTCCTAGTTTAGTTTTCTTACTTAGTTAGTTTTTTGTTGTTGCTTTTTTTTTTTCTTGGCCTAGATTAGGTATGTTAGGTTAAGTTTAGTTTTAGTTCTATTTCTTAAGTTTTTGCATCACGCCTTATCTGATATCTTCTCATTATCATGACCTCTAGGGAGGCCAATAAGCGTAGTCTTCCCCCAAGGTCGCCAGGCGTGTCCGCGGAGGGGGCCGATGATCAGTCACCAGAGGCGAAGAAAGCCTTGCTTGACGCAAGTGCCGATTCGCCTCGATTGGTCATCGACTTGGACTTCGGAAACCCACTGGTGACTTGGGGACCGACTCTACCGGCATTGTACACGAGGACCCATTTATTACCGTTGGTCCCAGCTCTAATCTTTCAGGGCCAATTCAACCTATTTCTATATCACAATTATTAGATAACTTTCACTCAGTCAAAGATTTTATAACTGAAATCAAACGCCTCAAGCCCGACGCTACCCTCTCTTCAATCCGAAGAGCAGGTAAAGATTCCTTTCAACTGCAACCGGCAAATTTTGATTCATTCATTCAACTGACAGCCGATTGGCCAGATAGTGCCTTCGGAGGCACCTTCACTTTGACTAAAGCCAGGCCAGTCCTTGCTAAACAAGGTCACTCAGTCGTCGTAGTCAAGAGGGTAGATCTCTCTCTTGACATGGACGACATCAAAGCAGACCTATCTAGACAAAAAGTTGATTTTGTACGAATTTCCCGCATCACTACTTTAAGAACAAACAGGCCAACCCCACTTATTAAAGTAATTATCAGTAACCCCCAACAAGCCAAAACCCTAGTAGAATCAGGTATTAAGCTTTTTGACTTAGTTCAGTTAACAGTACAGTACGCCCACCCCTCTTTCAAACCCATAATGTGTCGCTCATGTTTAAAATTCGGCCATATGACCAATACTTGTACAAACAAATCCGTATGCTTCCGTTGCGGAGGCGATCACTCCCTCTATGCCTGCCCCCGTCCCAGAGACAGCCCCATTTGTGCCAAGGGGCATGTAGCCACGTATGCTGACTGCAGGCTCCATAAGGAGCAGGCATTGTCCCAGGCCAGAGCCAATTTGCAACCAAACAAGCAATCTGTATCTAACTCTGCCCCACGGCAAGATTCTCCAACAAAACTGAAACTGGATTCCCAACCATCTCACACCATACTCAATTCTAATCAATTTCCACAACTGCAACGTCTACAACCTCCACAGACTCGAACAACGACCAACCAAGTTACCAACACCAGAACGTACAGTGCTGCGGTCAAAGACCGGAACACCAGGCCGCAACACTCCGACACCCGAAGCAAAACTCACTCGAACGACATCGAACAACAACAAACCAGGACCAGACCGCCTCAAACTCATCGACATACAACTGCAACACCAGAACACAAAGACAACTACGCCTACATAGTAATATCCCCTACCAACTTTATCAACCTCATCGTACGAACGACCTCTATTATTATCAATAACCCTGAAGCAGACCCTCATATGGTAGGCGAGACCATATCCAGGGCCATGAGCAGCGTCTGTGGCTATCTGCCAGACTCTTACCTAATAGCCAAATCACTAAGTAATACCAAAAACCACATCTCCGGCCCATTCTGAACATGGAAAATATAGCCCACATTAATCTCAGAGGTCTAAAACCCAATAAATTACTACTTAAAAAATGTGTACTTGATTATAACCTTGACATTGTATCCTAAAACGAAACTCTCACAACCTCATCTAGAGATTTCACATTTATAGATTACCACCTAGTATTAGTTGATAAAGTCCCCAATCCCATTAGAAATGTTTCTACAAGAGGCATTGCCCTACTAATAAAAAACTCCCTTCCCTACAAACTAATCAACAAAGGAATAAATCCATGTGAATTTATCACTATCTCCACTAAAATAAATAATCTCACCTGTAAAATAACATCATTATACTCAAGTCCATCTAATCCTCTACCTATTGATTTTATTAAAAGCTTTTCCTCAAAGGGCAATCATATTATACTAGGTGACACACAAATTTTGGTGACCATACAACTAACCGTAATGGTACCCTTCTAAACAAACTATGTATTAACACCAAATTAAAAGCAATATTAAACTTCCACCCAACCTATATTAGCCATACAGGTGATGGCTCCGTCCTAGATCATATCCTACTCTCACCGAAATTACTTAATACTTTTAAACAATTCAAAGTCACTTTTGACCTTGAATCAGATCACCTACCAATTTTCTTATCAATTAACCCATGCCCTAATACTAATTCTTAAGGTCCATTTGCTAATAATACCCACTTTACACCAACTAAGGCTAATTGGAATAATTTTACCATCTTCTGTAATAATAACATTCAACCCTCTGATTCTTTAAGCACTTGTGCTCAAATAGATGAAGCCATAGATATTTTTACTAAAAACGTTTCAAGCTATGGTAAGTTCCATCCCCTTAAAGAAAAATACTCAAAACTAACCCTAAAATACAACTACCACCTAAAATCGAAAGTCTAATTAAAGCCAAAGGCAAACTCCAAAGAAGTCAGCAACGTAATTGGCCAACTTTCAGGCCAACAATAATACAGCACTAACTAGGAAAATTAACCTGGCAATCAAAGAATTTAGAAAAGATCAACTTAATCAAATATGTAATTCTCTTCATACAATATTCGATTCGCGATCATTTTGGAAATTTTTTAGTAAACTTGCAGGCAATGCCCAAAACTTTAATATCCTAAATCTACATCACAATAATATAATTGCCACCATTAAATATATATAAAATATTAATAACACCCTTGCCTCAGTGCAACAAGACTTTAACTCCCCAGACTTTGACCCAATAGCATATGCTGGGGTTAATCATTTTGTCTCCGTAAATAATCTTCTTTTCAAACCCCTTCACATACCAGATATGACTACCTCCTCTGACACCGACGAACCATTCATTATCGATAAATTACTTCAAACCATCAAAAATCTTAAACTCAAAACCCCCGGTACTGACCAAATACCAAACTATGTTATTAAAAGACTTCCAACACAAGCTCTCAAATCACTTTTGCTTATTTATAATGCTTGTTTTACCCTAGGCTATTTTCCCTTAGCGTGGAAAATAGCTAGAGTCACATTTATTCCTAAACCTAATAAGAATAATACTAGCCCATTGAATTATCGACCTATTTCACTATTATCCTGCTTAGGAAAACTAGTTGAAAGATTATTGGCTAGCCGTCTGTCCAGCTACATGGAAGACAATGACCTTTTTAATGACTTTCAAGCTGGTTTTAGGGCTCATTATACATTTTGACTTTTTGGATTTTACCGTGTTCAGTCGCATTTTTACCGTGTTCAGTCGCATTTATTGTTACTTCAAGCATTCCACGTTTTTTTTTATTCCATTCATAGTATTATTACCGGATCTTCACTTGTTTTATTTTTCTGTTACTTTCTAGTTTTTAATACCCAAGGGCACTTTTGAAAGCCACTATTTGTTTTATTGCTTCTTTGTTGTTGTTTTTTTTCCCATTGGATCACTATTTCGGATTATCACTATTTCGGATTATTTTCATCGCAAAGCTGGTAAGTTGTCTTCATATTTTCTGTAAATCCTTGACTGCACCTTCAAGGTTATTCCATTCTGTAAGTCCTCATTTAAGGCAAAAACCCAATAGTTCTTCTGAGAACTCCTGCTTTGTTTATATTTATTTTTCTTTTACTCAGTCTCTATCTTTTCATTTATCCAACAGCCTCTTTCATCAGCTTCTACTCTTTTTACTATGGCTACTCCTCTACCTGTTACTACCCCTCTTCTGCCTGTTACTTTTACTCCTACCACTCTCTTACCAGCTACATCTACATCTTCCACTTCTTCCTCTCTCAAACGCCCTCGTTCCCCGGCCTCCCCTTCGCCTGCTCATCATCGGAAACTCAACGATTCAACTAGCCCCCTCCTCACCCCACCTTCTCTCACTCCGATCCTATTTACCACGCCCTGTGCTTACCCCGCATGTTCTTTAGCATTTCTATTTCATTGCTGAAGAATAGCTCGGCGCTGGCCAAGGAGATCTCTCGTCTCAAACCTACTCTTCTACTCTCAGATCTTACTATTTCTATCACTTTTCTTTCCCTATCCCTTACCCCGGCTGATGGCGCCTCTTCTGTTTGTTTCTGATACATGAAATTTACTCATTGTTTAATTACCTATACCCCATCGTATCAGGTCTTTTAGAGACAACTATTTGTAAAAGCTGTGTTGAGAGAGCATTTTATGCTCCATTGATTTATCCAACTATTTCTTTCATCACTTGCTAAATACACAGTGAGAACTCCTGTACTTAATTTTCTCTCAGCTTCATTCTCTTCATTTATTCAACAGCTTCGTCCTTCAGATTCTACTCATTTCTACTATGGCTACTCCTCTACCTGTTACTTCTACCCTTCTGCCTGTTACCTCTACTCCTACCACTCTCTTACCATCTAAACCTGCCCCCACTGACTCTTCTTCCACATCTCTTAAGCGCCCTCAATCCCCTGCCTCCACCTCACATGCTCATCATCATCGAAAACTCAGCAACGAAACGAAACACCTTGCCCCCCTCCTCCTCTCACTTCCATCCTATTGACCACGCCCTTTGCATGCCCCGCAAGTTCTTTGGGATCTGTGTCTTTGCTAAAGAATAGTTCGGCGTTGGCCAAGGAGATCTCTCGGCTCAAACCTTCCCTTCTACTCTCTAATCTCACTACTTCTATCACCTCTCTTTCCTAATCTCTTACTCCTGCCAATAGCAGCTCTTCCGCTATTCTCCAAGCGGACTGGCCTCTTGACACCTTTGGTGGCTGGGCTTTCTCACTCACGCCCCAGGTCTTGTCATTGGAGGACTTCACCCCAGTGTCCCACAGCCGCAAGGCTAAACCCACACTCGTGGTACTCAGAGAGGTTGCGGTGGACATCCCCTTGAGCTCGGTAGAGGATGACCTGCGCAAGTAGGAAATCCTCTGCCATCAGGTCACCCGGATTAAGGCCGCCCCCACCGATTTACAGCTCCCTTTTGTTAAGGTCTCTATCCTTGTTGGCGTGGTGGCCACGAGGCTTTGTCGTGAGGGAATCAAACTCTTTGAAGTTTAACCTGTGCAAGTAGAGCTTGCAAGAAGGACGTCCAGGGCTCGTCAATGCCCTAAGTGCCAGCTTTTTGGTCATTTGAAAGACAACTGCACTGCCCCCCTCAGGTGTGCTAGGTGCTACGGCCCTTATCATGCCTCCACTGAGGAACGCAATTGTGTAAATTGTGGTGGAGCCCACTCCTCCAGGTACAGGGGCTGTCCTGCCTATCGGAAGGCAGCAGCGTCTGGCAGTAAGGCCATGGGTTCCTCCCAACCTGGTCTTCTGTGCACTGTGCCCTTACCATGCTGACACTTTAAGCCTAGCGTAGTTTAGTTTAGTTCAGCTTAGTTTGGCCTAGTTTAGTTTAGTTTAGACTAGTTTAGGTTAGTTTTTCTAGTTAGTTTGGCCTAGATTAGGTATGTTAGGTTAAGTTTAGTTTTACTTTTTATTTTGTTTATGCTTCACTTATAGACATCTATTTCTGTACTATTCTGTTAGTATCCATTCACCATGACCTCTAAGGAGGCCAGCAAGCGTAGTCTCCCCCCAAGGTCGCCGGTGGTGTCAGTGGAGGGTGTCGATGACCAATCTCCAGAGGCGAAGAAAGCCTTGTTTGACACAAGTGCTGCTTCGCCTGTATTGGTCATCGACTTGGGACTCCCGGGAACCCACCGGTGACTTGGGAAATGAGCCATCCGTCAAGTTTGGACAAAGACCTGTCGTCGTTTGTCACTATTAGTGCAAGTAATAAAAGTAAAAGTGATTCAGCTAACCGTACAGATTCTATTCAACCAATCTACATCTCTCAACTTTCTGAAAATCTTTGATCAGTTAAAGACTTTATTACTGAGGTCAAGGGTATTAAACCAGAGGCCACCCTCTCTTCAATCTAAAGAGCGGGTAAAGACTTATTCCAATTATATCCCGCCAACTTTGAGTCCTTCCTCTTACTTACAGCCAATTGGCCTGAAAGTGCCTTTGGAGGCATTTTCACTCTAACCAAAGCCAGGCCAGTCTTGTCAAAATAAGGAGGCCACTCAGTCGTCGTTGTCAAGGGAGTAGATCTTTCCCTTGACATCGATGACATAAAAGCCGACCTCACAAGACAGAAAATCGACTATATAAGAATTTCTCGAGCCACAAGCTTAAGAACCAATAGGCCAACCCCACTTATTAAGGTCATAGTCAGTAACCCCCAACAAGCTAAATCCTAGACGAATCAGGTCTTAAACTTTTTGATCTAGTACAGTTACCGGTAGAATACGCCCACCCCGTCTGTTAAGCGGTGACTTGAAAGTTTTTTTTTTAATACATATATAGCACATCGATTATTTCCAATAATCTAGGGGGAGAGCTATGTAGCAGCCTGTAGTTTAAATGTTTGGCTGTAGCACACAGCCAATGCTTATTTGTTAGACTACCCCCTCTACTTCTTGTGCAAAAGATAATTTGTGCAAAAGATTTCTTGTACAGAAGATGTACACAACTTTGTATCTGTAAAGACTTAACTCTCTTTTTAAAGCTTATCTTGTTGATGAGGACTACAAGCATATTATTAACTTTACTTTGGATGTACACGTGTATAGTTCTATTCTTGAGAATGTTTGTGAGTGGATATATAAGAACTTGCTATTTAATGAACTGCTCTAGTCTATAAACAGTACAGCAATACTCTTGAGCTGAACCTATAATTTTTAACTGCCATTTTACCTTCAGACTCTCACCTAGCTTTGTATGCAAGTAACCTACATATTGTTACAGCATCATTGTATTTTAAGTATTGTATAATTCCGTATTGTCTTGTGTCTTTATATTTGTAAAGGTGGCCTGCTTTGCTCAAGCTTCTGCTTTTTCAGGCTTCGTCCACTTAATTCTATTATCTGATAATTGTTAAAAATGCACATAGTAAAAGAAGTGGAAAATCAAGTAAAAAAATTAAATAAGGTTCAAATGCATCATTTCATGTTTGGAGAGTAAAAATAGCTTTCACAATGCAATATTTACCATCAAACTTTAGTTGAAATTGATCACACATCACGATTGCAATATTGAAGGAAATGGGATTTGCTTGAACTTGAGCATTCCACTAAAATAAAACATCTGGGTGCGCATTTCTGTATGTGGTGCCATTGACATAACACTTTTCGATGGCATAATGAAAAGCGACTTTAACACAAACAGATTTAGAGGGTTTACTTCAATTTACATGACAGGCTTCCAGACAGAGATTATTGATTTATTCAGGACAACGATCCAAAGCATGTGAGTGCCAAGACAAATGAATTTATGGAGAAGCACAATACTCCAGCCGACACTCCCTGAAAGCTGCGATCTTTAGCCATGATCTTAAGCCATGATCTTAGGCCATGATCTTAAGCCATGATCTTGAGCCATGATCTTAAGCCATGATTTTAACCCAATTGAAATGGTGTGGCACAAACTTAAAAACAATCTTAGGACAAGAGCACAAACCACATAACCTAGAAGACCCAACTACAAATGACCTAGAAGACCCAACTACAAATGACCTAGAAGACCCAACTACAAATGACCTAGAAGACCCAACTACAAATGACCTAAAAGACCCAATTACAAATGATGACCAAGGTCTGTAAAGAGCGGATGACATTAACGAAATGTAGAACTTACATCGGTCACATTAAGATCACAATGAAAAAGTCTTTCCAATCGTTTTGCAGGAAGGAGGCAAGGCTGTTGGACACTAAAATATCACAATGGATAAATGTCACGTTAACCAAATGCACATAACAGTAAAGTTCTATATAACCCTTTTGGGGTTACATAGCAAATCAGAGGCACAATTCTCCAGTGACGAAAAGTCTTCATTAGTGAACAATAGGTTGGAACAAAAGGAGTATGGCTTTTACTCTTCATTATACCACCCACATGCACACATTAGTTATTTGATTATACTTATAAGGATTGCCTCACTGTAATCTAGAAACATCATAGCTGCTACAAAGCCACAAATAAATATGTTATTAAAGTTGTTGTGTGATTTGAACAGTAAGATTACGAAGCTTCAAGGATTGGATCAATCTTGTGGCATCTGGCTATATTGCCAAAAACTTGAAAACATTGGGGAAACCTTAAGTCTAAATTCATAACCGTAGTTGACAAAAATACTGGACCAGTCTTGCTGCATCTGGCTATATTGGCAGAAACTTGAAGAAAACAATGAGGAAACCTCAAGTCTAAGCAAGTCAAATTCATAACTTTAGTTATGCCTGCATTGCACCTTGATGAAATTATTGCCCCTATGAATAATACTATTCTTGGTATTTTAAACATAAATATTTTGCATTCTTCTGTATTTTTTTTTCTTTCATGCCTACTGTAACCCTACATGTAACCCTATTTGATGTAACATACTGGACCAGTCTTGGCTATATTGCCAGAAAATTGAAGATAACAATGGGGGAAGCCTTAAGTCTAAGCAAGTTAAATTCATAACTTTAGTTATGCCTGCATTGCACCTTGATGAAATTATTGCCCCTATGAATAATACTATTCTTGGTATTTTGAACATAAATATTTTGCATTTTTTTTCTTTTTTTTTTTCTTTTCTGCGTACTGTAACCCTACATGTATATCTATAATCCATGCTGACTTTAAGCATTTCCCACTTGTGGTAGATATTTTCTCGTACACTTAAAGATTCAGTTACTACTAAACTGGCTATTCAAGGTACGACATCACCAAGCCCCACCTTTTCCATTCCAGATATTGATAAAGGATGCATTTACTGAACTGGCTATTCGAGGTATGACATCGTCAAGGGGCACATTTTTCATTCCAGATACTGATATTGTGCACCACAATTTGTTGCGTAAATACTAGTGCTGTCACGACATGGCTCTATTATGTATCTATTATTGTGGAGAAAAATATTGCGATATATGTATATCGGGATACTTAAAACTGACTCATGACACAAATTGTTAATATCACTAACGTTATATGATCATGGAGTTACAATTTACTCCATGATATATATATGATAAACACAAGAAAAAATGATTTGCAGATCTAGCAGATGACATGATCACCTGACTAATACGCTCATCACGCATGTGTTTGGTAATTCAGCCATGAGTCATCGAAGTGAGAGCCCGAGTGGCACATTCTGGACCAATTTTTCTTTCCTTTTGCCAACTTACATCAACGCAAACCAGTGTGTGGTGACGGAGCACGATTTTTAATTTTGTTGTTTTTATGTTTCACTTTTATTTTGCATGTTTTTAATACACTTGACCTTTAGATTTACTACGTAACGTTAGAATTGTAATGTACGAAGTAGTTGCCTAGCATAGTTGCGCAAACATTTTTAGTGAGTATTTTTGGTATCACGATATGTCGTGAGAGGCATATTTTATGTCGTAGGAAAAGAGAAATCACAATATCGTGATAATTGATATGTCACGACAGCACTAGTAACTACTCAGTAATGACTAAGGCCACATTATCAAGAAGTCTCAATTAAACATACTGTTACTCCGCATATTAGGACTAGATCCAGCTGTCGGGTCTCGTCCGAGGCTTTTGTCTCGCCCGAGGCTTTTAGCCATCGACAAAGCTGTCTAAGAGTTTAGCCACATTGTTAGATTTAGGCATTATTTGTCCTTCAGAGAGTAACTGATCATCACCTTTGCACATGGTACCCAAGGAGATTTGTGATTACCAAGCTTTGAATACTATTACTATACCTGGTAGGTACCCCATTTACACGACTTCACTTCCATTTTGCAAGATAGAAAGATTTTCAGTACTTAAGATAAGATCTCATAGAGCATATCACCAGATACCCATATAGCCTCAGATATACGAAAAACCGCCATATATACGAAAAACCGCCATTACCTACACCCATTTTTTTTATAGTTTGTTCGTATATCGTTTGGTTTGAGAAACACTGCTTAGTCATCCTAAACCCATCAACTGCCTCAGCAATGGAAAACCATTTTTAATATTCTATTATTTTTTCTTGTAATGTATTTACACATTTTCTATTTTTACCATTGATCGATTACCATTTTATTTAAATTATCTTATTTAGGTCTTTGTTGTATTTCTTTGTTTTAAGCTATTTGTAAAACTTATTCTATTGTTTTTATATTGGTTTTATATTTCTTTCTTATATATACATATATATAATATATATATATAAATATACATATATGACATAATATATTACAATATGATATAATATATATACATATATACTATATATACACATATACTATATATACACATATACTATATATACACATATACTATATATACACATATACTATATATACACATATACTATATATACACATATACACATATACATATATATATACATATATATATACATACATATATACATATATACATACATACATACATACATACATATACATATACATATATATATATATATATATATATATATATATATAATTTGTATTGCTTAGGGCCCTGTGTAAGACCAGTCCTCGGACTGCACAGCTTCCTCCGACAAATAAATAAACTGCACTACTGCCTCCAATCTAACATCTACAGCAGTCAGCAATTTCAACATCGCAAATGAACATTTTTCAGACCCATCTATCACTCATCTTAGAACTCGCAAGCTTACCAAAAATTCAACCAGCAAGCAAGAAACCAGACTACGAGAATACAGACTGGCAGAAAGCTCAGAAAATTTCAACTGGTTACTCTGACAAATAAATCAATAAACTACACTACTGCCTTTTAGTCAACATCTACAACAGTCAGCAATTTTAACATCGCAAAGGAACATTTTTTAGACCATCTATCACCCATCTAAAACTCTTCCAACTTTACCAAAAATTCAGCTTGTAAACAAGAAAGCAGACTCCAAAAATACAATTGGCCCAAGTTCAGAACACTTCTAGATCAAAGACATCAAAAGTTTCTGAAGATACAATGCATCAAGGACTTTGTAGCATGGCCTATAGCTGTGGAACCCAGTCGTTAAACTAAGACAGTTTCGTTCAAGGACATCGATACTGCAGCAGAAATCTTCTTTTTTTGTCCAACTTCTTTATTTCAATGTGGTTCAATCAAATGATTTTGTAAGAGTAACTCGATGCTTCAAGTACCAAGGTTTTGGCCATCAAGCCAACAACTGTGCTGGTGACACTTAGTGCAATATTTGCACTGGTAGTCATTCATATAAAGATTGTCCTTCAACCCAATCCAAAAATGCACCAACTGTGGTGGTGATCATCCTGCTTCCGACAAAACTTGTCCAGCCTTCCTGGAGGAGTTCGACAAGGCCCGATCTAAGGCAAAGTCTAAATCTGATGCCAAAGAAATAAATGATCCCATTATTTCATATGCTCAAGCTGTCTTCCAAGAAATAAAAGGTAACACTGCAAAAGCTCAAAAAGAAATTATAGATCAATCTAGTAAAATCCAAATAGAAATTGAAAATATTCCTACCCCTTTGATCAATTATTTTGAGTAAAGTTGTTAAAGAATTAGTTGAGAAAGTTTTTGTATTTATTGCTGATCTCCTGGATAAATTCCGTTCCACTGTCGGTTTATCTCAAATTCCCTCCTCAACTATCTCTAATCTCTGTGTGCAGGTGGCGACAGAACACCTAAAAAGACTGGTCTCTGTGTACATGTGGTGTCAGAACACCTAAAAGATCTGGTATCAAGCGATTTTCTTAAATCAATCTCCATCGGCGATGAAAATTTGTATTTGGATTCAGTATTCTAATGTTTTGTTACTTGTTATTTGGAGTGGTGGATTTTTAAAATTATCTACTCGATTTACATATTTCCACTTACACATCCGCACGTTATGAAGATTAGCTATTAAATTGTAAATCTATAACTGATAAATCTGATGAAATTACTGACTTTCTTTGATCTAATAACATTTCTGTTGCAGGTTTTAACAAGACTCTACTCAAAACCCCTCAAGACTTTCATATCCCAGGTTTTAATTAGGTTACAACTGCTAACCCCAATGGTTATTGGAGATATGCGATAGCAGTTGACAATAATTTATCATTTAAAGTTAGATAACTTTGAGCTCATCGCTATTACAATCTCAACTCCCAATATACCTGATTAACTGTTTATTTGCTTATATCTACCTTGTGCTTATTAATCTTTTCCTACTAGTCTGGTCAATAGACTTATCACTAATCACAGTTTTTTTGTTATTATTGGCGATTTTAATGCAAAACATACTCTTTGGTGGGATTCTTTTGGCTCCCCCAAAGGTAACGAGATTGTCAACTTTATGCTTAACATTACCATTAAACTTATTAACGACAATACCCCTACTTTTTATCATGTTAGCATAAATTATAAACCCTGCATTCTGGATTTATGTTTACTTAGTAATAATCTTTATAAATACTTCTCGTCTTTTCAGGTTGGTCCTGGTCTTGATAGCGACCACTTAACCAATTATTTGTAATCTCAAGTGTGCTAATGCTGGTGAAGTCTCGACCTGCTACAATGATTTTACTCGTGCTGACTGACTGGTTAGGTTTTTCGTCAGCCTTAGATTCGAGCATCGATAATTTACATTGTAAGTCATTTGATATTGGTACGCTCGACACTATAGTTTCTTTTATAACTTCGTCAATCATTTCGGCCAATTCTAAGTTCATCCCGATTAAGTCTTCGGCTGGCAATGTTAGAAAACAATATTTTACCTAACATATTGTTCATTTAATCAAATTTCGCAGACGTTTACATACCAATTATAACAGAAATAAATGTCACTTTACTTAAGCACAATAATAATAATGTTGTGCGTAGAAAAATAAGCGCTAAAATCAAATTGTTTAAAAATGAATTTCTTTATAATAAATGTATTAAACTGGGTAACACGTCTGACAGTCGCCATTTCTGGAAAAGTGTTAACAACCTACTAAATAGCTACCTACTCTACTGACCGCGAGAGATCCAATTGTTTTCGTATGTACTTCGACTCTGCGCTTAACGGGCCGTTCTGATGGTTTCTTTGATGATGATCATTTTAATTATATTAATAATTTTGTTCGAAAGAAGAATTTTTCGACCCCCTACTGTAATCTTAAATGTGAGACAGGTGACAACCACCACTTACTTAATTCTATTACCGTTCTTGAACTCGAAAAAGCTCTCAAGAATACTAAGCAGACGGCCCCAAGGGGGATGGAGTTACTTATCTACATATTAAAAAGTGCTCCATTAAATTAAAAAAAAATTCTTTGTCAACCTTACAGTCACTTGTTTTAAGTTTGGAATTTTTCCTATTAAGTGGAAGACGGGCCAGTTGTTCTCATACCCAAACCGGGGAAGGTTTATTCAAAACCAAAAATTATACACCAATCACACTTTCTTCTGTTCTTAGCAAACTTCTCGAGAGGGTCATCTGTTCTAGGCTCACTACTCATCTTAACGATATTAATTTCTTTAATAACTTCCAAGCTGGTTCACGTTGAAATTTCAGTACGGCAGATCAGATTGCCAAGTTGTCTCATCATATTGCTTTAAAGCTATCCAAAAGTAATTTTGTGTTTACTGCCTTCTTTGATGCGGAAAAGGCTTTCGATAAGTTATGGCACAATGGTTAGCTGTTTAAATTCAATAAGATCTCCCTCCCAGTAAAATGTATTCGCTTAATTGCAGACGTTTTATCAAACAGACAAATTTGCTTTAAAATTAATGTTTCTTCTCATCCATTGGTTGTGAATGAGGGCACCCCTTAGGGTAGCCCACTTAGTCTGTTGCTCTTTCTTATTTTTGTAAATGATATTCCGAACCCCTCTTCTGACTACATTTATATTTCTCAGTATGCAGACGGCTTGGTTGTCTGGTCGTCGGCCAAAAACATTCTTGCTGCTAGGGACGATTTGCAATATTACATTAATCTTCTTTAATGCTGGTGTAGTAAATGGAGAATGTTCCTTACCCCTTCCAAATCTCAATGTATTGTTTTTTCCCGACATTGTCCTGTTTCAATTCCGATCTTACTTTTTAATGATACAGTTATACCGAACTATAATTCAGTTAAGTTTTTGGGTATCACTTTTAATACTAGATTTAATTTTAAACCGCATTTCGATTTTTTAATTAAAAAACTCAAAGTCCGCACTTCTCAACTGTTTACTATCTGTGGGACTGCTTACAATCAATCCTAGAGCTCCACCTTCTACAACCTTAATCTTATACACTAGTCTCATTCTTTCACTTATTGATTACTCGTTTATTGTTTTGCCTTTATTCTCCAATGCTAATCGTCTTAAACTGGAGCAAATTCAAACTAATGCCCTAAAAATAATTTTTCACATACCTTATTGGGTTTCACATACTTGTCGGCCTACACTCCCTTCCTAACGTTATATCTCGTATTGATTTATTCCTTAGTAAGTATTGTAAAAACCGTCTCACAACTGATAAACATTTATTTAAAACTTGTATTAATGAAGAACAGATGATCCTATCGAATATCTATCAGCTTAAAGTAAAAGGCCCGTTTTCGGCAAATCTTATTTAGCTATTTCCTAGGAATTTTTGGTATGGTGTTTGCTTGTAATTAGCTATTTGTAGTTTTGCGAGGGTGGTATTAGGTATAGGGGATTCACTTGTAAGGTATGTTGACGCAGGAATTTTGTGCAGTAGATCGTAGTAGCAGGATTAGAATGTGTCTTCCAGGGGCTAGAATTGATGACGTGAGTTCCCGTGTTGAAACTTCATGTAAGGGTGAAGATACTGTGGTAGTATCAATAGGTACAAATGATATTTCAAGGAGAAGTGTTGATTCTGTTTGGCATAGATTCATAAATTTGTTAAAGTTGAAGGTTGCTGTTGTTACACAGGTTGTAGGTTCTACTTGTTGGTCTGTTGCCGCGTAGAGTCAGTTCCATTATGATAGATTAGCTTTTCGCAAAGAGTTGTTAATGAGTGAAATGGTTTGCCTGAGTGGGCAGTTAGCTTCAATTCTGAGCACAATTTCAAAGTCAACATTGATAAGTTCTTTACTAACTCTGGGCATCTTTGAATTATATTGTTTTCTGTGGTGGTGGTGTAAGTTTGGGCTTTTTATTCATCCTTCTTAGCCCGTCAGCTTGTTATTTTATGTTAAGTATTGTAGCTTGCGGGTGCTATATGATTTATTCTTGTGCTCCCCTCCTCCCATGTTGCATCAAGTTCAATTATTTTCTTTCCTTTTCCTGTTTAGCTTTCTGTTGAGATTACAGTTGTTTAAGGCACCCGTTATCCACTCTTTTGTGTTATGTTGCTTTCATTCATTAGCATAAACGCTTCTGCATGAGACACCTGTGGCTTACTTGTATTTTTGATTTGGAAGTCAAATAAACATGTTTAAAAAGAAGCAACAACAGACACAGAGCAAGCTTAAGTCTTCAAGGATTGCTCCACAAAAGTTAAGCACATTCCCAACAGCGACAAGCACAAGAGTGCATTATTTCTGTAAACCATACTACTATGTGTTCACATTCATTGCGCAATTGCGGGATTCCCACACATATTATCAACTTCCCACTCAAATATAATTGGAGGGAAATTCCCACACAAAAAAAATTGGCCGAAAAAGCCAATTTTGGTGATTTTTTGTTTTTTTCACAAACAGAAGTCCCCAACTAAAAAAAAAAAATTACACAAGGGGAAAATCCCCCCCTCCCCAAAAAATGGAACTCTTTAAGTGTGAATACTTTGACTATTATTGCTTATCTTTTATCTCTCCCACTAACTATCTATTTGTAGTGCTACCTTGCAAACCTGTAATTTTCTATATTTGTAGGCAGCAGTGTGCTTTTTTTTTAAATGTGGAGGAATGCATTTGGAGTGAGCGTTTACAAGGAAATAATGAACCGATAGATATACAGTAGATTTACGAGGGCCAATTATAAGCAACTTGACCAAGTACGACTCCTACTACAGAACACTCATGTTTCACTCTATAAAATATAGTCTGAAATATCAAAACAATAGCTGGGGTTGTATCTAAAACAGTTGAGGTATAGTTATAGCCCTGTGAACTATAAGAAAGTGAACTTAACAGTTAAATTCTCACCACATTGACAAAAATACATTCATACTTGCTTTACTTTTTACTTAGTATAAACCTTTACAAATCTACATACAAACACACTATTGAACTTATTAATGAACCTCTCTCGAGTTAGTTGATTGACCATTATTTCAATAAATTACCACACAAATTTGCCTAGCAACAAAGTCTGCGTAACAAAGTGGGGTAAAAATCCCACATGGTATTAACGGTACAGTACAGCTAGCTAGCGGCACACATGCAGTCAATGCACAAAACATATTTCTGCACGCACAGACTAAGTGAACACAACTTGGTGAAAAAATTGAGCCTACGGACCTGCTACGGGCTTTGTAAATCATGATTCTTGTTACCCAGAACAGTTAGCAAATGGAATTTTGTTTATTCCTTTTTGCTAAAAAATTATAAAGAAACGGAGAAGTGCCATAAATGAATCAAAGCTTGCGGCAGGCTACATGAACATCTGCATGTCAATGCACTGGTCATGCATGATTGCAGATTTGAGGTTTGTTTGCCCCACCTAGTTACCGCGTTGCTATGGTGGGTGTGGCTTATTTCCGAACTAAGAGAGGTAAATTGCAATTTGACCTCACAAACATGGTACACAAGAATGTGTTCCATGACCATTGCTGTGCTCAGACTTCTGCCGAAAGGAGAGCAATTGTCTATTGCAACAAAAACCAACAAAAACCCACATCCTCAGCACCAGTAATTGGCTTGCCTATTGTCTTGGAATCTCTTAGAAATTATGGACTAGTAAGCATTGTCTGTTAAAGTTATTTATTAATTACAAAATTGTTTTAATTAAATAAATACTTACATGGCCAAAATGGCCCGATTCTCCACAGTTATAGCAGCATATCTTCATTGCTGGTCTTCGCGGGTGATCAGCGGCAGGTACAATCAACCCAGCTTGCGTCTGCAAAGTAAAAAATAAATAAAATTCAAAGAAAATAATGGAATACTCGGTGAGTCAGTAATTAAAGTGTTTTTCTGGACAATACGAACATGAAACAATAAAATTTGTTAAAGTGAAAATGCTCTACCGGCTGTGAGAACCCATGTCATATGTTTTTATCCTTTTGTATATTCTAAGCATATGAGAGTAAAGTACTACTGTATATGTAAAGAAAACACTAGGGTACTAAACAGGGTTGCATTAGCAGCGCGATTGCAAGAATTGCGTGATCAGTTCTCACAATCCCGCACAAAATTAGAACCGATGCAGGACGGTCGTGCACAGCTCCTGGGAGCCGCTGGCTTCGACAAGTGTTGAAATTAGCATTAAGCATTCAGTGATAACATTAGGCCCCAGGTTAATGATATGAATTTTAAAGATTAAGGCATGAAATCTCTTTGTACCAAAAAACCTCAAATAAACAGTAAGCTTCTTTATTTTGCAAGCGTGTCACACGATATTCTTCACCAATTGCATTGTCAGTTTCGTTTGGTTTGTTGATGTTTACAGCACCGCGACAGTCAAGAGTCGAAAGTGCCAAGAGGGTGTTAATAAATAATGGTCTAAAAGTAAGGATAGTGAGGAGATGGAAGGTTTGTAAGGGAGATGAAGGGGAAAAGCTGAATGTGGGAGAAAAATTTAGGTGAAAGAAAAGGGGTGTGTAAGGTTAGGTGTAGAAGGGGAGGAGAATATATGTGGTGAAAGAGGTTGATGTTGTGGAGGAAGTTGATGATGTTTGAGTGAGAATTGTTGATTGTCAGTTTTATAACAAAGAATCTAAAGTCTTAGACCGCATTGGATCAAAGTTTTTTAAGCAGTCAAAAAACTTCCGGGTTTAGCCTCATTCGGGAACTTCCATTTCAATTCTAGAATGTTCTGAGCAATATATTAGTTTATGACGAAACTATTTATAGTCAGTTTCTTCAACATGGTAGCTGCTAGTAATAAGAACTCGACCATGTACAACAATGGCCATGTGCAATTAAAGGTATGGGAATTTGCATAGATTGGAGGGGAAGGGGTGGAGAAGTGGTGTCCATGTGGTAGTTGAATAAGTATTAGGTATCCTGGCATTTAAAAACAGTTTTTTTTTTTTTTTTTTGCAAAGATGTTTCTTATTTATTGCACTAAAAAGCTTGGTTGTGATAGCACAGCAATGTTGCTAAGTGTCAGGGGGCTTATTTGGTATTTCAACATTTTCAAGATTTTTCAAAAAACTCAGGGTCAAAAGTTACATTTAAACGAATTATAAATAGATCGTTTTAAAATGCACAGCCCTAATATCTATGCAATTTACAGAAATAAATACAATTTAAAAGTGTTACCAAAAAAAGTAAAAGGGTGTAAATTTTCAGAAAGGGAATTTTTCTCCCCAAAATCCAAAGCTAGTGCAAAACATGGTACTAAGTGGTCTGTGAAGTTTATGTACCCCATTATTTCTCCCACTTCAACAAAAGATAACATCAAGCAAATGATTTCACCTGTAATTTGAGAAATCATAAATATAACTGACTTTATTTTCATTGAAGAAGCACTTTGAAAATTCATATTTTTCACATTCTTTTTTTCCAGGCCCATATTTTTCAAATTTTACCCCGTCCCCTTCAAATTTTATCCAGGCCCTTCAAATTTTACCCAGTCCCCTTTCAAATTTTATCCAGTCCCCTTCAAATCTTACCCAGTCCCCCTTCAAATTTTATCATCCCACTTTAAATTTTACCCGGTCCCCCTTCAAATTTCATCCAGTCCCCCTTCAAATTTTATCCAGTCCCCCTTCAAATTGTACCCAGTCCCCCTTCAAATTGTACCCAGTCCCCATCAAACTTTACCCAGTCCCCTTTCAAATTCTATTCAGTCCCCCTTCAAATGTTACTCGGTCCCCATTCAAATTCTACCGTACCCCTTCAAATTTTACCCGGTCCCAATTCAAATTTTACCCAGTCCCCTTGAAATTCAATTCTAAAACATCATTTCTACCTATTCTATCAATTAATTCTTCATATCATGGAAGATTTTCAAGTTGTAGAATATCATTGTGATAAACTTTCATTTCCAGTATCTCACTTCAAACCCTGAATAAAAACTCTATTAATAAAAATACCAATCAGGAAAAACATTTCACAATTTCCTCTAATCCCCTTTATCACAAAGAAAACAAATTTTTAACATACAACTTAAAGATTTCTAACTAGTCCCACAACTACATGAGTAAATTAATTATATGGCATGAATTTTTTTTCTAAATTCTCAGCCATGCTGTTTATCTTTGACAGTGCAAAAATTTCTGAGCTTGAAATTCAATTCATAAGCTAATATTTACATGAAATAAAATATAAGTTTCACAAATATATGGAATAGATAATGAGAAAATACATGCCTGTCTTCCCTTTCATATTTTCTGAAATCAAATCTGATTTGCAGAGGCAAATATCTTGTCTGAAGCTCTCAACGTTTGACAAGCCCAAATGAAAGGTACAGTAATCAACATGGTAGTCACAGCATGGCAGGAAGGTAATACTCCTGTTACAAACCAAAGCACTGAATCCTAGTCTCTGCCTTCTATTGTTATTCAAATTAGTTCCCCAGAATGGCATTATTCAAATTAGTTCCCCAGAATGGCATTTCCTGCTCATTGTCTGCACCTTGCAAACAGGTGCTATCCCTTTGTAATATTTTCTTTGAATATTAAAGTTTTTTTTAATTTGTAATTGTTGATATCATTATGTTGTTTTTGCTTACATAACTTTTCCTTTGTCTTTGCAAACTTGGAATTCCTCCATCATACAATACATCTTAAATATCTCCACCATCATACTTGGCTTGACAATTATCTCAACTTGGCAGACCTGCCAACCTTTAGGATCACCAAACTGTATTCTGGAACTACCAAAGTTGTATTTTTGATACAAAAAATGTACAAAACAAAGGTTTACTGTGGCTGAAAAAAAAATTACCACTGTACTTTCAGTTTCTCTTATTGTACGAATTTGAATCGGTTAAGTCGGCAAAATCAATCCTTCAAGAGGACATAAACGCCAACTGAGCGTAAAAAGTATGAGTAAAAAAAAAAAATATATATAAATAAATAAATTGTATTTTGGTGCCAAAAAACGTACAATCGCATTCTCAACATTTTCCCGTATTAAAGACGGCAAAATTGCACTAGTTGGCAGGTCTGGAGTGGTCAGCAGAGCGGGAGAAAGGGTATGGGAGAAGAATTTGGGAAGATAATAGGGAAGGGGAACATGGGAGGTGAATGGGGAAGATAATAGGGAAGTGGAATATGGGAGGTGAATTTGGGAAGATAATAGGAAGGGGAATGTGGAAGGTAAATTAGGAAGATAATGGGGAGGGGAAGGAAGGGGAATTGGAAGGTAATAGGGAAGGGGAAAGTGGGAGGAGATTTGGGGAAGGTAATGGGGAGGGAAATTGGGGAAGGTAATGGGGAGGGAATTTGGGGAATGCAATGGGGAGGGGATTGTTGAAGGGGGAGATGTTGGAGGATATTGGGATGTTGGAGGGAATTGGGGAAGGGGGATGTTGGAGAGGAATGTGGAGGAAAATTGGGGAAGGTAATGGGGAGGGAATTAAGAAATGCAATGGGGAGGGGATTGTTGAAGGGGGGATGTTGGAGGGATATTGGGATGTTGGAGGGTAATTGGGGAAGGGGGATCTTGGAGAGGAATGTGGGAGGAAAATTGGGGAAGGCTTACTTTTTTTGTACTTAAAGGTAAAACTTCTTAAATCATATTTATTTCCATAAACTGCATAAATATTAGGGCTGTGCATTTATGTTTACCAACCTACACATTTAAACGGCAGATTTGTCGTTCCCTTAAACGTGACCTTTGACCTCAAGTTTCAAGAAAAATCTTGAAAATGTTGAAATACCTAATAAGCCCCTGACATCTAGCAACATGCTGTGCTATCACAACCAAGCTTTAAAGTGCAAAAAATAAGAAACATTTTTGCACAAAAAAAAGTGTTTTTTTAAGCCACGATACCTAATACTTATTCAACTACTCCACGAACATCCCTTCTCCTCCCCAGCAGTCTACGCAAATTCCCATACCTTCAACTGCACATGGCCATCATTGTACATGGTTGAGTTCTCATTACTAGCAACTTCCATGTTGAAGAAACTGACTGTAAATAGTTTCGTGATGGCCTCATATATCGCTCAGAACATTCCAGAATTGAATTGAAGTTCCTAGATGAGGCTAAACGCGGAATTTTTTTGACTGCGCAGTCAAGACTTGAGATTCTTTTGTTATAAAAATGACAACGCAATTGGCGAAGAATATCGTGAGTTAGCGTGCAAATTAAAGAAGCTTACGGTTATTTTAGGTATTTTTGGTACAAGAGATTTTATGTCTAATCGTTAAAATTCATATCGTTAACTTGAGGCCTAATGTTATCACTAAATGCTTAGCAAGGATTTCAACACTTGTCTAAGCCAGCAGCTCCCGGTTGCTATGCACAACCATCCTGCATTGCTTCTAATTTTGTGCGGAATTGTGAGAACTGATTGCGTGATTCTCGCAATCACGCTGCAAATGCAAACCCTGGAAGGTAATGGGGCAGGGGAATCAGGGAAAGTAATGGGGCAGGGGATTTAGAAAAGGTAATGGGGCAGGGAGTTAGGGAAGGTAATGGGGCAGGGGAATTAGGGAAGGTAATGGGGCAGGGGAATTAGGGAAGGTAATGGGGCAGGGGAATTAGGAAGGTAATGGGGCAGGAAATTAGGGAAGGTAATGGGACAGGGAATTAGGGAGGTAATGGGCAGGGAATTAGGGAAGGTAATGGGGCAGGGGAATTAGGGAAGGTAATGGGGCAGGATAATTAGGGAAGGTAATGGGGCAGGGGAATTAGGGAAGATAATGGGGCAGGGAATTAGGGAAGGTAATGGGGCAGGGGAATTAGGGAAGGTAATGGGGCAGGGGAATTAGGGAAGGTAATGGGGCAGGAGAATTAGGGAAGGTAATGGGGCAGGGGTATTAGGAAAGGTAATGGGGCAGGGGTATTAGGAAAGGTAATGGGGCAGGGGAATTAGGAAAGGTAATGGGGGATGGGATTGAATGATAAGCAAATTCGGAAAATTTGCTTGCCCACATATGGGTTTTGGTTGTCCCGAGCAACTGGACAGATGGATTACTTTATTCCTGCAGGAATCTTAAAGCAATAAATTCACATCACATTACCAAGGCTAGATTATTGTGCTCAAGTGGGGTAATCCCATTGTACACTATTTCCAAGTACAACTAATTCCAGCAGTCAACTTCAAATTTTGAAACATCTTCACAATAAAAACATCTACAGCTCTTTTCAATAAAATTACAATTTAATAACATATGCAGCTTGATGTACATAAACATTAAGCCCTGTTATATAGCACAAATGGCTGTTATACTTACTGTTAAATGGTACTGCCTCCATAGATCTGGACAAGTCTGTGTGAGAGAAAAAAATATATTTATCAATTTTAAAATTATAAAAAGGTTGGTTTGGTTTGATGTTTAACAGCACCACAACAGTCAGAGTCAAATGTGCCAAAATGGTGTTAAAAACTAGAGTGCTTGAGTTAGGACAGAGAGGTGGGAGAGAGGGAAGGAGGGAGAGAAGGTGGATAAGGGAAAGAAGTTAAGGTAATAAAAGGAAGGTGAGGAAGGCAAGGCAGAAAAGGGAACAAAAGGGAGGTTTAGATCAGGTGGAATAAATTGCTGTTGCGGAGGAAGGTGAAGTTGGGATGTAGGATTGTTCTGAAAAGATCGGAAATGGAGATGGAGGTGGAGAGGTGTGATCTGGAGTTTAGGTATAAGGGACAGGTTAAAAGGGTATGCTTGATCGAGAGATCGGTGTTGCATGTAGGGTAGAGAGGAGCAAGGGAACCGGAAAGTAGGTCAGAGTGGGTGAGAAAGGTGTGGCTGAGGTGGATGCAGGTGATAACAACATCCTCCCTGCGGTTGCGACTGTGCAGGGTCACAACTGTGTTGGTCCCAACTTTGGGTTTGATGGTGTGAAGTTTGTTACTGGTCTCGAGATTCCAGGAGTCTTGCCAGGTCTTACTAAGGTAGCTGGAATGGAGGTCTGAGTGCGGGATAGGAAAAGGAGAGATGCGATTCAACAGAGCGTTGTTGGCGGCTCTGTCGGATCTCTCATTGACGGGAATGCCGACGAGGCTGGAGATCCAGATTTTTTTTTTTTCCTGAGGAAAGAGCGTGAAGTTTGTTGAGATTAAGTAGAATGAGTGGATTGGACCAGAGCATGTTGAGAATGAGAAAAGATTTTTGAGTCGGAGAAGATGACGAAGCGGGAGCGGAAGGAGAATTCAAGACCAGATTCAAGTTTAAGGCCAGGAGGATAGCCTATGCTTCAGCAGAGTAGATTGAGGCTTTATCAGGCGACCTTGAGGAGAGGGTGAGGCTGGGACAGGCGGCTGCGGAGGAGTCTTTTTGTGCGGAAAGAGAAGTCATGGAAATGTCTACTGAGTTGGCAGTATTTGGAGCGGAAGAAGGCTGGGTTGTGGAGAGCTTTCATGTAGGAGGAAAGGCCAAGAAGAACTTAGGGGGGATTTATAACCCAGGTGGGCGTGAGAGGGATAGTGTGCCTGGCAATCGAGAAAATGTTGATGTTGGCTTTGGTGAAGTGAGAGTGCATCCAGATCCAGAGAGTTGGGGGTGTGTGTTTGTTGAGGTTGAAGAGGTTGGTGAAGGAGGGAGAGCAAGTGAAATGGAGGCAAGGGTTCCGCGTATCGCTGAGGATACGAAGAGCAAAGAAGAGGCCGGTCCTGGTGCACCTTAGGACAAAGGGGAGTTTCTTGGCCTCTACATGGAGACTGATTATGGGGGTGGTGCCAAGGCAGAGCCTTAGGGCAGCGTTCGTTTTCAGTAACCTCGAGGTGCCTAAAGTAAAGTTTGCGGGCGGAGGCGTAGATGAAAATGCCGTAGTCCAGCTTGGACTGGAGGACAGAGCGACATAAGGTGAGGAGGGTGAGACGATTGGCTCCCCAGTCAGTGCTGGAGAGAACCTTGAGGAGATTAAGAGTTTTGTGACACTTGGTTTTGAGAGTGTTGATGTGGGGGAGATAAATGTGTGAGAGCTTAGAATCGAGAGTTATTCCGAGGAAGTGAGAACTGTCTTTACTAGGGATAATAGAATCTTTGAGACAAGAGGCTGGGGCGAAGAAAGAAGGAGTTGCTGTTGTAGAAATGGATGAGAACAGTTTTGTCTTTTAAGAAGTTGAAGCTGTTGGAGTCGCTCCAATAAGCTAAGTTGTCCAGACAGTGTTGAAGGTTATTTTGGAGAGTTGGAAGCATAAAAAGGTAACATGGATGACAACACCATATTAACAAACCCATTCTGGAAAAATTTAGATAACTCCAAAATGTTATGAAGTGGAAAGGTAGCTCAAGTTCTGAACTCTTTACTCAAGAGACTAGCATCATATTGGATATTTAACATATTATATGAATATTCAGTTATTTATTTAAATACTTAGCAGTAAATCTGTTCCATCAAATATAGTTTGGCCATGCAAGAACAAGATTGGTAGAGAATGTACTTATAAATTATGACAGATACTATAAAAATTAAAGATTCAAATTATGTCTAATGTTAGAAATAAATTCTGCAGTGACGATGTAGAGTTTTAAAGCACTGCCGAGTGCAATTTTTTTTTGTAGAAGGGAGCACTCTATTGCTTAGTGTAATAAATTAAATAATAAATGTAATTCAGTGATTGGGCAAAAACACAGGTGTTGTGCCGACTTCTACTTACCACATGCATTTTGTGATGATAATAATAATAATACAAATAAAATTTATTCCTCCTTCTCAAGTTTGACTCTTTTTTATATATCTTTTTATTACTTTTACCTTGGGCTGTAGTGCAGCAAAGATCTCATGAATATTCAATACTTCATGAACGTCATCTTCATAAATATTTAATATATTATATGAATATTCATTTCTTATATGAATAGTCAACATTCTTACCTCTGTGGGATGACCAATGAAACCACATCTTTTACAAGGATAGTATCGGCTTCCATATCTAGCTGTACAGTCTTTTATTCTGTGGCCTGGCCTATCACAGTGATAGCACAATTGAAGAGGACACTTGAAATCTGTGTGACCTTTGACACCGCAAAATACACAAACTGGTTCTTTCTGAAACTAGAGTAGAAGTAAAATATACTTATCACATCTGCAGAGGTGCAACCTGGGTAAAGCATACTGGTTCGAAACAAAAAAATTAATGTTGAGAACTCTAAACATACATGTTGACGTGTTTTAATGGGGCCTTATCCAAAACATCCATGCCACCCCCTCCCACAGCAGTGCATATTTTAACCCTCAGAATAGTGACAAAAAGTCTCTGACTGGATCCTGTTACAATTCTTTGATTCAGAAGTGGCCTTTAAATCTTTACCAACCCACACCAAATCACAACAGAAAAACAGTCACACCTTATTGAAGGCGGAAGTTAACCCTAGAGTCCCGCGGGGTCCAAAACCTCATTAAAACATTTCGGAATTTTATGTCCAAAATTGATTTTTATAACTTTTCCTTTCCAACGATACCAGTCTGATTTTGTTCTCAATGCAAAACCTGCAAAAACAACGAAAATAAATAAAAATAATAATCACCGCCGTAAGTACTCGTGAAAAACAAAGCCACGAAACCAGTCCGATATTCGAACCTTGGGCCCCCACACAGTAATCCTACACGTTACTGCTAGAAATTGTATATGTCCTACTGTGAGGATTTGTTTTCATACTTAGATATCAGCATGAATAAAGAGGGGGTAGTTGCTCTTTTTGATTTCAATCGCAAGCATGTGAATTGGCCTTTCTTACGGTATATTTCACATGGGTGAGTTGTATCGCGATCAGAAGCTTCAATTTTCCCCAAATTTTTGTCTCAAATAGGCTAAAATTCATGATATTTTTAGCAACTTTTGGCAAAAAAAAAAATTGATGATGAAGGCAGTCAAAATTCGCCCAGAGTTGGATGCATTGATGTCTTTGTAAGTTCCTCAAGGGTTTTCAGGCAAAAGAAAGGTCTGAGAGTATGGCAAGTAAGTCTTTGGAGAAAAAAATAATATTTCGTTAAATTTTGCACAATTTTTTAAATCTTCTTTATTTCAACCCATCTTTTTTACAAAAATCTTCAACATTTGAAAACATTTCTTCCCCATCAAAAAGTTATATTTTCTAAAAGAACCATTTGAGCTCTTTCAAATAATACCAGAATCACTGCTGTGGGCCTATTTGAGAAAGTAAAATAATTTTTTTAAAAGTGCATGTAAATCGGTCGTGTCATGATCACGTGGGAATTAAAGGGGTAATTGACACTAAACTTTCACTGCTAGCCCTAGGCTGTCATATTTAGTTCAATGTTTGAATCAATTTCACAATTTGCTAACTTGGAACAGTACAAATGGTACTAATCCTAATCCATATATTTATATAGCGCACACTTTGATCTGGCAATCTTCAGTGGGGCTTTACAAATAAAACATCAACACAATGACAAAACAAGAATGCAGCGCAATGGGACCAACACATACAAAACAAACAAAACAGGACATACCACTATAATTGATTGAAAAGGTAAGTCTTCAAATGACGCTGAAAAACATTTACCGACTGAGCAAGTTTAATATTATCTGGTAGGTCATTCCACCATGTCGGTCCCATTACACTGAAAGAATGACTAGCAAAAAGTGTTACGTTTGGTAAATGGTACAAATAACTTTTTATATGAGGTAGTAGACCTGGTGTTCCGTCTATCAGGTATATCGATTAATAGATCCTTCGAGTAATTTGGTGCCTGGTTATTTACACACTTGTACACTAAGGTAAGTACCTTATTCTGGATTTTTAATTCGACTGGAAGCCAGTGTAAGATTTTAAGGCATTCCTTACTGCTACGATACGAATGCTACTGTCATATTTTAAAGAATGTTTAACAGAGAATTTAATGTTCCTTTTATATAAATCCACACATCGCAAGTGCACATAGATATTTAAAATCTGACAATTTTACCACAAAATAATTCCTCATTTAATGTTGTAATGAAAACAGAGAGAGGAGTCCTAGGTCTGGGTTGACTAAGATAGAACGTGCAATTTACTTAACAAATATCTCAAAATAGCAGTTAAGAAAATAAGAAATTTCTATTCCTTTGATGCTCTTGATATCGGAAGAAATTCAGAGGTGCAGTGGCTCAGTGGTTAAGAAGTCATACACGTGTTCGAAAGGTACCGGGTTTGATTCCCGTCGTAAGCGCTGCATTGTGTCCTTGAGCAAGACACTTTACTCTACTTGCTTCAGCCCACTCAGCTGTTAAAATGAGTATCAGCACTGCTGGGGAGTTAACCTGTGATGGACTGGTGTCCCGTCCACAGGGAGGCATGCAATCTCATCTGCTTGCATCTTAAAACTGAGAATAATCACCGGCTCTAAAAGCCTGATGGCTGAGATTGATTTAGCTTAAACTTGAGCTGGACTTAAATACATCCTCCTTCTGTGATTAGAGAAGTATGCTTGCTCTTGCTACATTATCCCAAGAAGTGCTCTAATTGTTACAAGACGTAATATGATCCAGCACCCTTATCTCATATTTCTGAATCTCTATGCCCTAAGCAAATTCTAAGGAAATGTCAGAGTATAAACTGGTCATGTGATACACAGTAGCCAATAGGATATGAACAAATCTTACCTGTTCAGGAACTTATAAGTCATGCAATAGAAATTCCTATGGCTACCTCAGTACAAAAAACTGTAAATTACCAGAAGCAAGGATGAGGAAAATACAGTATCTTGTTTTTCACTCTCTACCTAACCATACAATTATGCTACTGTGTTCTTTCACAATTGCTACCCACTTGAGAATAATTGTCTAAATTTCTTGATTATGTAATACTGGCTAAACAAACTATTGTGAACTTATTCTGAACTTGCTGGTTCAGGGGAAAATTTTTAAGAAAAGTAAGGAAGCAAATCAAGATATTCACATAAAATTTATGACAAGACAGATGAAAATTAGGGTTGTGCAGCAATGCTCTCACAGTCATGTCAATATATCACGAAACTCATGTCGGAATTATCAATAATGTCCCGATATAAAGCCACTGAGAAAATTCCACCCGGTGAAGCGGTGTTGATATGTAAATCAAGAGCACTTTTTATCCTTTGTAATTTTTGGCTGTACTTTTCAATATTTTTTGTGTAACTGATTTAGTTTGTTGATTTCAGCTCAGTGTGCACTGTTCAATACTTTTCAATATTTTTTGTGTAACTGATTTAGTTTGTTGATTTCAGCTCAGTGTGCACTGTTCAATAATTCTACTTTCAATATTGTCGTGAATTCAATGTCGATGTCAGGACATGAAGGTCATTGTTGCGATATATCTATATTACCGATATGTCACACAACCTACCTGTAAATGGATATTGAATCATAAATCCTTTTGTGAGATATTTGTCTGATTCTTTCTTCTTCAAAATATGAAGTTTAAGTTGAAGTATTAGGTTCATGGAAATAAAAGTCTCATCACCTTCGCTGAAATTTTAATTGTGGATTATCTTAATCATTTACCCGATATCAAAATGAAAGTTAAATTCAATGAAAGCCCATAAGTGTGTGAAAAATGACTAAAATAATAACTTAGAGCCATCAACATCAAAATGATGTCAAGACTAAATTACAACACAATAGGAAAAAGTATTATAAGCAGCATCATAGGCATTATAAGCAGCATCATAGGCATTATAAGCAGCATCATAGGCATTATAAGCAGCATCATAGGCATTATAAGCAGCATCATAGGCATTATAAGCAGCATCATAGGCATTATAAGCAGCATCATAGGCATTATAAGCAGCATCATAGGCATTATAAGCAGCATCATAGGCATTATAAGTAGCATCATAGGCATTATAAGCAGCATTATAGGCATTGTAAGCAGCATCATAGGCATTATAAGCAGCATCATAAGCAGCATCATAGGCATTATAAGCAGCATCATAGGCATTATAAGCAGCATCATAGGCATTATAAGCAGCATCATAGGCATTTTAAGCAGCATCATAGGCATTTTAGGCAGCATCAATATGTAAAAGAAGAAACAGGTTTCAGCCTAAATTTGAAAGTTGCTTGTTAACTATTAATTCCATTAGAAACAAACAAGAGCATCCAGCGGTATCATCTGGCGTGATTGTCAGACTACTAAAAGGTAAGCCAATGCGAATTTTACCCATTGTGACCATCCACTACATTAACTTAAATATGTTGCATTGCTTGCTGTTAATCATGTATACAATGCAACATACAACACAACACAAAACAACAAAAAACACATGATAAGCTATCAAGATGCATATTTACAAGAGAAGGTTTGTAAGCCCATAGTTGAACAGGAAGTTGGCAATGTCTGTTTAATTTTTTGAATTATTTGAAAGAGAATTCTTAACTCTGGATAAAAAGGTTTAAGAACCAGAACCAAAAGGATTTGTGGTTCCGATGCTTTTTTTTTACATAAGCTTACTGTACATTAAGCCACGGCCACCATGCATACTAATGACATTTGCTAATAACATGATCATGTGCACAATAACCACCAAAATTATCATGCAAAACGGATATACACTTGCTCATTTATCCCTTTTTTAAATTATTCACTATAAGCCCCCGCCCACTTATTAATATGCATGATATCAATACCAAAAATCAATAGGGCACATCTTTTGCAATTAATGTACTTTTCATCGCACAACTACATGGAGGACATTTTTAGAGCACATATTTACCACATATACTGTTGTTTACTAAAGAAATCTTTAAAAAAAAAAAAAAATATTTCCAAGAATTCCTGATTTACTGTCAGAACCTTAGATTTTTTCCAGCTCTAAATAAATATTAGATGTAAAAGTCTAAGAAAATTACAAGATCTCAGTAGATCTTTAACATACCGCAGCGTTAGTACATTCATGTTTATAGTGACCATACTCTGAACATTTGTGGCACATCACTTGTGGATTATCATGGCTTAAGAAGTAACGGCCTGTCTGATGAACATTCCTTGTGGAGAAATCAGTTTCCTGGAAGGAGAGGAAAACAGAGTGATAAATCACATGAATTTATTTTTTGATCATCTCTTCGACTTTATTGATTTAATTCCTGGCAAAGACCTAGCTATTATTGCTCCATGGTCTAACTTTCCTATCTAGATATGACTTAGCAACATTCCTTGACTTAGCATCAATCTAACAATGACTACCACATCAATCTTGGATTAACAACTTCAATCTAAGGCTAAGACTGACTTTTCACCAATCTATGGCTCACTTTTCACCAATCTAGAGCTACTTTGCACCAATTTAGGGTTGATTTAACACCAATCTATAGCTGACTTTACAGCAATCTATGGCTCACTATCACCAATCTATAGCTGACTTTGCACCAATTCATGGCTCACTTTTCACCAATTTTGAGATGCTTTGCATCAATTTAGGGTTGACTTAACACCAATCTAAAGCTGACTTTTCACCAATCTAGAACTGACCTTGCATCAATCTAGAGCTGACTTTGCATCAATCTAGGTTAGACTTTGTATCAATCTATTGTAGAAATGACTTTGCATTAATCTAGGTTTGCCTTTGCATCAATCTATTGTAGAAATGACTTTGTATCAATCTACAACTGACTTTGCATCATTCTACAGAATTACAGACTTTGCGTTAATCCAGAACTTAACATCAATGTAGGATTGACTTTCCACCAATCTACGACTGACTTGCCTCAATCTATGACTGACTTGCCTCAATCTAAGACTGATGTTGCATTAATCTAAGACTGATGTTGCATCAGTCTAAGACTGATGTTGCATCAGTCTTCTAGGAGTGACTAAACATCAAACTAGGACTGATTTTGGATTATTCTACAGGGATGAATTTGCATCCATCTAAGACGCGATGGAATATTAGGACCAACTTAATTTGTATCAATAAATTGTACCCATGATCTTACGGTCTTACCTGAACTATGTTCTGTGATTCAGATTCTTTGACATCAGCATCAATATAGTGGACTTGTAAAACATCATCTTTCTCTTCTTCGTTGCCAAGAATAATCACTGAACTCCCATCAGAGTCACTAGAGCTTTCAAGAGAAAGTTCCATATTACAAGCTCCCTGTTCCTCTATGTCAATAGCATCAATTGTGTCTTCCTTATTGTTCCTTGATTGTTTGTCGTGAGCTTGTGTTGCGTCTGTAGACTGGGTAGTGTCTATACCTCTATGTTTTAACCTTTTAGATTCCTTGCTTTCATACCAGCTTTCTAATAATCCTGGGCTATGTTTCTTGGAAGAAAGTGTTCCACCCGAAATAATTCTCCTCTTTCTACTTTCAGATACTGTCTCTTCGAAACATTTGAGGAAACCATCTTTGTCTAATTCGGGGGCATTAACATAACTTTCTTTCCTTATAGGTACAATTTGATTTGAAATTTCAACTTCAGAGCCTGTTACAACAACAGCATCTAAGTTAATAGGAAGCTGCCTCAACAATGAAAAGTTATCTTTACCCGATGCATCTAGCACCCTCACACTATTGTCATCAAACATCAGGTTACAAAGCTCATCCTCGTCGTCAACCGTCAGAGAGAAAAAATTAAATGGTATCCGATCTCTCATAAATACTTCAACTTCTTTCCTTTTGATAGACAAAATTTCCACTTTGGGACCATTTGGATCTTTTAGCATGAGTTGTGTCTCAGACACAAAAGGAATATCAGGTTTATTCTGACAAATATCTTTTGGTTTTAAGACATTAGGATTTCCATCCTCATCACAAATTTCTCCTGGCTTAAAAGAATTTTCATTTTTTGTTTCTCCACGGGGAGAAAAAGAATGACTGGAATGATTAGGAGCATGCTGGGTCTTAAAACTTAATACATTATCTTCGCCGGACACTCCTTCACCGTCTTTGCGAGAGACTCCTTCTTTCTCATAAATTTGAGCAGGATTCACAACATCTTCAATTTCTTCTTGCAAACTATTTTGGTCCACATCTTTGGAGGCGAGGTTCTCCTCTGTACTGTAATGAATTTGTTGATAAAGATGCTCCTCAATCAGCCGTCTCTCATCCTCACTGTCCATCTCACCTTCATCTCCAACCAGCTCGTACATCTGCAATTCCTCAATCTCCAGCTCCCCTGCATCATACATGTCACTGCTCATCATGACAGCTGTAAAAAAAATCAAATGTACTTATTTACTAGCAGAACTTATCTTTAGAATCAGTGTGGCTAGAGACATTTTCTAGGTGTGTGTGTGTGGGGGGGAACCCTTTAAAAAACATTCAATTTTCCAATTCACAACTAATGTTTTCCTCATTCTCTAGGCTGCTTTTTCTCAATATTCATCCCCGTACACCCATGAATTTATAGTCAAGAACTTCAAAATCACGAGCAGAAGCTACACTAACTACCCACTCAAAAAAGTAACAAAGCCAGAAGGCGACAGTGAGTAAGACAACTAACTAAGCAATAAAGATAGAGGACTAATAACCTTTAACTAGTTAAAGATCCAACCTTATATTTTGCTCTAAATAGTGCCCTAGCTCTGCTGTATCGTTGCCACTTTTCTGGCCCGCCCTGCTTCTATTTGGCCTGTCCCTCCCCTCATCAGACATCAGATGAAAAAGTTTGTATATATATATATATATACACATATATATATATATATATATATATATATATATATATGTGTATATATATATATATATATATATATATATATGTGTATATATATATATATATATGTGTGTGTATACATATATATATGTGTATATATATATATATATATATATATATATATGTGTATATATATATATATATATGTGTGTATACATATATATATGTGTATATATATATATATATATATATATATATATATATATATATATATATATATATATATATATATATATATATATTTTTTAATATATTTATTATCATTTTTGAATGACACATATGTATATACATTTTTACTTTTCTTTCAATTATTTATTATCATTTTTTTAATGACGTGTATTTCAGAGGTCAACTTTTTTTTTAAACTTAATAATCTTAACCTCATAAGTGATATACCTTACATGGATACAGAACACAGAAGTATAGCATAGTAAGAAATTGTCCTGTTTGGCTCATAAATATTTCTTAATCATTCACAATAGTTTCATTCTGGGGTATGATTATAGGTTTTAGTGGGTCCTTAAACCACATGCCGAAAAGGAGCAGTGCTTCGCAAGCATCGAAGTGCCCCTTTTCAAATCAAGCTAGAGGCCTACTGGTTGGTGGCAAAATAAAGAACAACATGATTGCAGCCATGTTTGTGATTAGACAGTGCATAGTCCTCAGAAGTAATAATAATAAATAAGATTTATAACGTCGACAAATCCATCCTATTGGATGCTCAAGGCGCCATACATATAACATTAAATTTACAGATAAGTACATTACACATGAACAATAAAATAAATGAACAGTGATTTTAAATTAAATACATATTTGCATAGGCGTCACACATTAGAAGAGTTTTTAGATTTGTTTTTAATGAGTTAGCAGAACAAGACAACCTGATATGGAGTGGCAATCGATTCCTAAGACGCAGAGCTGCAAGAGCAAATGATCTGTCACCCCATGTATGGTAGGATTTTGGTTCACATAAAAGAAGTTTATCACCAGAACGAAGATTACGAAGGGGCACATATAATTTCAGCAAGCTAGATATATAAACTGGGGCACAACCATTCATCGATTTGTAAACAATAAGTAATATTTTGTAGAAATATGTTGATGAAATGTTCAGAATATTAAAAGGAACAGAATTATAGCAAAATCTCTACCTGTCCATATACCTTTAATGAAATGTTCAGAATATGAAAAGGAACGCATTTATGAAAAAATCGCTACCTCTTCATATACCTTCAATAAAATGTTCAGAATATTAAAAGGAAGATATTTATGGAAAAATCGCTACCTGTCCATATACCTTCAATAAAATGTTCAGAATACTAAAAGGAACATATTTATGGCAAAATCTCTACCTGTCCATATGCCTTTATGAAATGTTCGGAATACTAAAAGGAACATATTCATGGCAAAATCGCTACCTGTCCATAAACCTTAAATATAATGTATTGAGCAGAAGTATTGGAATGGGAAAATAGGGCTACACACAAGAAGTATTTGATGTGGAGGGGGCAAGTAACACTAATGCAAATTATTGGCGGTCATTCTCATAGTCCCTTTTTTATACTGAAGCTGTCCAATTATTAATCAGGACGTGACCTCTAGTACTCGTGCGAAATACGGAAAATAAAGATTTAACCAGAACCAAAAGGTTTTGTGGTTCCGATGCCTTATTTTTCATCAGCTGATTGATTTGCAAAATTTGAATTAACTGTCATGTCATTGCATATCATGAAATATTTGTTCCATGATATTTATTCATAAGCCACACCCACCATGCAGATCAGTAAAATTGTTGACATTAGCATTTGTACAATAATTAACAACATCATCAAAGCAAGTATGATGCAAAAACGATGGCTCATTTATCCTATTTTAAGAATTTGTCAGTAGTCCCGCCTACTCATGACTTCACTACAACAACATTAGAACATATGTACAGACCATGACCCATCTGTGTACCACATATAGCATAAATCTGATATATCGTCTATGGTGTTTACATCATTTAGCACTTTCAAATTAAGCCACACCCACCATGCATATTAATCACATCTATCACAAGATAAGCATGTACACAATAACCAACAAAATTATTATGCCCAATATGATGCAAAATGGACATACAGTTGCTCATTGATCATTTTCAAAATTTTCACTTTAAGCCCCGCCCACTTATTATTATGCATGAAATCACCTCCACAAACATTAGGTCGCAACTGCAGACCTGCACACCATGTGTACCACACATGTTAATCTCATTCATAGTTTTTGAGATATCGTGTTTACTTGTACTTTTTGTTTAAAAATCATATTAAGCCCCACCCACTATGCATATTAATGAAATTCTACATTTACAGACCATGAGCTATTTGTGTACCAAATATGACATGAATCCAGTTTACCATTCTTGAGATATAGTTTACAAGCTCTTTTCATCAAAATCATATTAAGGCCCGCCCACTATGCATATTAATAATATTAAACGTTTTTACATCATGAACAAGTACACACCCGCTCACATAATAATTAAACCAAATATGAAACAAAACAAACATGTGGTTGTCTGAAATATGAACATTTCAAGATTTATACATTAAGCCCCACCTAGTCATTAATATGCATGACATCACTATCAAAACAATAGGTGCATCTGCATACTATGGGCTATCTTTGTACTACACATAACATGAATCCAGATTATTGTTCTTGAGATATCGCATTACGAGCTGGCCATCACAAACACATACACACACACATACTTACACACATACATGTACATACTGTACACACGCCATCATGACCGTATAGGTTCCTGATGCTATCGCATTGGAACCAAAAGTTGTGTCTATTCTATCTTTTATATAATTTTGTGTTTAAATTCATATTCAATCAGAAAACATGTATCACCATGAAAATCACATTAAATCACTGTAATATGGCCACTTCATTATAGGGTTAGCGAGGAGCTTCTACAAAAGTTAGTTCCTTGGCCATGTAAGTTTTTGTGAAAATTACTTCCTAGGAATCAGGTCAAATGAGCACCCCTTCACTGTATTATATTACAGCACACTGTACAGTGCTACGCTGGAAAAAACAGACCATTCGTTCTTCTTTTAAAGTTTTAAATCAGAAAATTGTTGCTATTGTTTTAAATTTGGGGGAATGGGACCCCCCCACTTTTTGAGGACATTTTCAAAAATGTATGTATGTATGTATGTATGAATGTATGTATGCATGCATGCATGCATATATATATATATATATATATATATATATATATATATATATATATATATATATATATATATATATATATATATATATATATATATACATATACATATATAATATATATATACATATATATAGATAGATAGATAGATAGATAGATAGATAGATAGATAGATAGATAGATAGATAGATAGATAATTACATACATACATACATTTGGGGAAAACATACATACATTTGGGGAAAACTAACATTTGCGGTCCCTAACATCTCAAAATATTTTAAGGGCAAAGATATAAGGCAATCTTAGTCCAACTTATACAGTTTTTTTGGCAATGTAAAGCGTGGGTTTCGCCAGAAATTCCCCCACCCCCTCCCAACCCTCCTCATCAAGAAAAATTATACTCATGTACATTTGGGTTTTAACAGGGCCCATGCCTTCTCTTGGTGGCACTGATTATTACCGCGGTGGGTGTGGGGGAACAAAAGGTAATGTGCCATGTTTCCTGTAACACTTTTTAACAGATGTAATTCTTGCAAATGACAAATGAATAGGTTGGTACCAAATTTCGTATGTACAGAGACTTGTTGATTGGTTCAATTTCTTATCAAGAATGGTGTTAAATTACAATTGTGAATCGCTACGCATAGCATAGTTGCATGCAGTCTTCGTATTCATGGAACTAATTTCTACACATTGTGAGTATTGTAATAAGTCAATTGCTATCCTAAAGGAATACAAATTTTTGGTTCAAAAGTAAAGTTTTAACACATTTCTTGTAAGCGTCTTGATGAAAATGTAGCATGCACGTAAGTATCATTTCCAACTAATAAAAAGACAGAATGCTTGGGAAAAGAAATGCTTGGCAAAGATGCGTATCTGCATCCTCTGTGCAGCCTTGAGTGTATGACCGCATCGTTGTGCGTCCTACGTGCATGTTACTTATGCACGACATGAGAATTTGCATGTAAATATTAGCTGTTGAGGTAGTCAAAATCGAGAAATTATAAAAGTGCTTAACGACGCAATGGTCACATCTTGTAGAGTGATTCTTTTGTTGTATTTGCGCCCGTTGTACACAGGAGTCAGAGCTCAGTTGGCAGAGGGCACGACTCTTAAAGATGCTGGAGGTACGCGGTTCAAGCCTCGGACAGGTCTAACCAGTTTTTCCACAGCTATGCAAACAGATACGCCAATCATTAAAGCGGAAGTACGTCATTTGCAGCTCCTGTTCCTCATTCAGCTGTTGAGAGAAGTGGCAATGGTTGAATGGCATTCGCCATCCTTCGGAGGGGACGTTAAGCCATCAGTCCCCATGAAAGGATAGTCACACCCTACCTAGTTCTCTGAAAAGAGTAAGAGTGAAAACCCGGTGTTCATCCACTTCCGTCACGGTTGCACGAGTCTAGCATCTGCTATGCAGGCTATAGCTTGGTGTCTATGATCCATATAGGAGTCTTGCCAAGTTCCCGTAAGGAAGGATCATGTACAAAACAAAACAAAATACGCCTGTAACGCTATCCCCGTTTTTCTTCCATAGAATTGACCATTTTCACAGTATTATTCAAAGATTTTGGGAAATCTACCAAAATTGAGGTCGTCGGTATTAATTTTCATGATCTTTTGTGACCACTTTACTGTAGAAGGGGTTATGTATTAGTGATCGTGTCTACTAGCCTACACCATGATGTCGCAAGCTGAAAAGAAAGCCCATGTTAAACACTTTTTCGCGAAACTCCACTCATCAGGCCTAACGTTATGGTCTAGGCCTAAGCCTAAACTAAAGTAGGCTAGGCCTATTGGCTAGATGCTCACTTTACTAAAAATAGATAAACTGATTGCTTTTGAAAACATGAACATATATTTTCACAAACCTAAAAACAGAAACAGCCAATGATGAATATGAATGCTTCGTCTTTAAACAGTCTCCAGGTTATTCATATACTTCTTTAGCGCGTAATGGCAGCGGCAGGCACGACATCTGGGCCTACGTATACCCAGTTGAAGTTAGCGTCATATTCATATTCATATTCATATTCAGATTCAGATTCGAATTTTTACCAGCTGAAGAGCCATCCTTCTGCAAGAGCGCCATCTAAAGCATACCAACAAGACAGTTGGCGAGGATTTGGGCCACCAACGGAGCGAAATCTTTTTTTATTCTCTTTCCTGTTTTACATTTTGTAATCGTCACATAGAAGTGTTTTGTGGGTGGCGGTTGTTGCAATGTAATTACATTCATGAGGTAAAAGTCCACCAACTCCCAAACCAAAAAGTAATGGACTCAGTTATGGGAGATTGTACCTGGACTCTCAAAATCATGGCCCTAAACAGCCAAAAGTCGTGAAAATTATTCCTATCATAAGGAGATATCATGGTTCATAGCTCTTGGGCCCAGTGAAGGTTTTGTGCCAGACTTCTGACATATGGGGGCAAAAGACCAACTACTCCTCACTCCTGTGGGATATGTCTCGTTTCTAGGAGATTGTATCTGGACCCTCAAAACGGGACCCTAAATGGCCAAAAGCGGTGGAAGTAATTGATAGCAGAAAGTTATATTATGGTCCATAGCTCTTGGGCCCAGTGAAGGTTTTGTGCCAGACTTCTGACATATGGGGGCAGAAGACCAACTCCCCCTCACTCCTGTGGGATATGTCTCGTTTCTGGGAGATCGTATCTGGACCCTCAAAAATGGGACCCAAATTGACCAAAAGTCGGTAAATTGCTATAATATGGTTATAACATGGTCCATAGCTCTTGGGCCCAGTGAAGGTTTTGTGCCAGACTTCTGACATATGGGGGCAGAAGACCAACTACTCCTCACTCCTGTGGGATATGTCTCGTTTCTAGGAGATTGTATCTGGACCCTCAAAAACGGGACCCTAAATGGCCAAAAGCGGTGGAAGTAATTGATAGCAGAAAGTTATATTATGGTCCATAGCTCTTGGGCCCAGTGAAGGTTTTGTGCCAGACTTCTGACATATGGGGGCAAAAGACCAACTCCCCCTTACTCCTGTGGTATATGTCTCGTTTCTGGGAGATTGTATCTGGACCCTCAAAAATGGGACCAAAATTGACCAAAAGTCGGTAAATTGCTATAATATGGTTATCACATGGTCCATAGCCCTTGCGCCCAGTGAAGGTTTTGTGCCAGACTTCTGACATATGGGGGCAAAAGACCAACTACCCTTACTCCTGTGGGATATGTCTCGTTTCTGGGAGATTGTATCTGGACCCTCAAAAATGGGACCCAAATTGACCAAAAGTCGGTAAATTGCTATAATATGGTTATCACATGATCCATGGTCCTTGGGCCCAGTGAAGGTTTTGTGCCAGACTTCTGACATATGGGGCAAAAGACCAACTACTCCTGACTCCTGTGGGATATGTCTCATTTCTGGGAGATCGTATCTGGACCCTCAAAAACGGGACCTTAAATGGCCAAAAGCGGTGGAAATAATTGAGAGCAGAAAGTTATATTATGGTCCATAGCTCTTGGGCCCAGTGAAGGTTTGTGCCAGACTTCTGACATATGGGGGTAAAAGACCAACTACCCCTTACTCCTGTATGATATGTCTGTTTCTGGGAGATTGTATCTGGACCCTCAAAAATGGGACCCAAATTGACCAAAAGTCGGTAAATTGCTATAATATGGTTATCACATGATCCATGGTCCTTGGGCCCAGTGGAGGTTTTGTGCCAGACTTCTGACATATGGGGGCAAAAGACCAACTACTCCTCACACCTGTGGTATATGTCTCGTTTCTGGGAGATTGTTTTTGGACCCTCAAAAACGGGACTCTAAATGGCCAAAAGCGGTGGAAATAATTGAGAGCAAAAAGTTATATTTTGGTCCATAGCTCTTGGGCCCAGTGAAGGTTTTGTGCCAGACTTCTGACAGATGGGGACAAACGAACACCTACTCCTCATTCCTGTGGTATATGTCTCATTTCTGGGAGATCGTATCTGGACCCTTAAAACTGGGACCCAAATTGACCAAAAGTCGGTAAATTGCTATAATATGGTTATCACATGATCCATGGTCCTTGGGCCCAGTGGAGGTTTTGTGCCAGACTTCTGACATATGGGGGCAAAAGACCAACTACCATTTACTCATGTAGTATATGTCTTATTTCTGGGAGATCGTATCTGGACCCTCAAAAATGGGACCCAAATTGACCAAAAGTCGGTAAATTGCTATAATATGGTTATAACATGATCCATGGTCCTTGGGCCCAGTGAAGGTTTTGTGCCAGACTTCTGACATATGGGGACAAAAGACCAACTACTCCTGACTCCTATGGGATATGTCTCATTTCTGGAAGATCGTATCTGGACCCTCAAAAACGGGACCTTAAATGGCCAAAAGCGGTGGAAATAATTGAGAGCAGAAAGTTATATTATGGTCCATAGCTCTTGGGCCCAGTGAAGGTTTTGTGCCAGACTTCTGACATATGGGGGTAAAAGACCAAGTACCCCTTACTCCTATGATATGTGTCTTGTTTCTGGGAGATTGTATCTGGACCCTCAAAAATGGGACCCAAATTGACCAAAAGTCGGTAAATTGCTATAATATGGTTATCACATGATCCATGGTCCTTGGGCCCAGTGGAGGTTTTGTGCCAGACTTCTGACATATGGGGGCAAAAGACCAACTACCCCTCACTCCTGTGGGATATGTCTCATATCTCGGAGATCGTATCTGGACCCTCAAAAACGGGACCTTAAATGGCCAAAAGCGGTGGAAATAATTGAGAGCAGAAAGTTATATTATGGTCCATAGCTCTTGGGCCCAGTGAAGGTTTTGTGCCAGTCTTCTGACATATGGGGGCAAAGACCAACTCCCCCTTACTCCTATGATATGTCTTGTTTCTGGGAGATTGTATCTGGACCCTCAAAAATGGGACCCAAATTGACCAAAAGTCGGTAAATTGCTATAATATGGTTATCACATGATCCACGGTCCTTGGGCCCAGTGGAGGTTTTGTGCCAGACTTCTGACATATGGGGGCAAAAGACCAACTACCCCTCACTCCTGTGGGATATGTCTCATATCTCGGAGATCGTATCTGGACCCTCAAAAACGGGACCTTAAATGGCCAAAAGCGGTGGAAATAATTGAGAGCAGAAAGTTATATTATGGTCCATAGCTCTTGGGCCCAGTGAAGGTTTTGTGCCAGACTTCTGACATATGGGGGTAAAAGACCAAGTACCCCTTACTCCTATGATATGTGTCTTGTTTCTGGGAGATTGTATCTGGACCCCAAAAATGGGGCCCAAATTGACCAAAAGTCGGTAAAATGCTATAATATGGTTCTCACATGATCCATGGTCCTTGGACCCGGTGAAGGTTTTGTGCCAGACTTCTGACATATGGGGACAAAAGACCAACTACTCCTCACTCCTATGGGATATGTCTCATTTCTGGAAGATCGTATCTGGACCCTCAAAAACGGGACCTTAAATGGCCAAAAGCGGTGGAAATAATTGAGAGCAGAAAGTTATATTATGGTCCATAGCTCTTGGGCCCAGTGAAGGTTTTGTGCCAGACTTCTGACATATGGGGGCAAAAGACCAACTCCCCCCTTACTCCTGTGGGATATGTCTTGTTTCTGGGAGATTGTATCTGGACCCTCTAAAATGGGACCCAAATTGACCAAAAGTCGGTAAATTGCTATAATATGGTTATCACATGATCCATGGTCCTTGGGCCCAGTGGAGGTTTTGTGCCAGACTTCTGACATATGGGGGCAAAAGACCAACTACCCCTTACTCCTGTGGGATATGTCTCATATCTGGGAGATCGTATCTGGACCCTCAAAAATGGGACCCAAATTGACCAAAAGTCGGTAAAATGCTATAATATGGTTATCACATGATCCATGGTCCTTGGACCCAGTGAAGGTTTTGTGCCAGACTTCTGACATATGGGGGCAAAAGACCAACTACTCCTCACTCCTGGGATATGTCTCATTTCTGGGAGATCGTATCTGGACCCTCAAAACGGGACCTAAATGGCCAAAAGCGGTGGAAATAATTGAGAGCAGAAAGTTATATTATGGTCCATAGCTCTTGGGCCCAGTGATGTATTGTGCCAGACTTCTGACATATGGGGGTAAAAGACCAAGTACTCCCCTCACTCCTGTATGATATGTCTTGTTTCTGGGAGATTGTATCTGGACCCTCAAAAATGGGACCCAAATTGACCAAAAGTCGGTAATTTGCTATAATATGGTTATCACATGATCCATGGTCCTTGGGCCCAGTGGAGGTTTTGTGCCAGACTTCTGACAAATGGGGGCAAAGAACAACTACTCCTCATTCCTGTGGTATATGTCTCATTTCTGGGAGATCGTATCTGGACCCTTAAAACTGGGACCCAAATTGACCAAAAGTCGGTATATTGCTATAATATGGTTATCACATGATCCATGGTCCTTGGGCCCAGTGAAGGTTTTGTGCCAGACTTCTGACATATGGGGGCAAAAGACCAACTACCATTTACTCCTGTAGTATATGTCTCATTTCTGGGAGATTGTATCTGGACCCTAAAAAATGGAGCCCAAATTGACCAAAAGTCGGTAAATTGCTATAATATGGTTATCACATAATCCATGGTCCTTGGACCCAGTGAAGGTTTTGTGCCAGACTTCTGACATATGGGGGCAAACGAACAACTACCCCTCACTCCTGTGGTATATGTCTCATATCTGGGAGATCGTATCTGGACCCTTAAAAACGGGACCCTAAATGGCCTAAAGTCGGGAAATTGCTATTATATGGTTATCTCATGGTCCATGGCCCTTGGGCCTAGTAAAGGTTTTGTGCCAGACTTTTGATATATGGGAGCAAAATCCCACCTGCCCCTAAACTCACCTGTAATATAGGTCTCATTTCTGGGAGATCGTATCTGTACCCTGAAAAATGGGCCTCAGCTGCAATGGTAATTATAGACCCCATTTTCTTCTCATGTTGGGACCCTAAGAACGATTTCGGGGATTGTTTTGGACTGCCGAAGCTCTGCACGTGTACATTTTACAGGCCTAATATGCTCTTAAATCTGGGTGACTGTAAAACGAAAGACCCAAGACCAAAGACCTGTAAAACGAATACCTGTAAAACGCAGACCTGTAAAACGCAGACCTGTAAAACGAAGACCTGTGAAACGAAGACACGGAAAACGAAGACTCGGAAAAAATTCCCATGAAACCATAACATTATTATTACAAATTAATTAAAGTAAAATATTAACCTAAAAAGCCGTAAAGCAATTTATTATGCATTTACAAACAGCTGAAGTGCGGTAGGAGTAGGGAAGATGCATGGGCTTCAAATAAGGGCGTGATTACTCTCAGAAAGTACATGTAATTTTGAAATATTTCACAGTTCTCAATATTTTTGTTTAAAGGACTGAAGGGTCCCTTCTAAACTTATGCGCCTACATCACTATGAAATTAAAGACTCAGTTCACCCATGGTTCACCATATGATGTTTATCTGTTTATGCATTGCACAGTCTCGAAAAAATCTCAAGGTCCACACCGTAGCTGAATAACTGAGTGGCCTTCATTTGCCAAAGTAATCAAAGGTGATGATTGATTAAATTGTGGGGAGGAAGAGAGATTATTTTGTATTCGACCCTCATTGCTTGACCCTGAAGTACCTGAAGTAAAAACAAACATTTTATTAGATATCAACAAATGAACTGATTGTATTGGAAAATAAACTTCCATCATCTCCTTACTTGACCATGATACGCGGATGTTTCCGTCAAACTGTAAACAGGTAAAAGAGAATACGGGTTACTATTAGAACAGAGCTGAATGTTATCTTCTCTGTACAGGTGTGATCCAAATCGAAGTAACTCAATATTTAAATTTGGGTTATTTTGCACACTCTGGCAGTCTGGTAAAAGGTCCTTTTCAAAGTGTCATTGAAAATCATGAACAAAATTACAAAACTATCTGACTGTATCGGCGGAACATTACAGCATTAGACTTATATATCGGAACTTACAGTGTACGATTTATTATTGTTGATCTTGATTAAACATTTGGAACGTGGATTTAAAAATAATCTCATAACTTTGTCAAATCGTTGTTTTCCTATTTAATAAAGGATAAAGGGGTGCCTAAAAGTCAGCCCGACAAGATCTAAATACATTAAGTTCCTAAGTTTTCCGTTAATCTCGTAAATAAAATAAGAAGAGAGGGAAGAAAAATGTGCAACCCACCGACCAAAAATATACCCGCAGTATGACAGATTTTTGGCAATTGCAGCATGAAATTATATATTTTGATACCTGCAGTGTGAAAGAAGTCAATTTTAATACCTGCAGTATGAGTATTCAGCAAAAGAAAGTATTGTAAAAATGCAAAATAAAAGAGTAAAGACGCGTACTAAGAAAATAATGAAAAAGACCTGCCCTGGCGGCACATAGATATGGAAGCACCCCCTCCCCAGGTACGCAAGGTTACAAGAATGCTCAGGGTACGAAAATTGTCCTGATTATATATATATATATATATATATATATATATATATATATATATATATATATATATATATATATATATATATATATATATATATATATATATATATATATATATATATATATATATATATATATATATATATATATATATATATATATATATATATATATATATATATATATATATATATATATATATATATATATATATATATATATATATATATATATATATATATATATATATATATATATATATATCTATATATATATATATATATATATATATATATATATATATATATATATATATATATATATATATATATATATATATATATATATATATATATATATATAGATATATATATATATATATATATATATATATATATATATATATATATATATATATATATATATATATATATATATATATATATATATATATATATATATATATATATATATATATATATATATATATATATATATATATATATATATATATATATATATATATATATATATATATGTATATATATATATATATATATATATATATATATATATATATATATATATATATATATATATATATATATATATATATATATATATATATATATATATATATATATATATATATATATATATATATATATATATATATATATATATATATATATATATATATATATATATATATATATATATATATATATATATATATATATATATATATATATATATATATATATATATATATATATATATATATATATATATATATATATATATATATATATATATATATATATATATATATATATATATATATATATATATATATATATATATATATATATATATATATATATATATATATATATATATATATATATATATATATATATATATATATATATATATATATATATATATATATATATATATATATATATATATATATATATATATATATATATATATATATATATATATATATATATATATATATATATATGGAAGATATTTGACATTGGGAGGCCAGATTTTAATTTTTGTCCCAAAAATCAAAAAATGTATAAATCTCTTATCATAGTATAAATCCTATCATTGTAAAGGAAGGGGGGGGGGGGGTCGCGAAATCTTTGGAAATTTTGGTAGAATTTGGCAATATTTCCCGAAAATTGAAGACAATTTCCCGAAAATGAAGGAAATTTTCACAAAAAAGTGAAGTGTATCTCACAAAAATTCAAGATTTCCGTAAGAAAAATTCCATGCATGGAATCTGACTCTTCACCAGTTCACAATCAATTCTTTAGACCTTCATTTATTGGATGGCTAAAATGGTAGGCCTACTTGTCCCCCAATAAAATTATGGAGGGAGGGGGAGGGGGATTACTCTGGCTCGCCCGGTTTCTATGTTAGCTTAGAGTAACTTTGTTAGTTTAGACATGTTAGAGTTTAAAACGAATTGTAGTAGTTTAACCAAATATTTTGCCAACATTATTCACGTTTTCAGTTCTTGTGACCTTCACTTTTTTTTAAATAATCACGCCCTAACTGCCTTATCAGATGTGATATTTTATTCGATTTTTTCTAGATATCAGATTTTAGTGGACATGATCCTTTGTTCATATCTTCTGCAACAGTAATTGTTACAAAATTGCAGGTCATCCTTTTTATGATTTGCGAAAAAGTGTGTGTGTGTGTGTGTGGTGGGTGTGTGTGTGGGGGGGGGGGAAGTGGAGCACGTGCCTCCGGCCCGTCTACTCCTCGGTCCATACAATTTTGTTCATTTTGGGGCAATTTCAATCAATTTTGAGGATATTTCCTTCATTTTCGGGCCATTTTTCTCAATTAGTTTGGAAATATCCTTCAATTTTTGGCCATTTTCTTCAATTTCGAGAAATTTTCTTCAGTTTTAGATAAATTGTTTGGAATTTGAGAACATTTTTGTAATTTTTCGGGAATTTGTAGACAAGTTCGACCAAAATTTCAAATAATTATACCAAATTTTTCTTCTATTTTACCTTGCAGCATTTATTTTCGTGAAATTTTCTTTGAATCTCGTGCTTTCTTTCATCTCGCATATGAAAAACGAAAAGATAAAGAAAAGATTTTCAAATTAAAAGAAAGGTCCCGATACGAGGTTCAGACTCCAAAAGTCGCGTATATTGCAAACGGAAAATGAAGTTGGTTATACTCTTATAAGATAATTCCGATATTTGTTTTCAATTATTTTTTAAAACAAAAATCGTACGGCGTCATATCGAATTACGCAGATTTTGTTTAAAGCTTTCAATTTAGGAGCATGTTCATATATTAATAAATTATGAACAGTGGCGTAGTGGCAGGGAAAGCCAGAGGAAAAAAAAAAACACACACACTAAAGCTTTTTAAAAGGCGCCGAATGCTCAGAGGGGCACGAAAATGTCATGAGAATATATTTGTATATACTTTTATTCTCAACTCCTGCAATTTGTATGATTTACAAAATAAATGTTGTTAATATTTTCCCTCAAAGCTTCATTCTTACTTTCAAAACATGAAAACCATACCTGCACCCCTACTAACAGACTAAAGACACATATTGTAGTCAAGGGGATCCTACATTTGAACATTCGTTTCAAAATATATATTCCTTTGAACTATTTTTATTGTGGAATTGACACAATTTTAAGCAATTTTTTGGTACCCAATTTACGCTGAAAACGCCAAGTTTCCCTTGACTTGGCCCCTGGGCGCCGATAAGGACGGCAACTCTGGATTTCACAAATTATTATGCTATTTTATGCTATCAAAATTGCAAATGCAGGGTTTCCGGGCATAAGCATCTACGCATTTTTTTCGGGCAAAATTGTTGACAATTTGTTTTTATTGATTGATAAACTGATATACAAAAATAGATACAAAAATAGTTGGATTAATCGTTTCCGATTAATTAATCTTTGCGTTTTTGATTCACTTTTTAAAATCAGAAAATAGTATGAAAAAAAGATCATGTTGGACATGTGTGTCCATATTTATCATTTTACTTCATGATATTTTTTCAGATATGCATGCCGGGAATATTAAATCATTTCAAAAATTCGTTGCTGACAGCATTGATAATACGAGCGAATTATCTGATAAGGAAGTAACGCCAGGAGGAGCCAGGACAAAATATCAGGGGGTAGAAGTGGGGGCAAGTCAAACCAAACTAGGGATGATGTGATAATCAGAGGCGCAACCAAGATATGTCAGCGGAGGTTGGTCAAGTCCAACCAAAACATGAAAACATGCGTGATGTGCATGATGACGTGTTAAAAATTTCATGGGCAGTTTTGTCATGATTAATGAAACTTTATTGGGACAAGACTTAGTATGCAGTCTTATAATGGGGGAGCAGAGAGAAATTTGGGAAATAATTTTAAAAAAATCGAAGAAATTTTGGAAAATCATTGAAAATTGGGGTAAAATTTCGTAGCATTTCTTTATAATAGATGGGTTATTTTTTGAAAATCGTAGAAAAATTGCCCCCAAAATAAAAAATAAGGTTCAAAAATTTGAAAGTGAAATATCATCAACATTGAAGGAAACTTCTCAAAATTGAATAAAACTGAAAATCAAAGAAAAATTGTCCCAAAATGAAGGAAATTTCTGAAAATTTTCCAAACATTGAATGAAATTTCCAGAAAATTAAAGAAAATTTAAAAAAAATCGAAGAAAAATTGCCCCAAAATGAAGGAAATTTCCGGAAAATTGAATACAATTGAACAAAATCAACTAAAATGAAAAAATTTCTCAAACATTGAAGGAAAATTCCCAAAATTGAACGAAAATCGAAGAAAAATTGCCCTCAAATGAGGGAAATTAAATTTACCGAAAATTGAAGACAATTTACAGAAAATCAAAGAAAACTTGCCCCAAAATGAAGAAAATTTCCCAAACATTGATGGAATTTTAAGATAAAATAAAGGAAATTGAAGAAAACTGCACGAGAATTTAGGAAATTGCCCAAAATTGAAAAGAATTATAAAAAATTGCTCCAAAATTGAAGGAAATTTCCCAAACATTGCAGGAAATTCACACAAAATTTATCAAAAATCGGATTAAAAATACCGCAAAATAAAGGAAAATTACCGAAAATTAAAAGAAATTTACCGAAAATAACAAACTTGACCTAAAATGAAGGAAATTTTCCAACAATTGAAGAAAATTGCACGAGAATAAAGAAAATTGCCGAAATTGAAAGACAGTTCCCAAACATTGAAGGAAATTTACAATAAATTTAAGAAAATTTACCGAAAATTGATAAAAATAATATGAGATTGAAAAAATGTCCCAAAAATTGTTTGAAATGTTCCGCAAAAATGAAGACAAAACATATAAACCGTGACTAAGAATGATATCATGGTAAAAAATCTCAGGGGCCATGCCCCCTCCCCTTCCCCTCTGGCTCCGTCCCTGGTGAAAACGTGTTTTATGAGCAATTTGTCACCATTAATGGAACATATCTGCATATTGCAACAGTACAGTCGTCTGGTATTAGGAAACGGGGAGCAGAGGAAAGGTACTCCCTGAAAGGATTTCACCTTCCCTTCTTGCAAAATTTCATGCTCACTTTCGATTGGGAAAATTGTTTACATAATATTGAAAGAAAATTGCACGAGAAGAAGGACATTTCTCAAAAATTAGTTTGTTAATGGTGATTCCCAAACATTGAATGAAATTCGAAAATTGCCCAAAACCTTTGATGAACCAGAAGATTTGGTGGTTTCTATGCTTTTTTCTTATGCTGATTGATTTGTAAGTTTTGTATCAACTGTCATTTCATTGCATATCATGAAATATTTGTTCCATGCATTCATTCATTAACCACACCCACCATGCAGATCAATAAAAGGTTTGCAACATTAGCATTCGCACGGTAACTAATAATATTATCAAGTATGATGCAAAAACGGTTGCTCATTTATCCTATTTCAGGACATTTTAGTACTCATTACTATTCATGACATCACTACCACAACATTAAAACATATGTGCAGACCATAACCCATCTGTGTACCACATACTGTATGGCATAAATCTGATGCACCATTCATGAGGTATGGCGGGTTTATATCATGTAGCACTTCCACATATGATTAAACCATGCCCACCATGCATATTAATGACATCTGTTAATAAGATAAGCATGTACACGATAACAAACGATATCATCATGCCCAGTATGATGCAAAGCGGACATACAGTTGCTCTCTTATCACTTATACCAAATGTTCACCTTAAGCCCCGCCCACTTATTAAAATGCTTGGCACAAAACCTCTACTGGACCCAAGTGCCATAGACCATATTACAGCAATTTACCGACTTGTGGCCATTTAGGGCCCCATTTTGAGGGTCCAGATACAATCTCCCAAAATGAAACATAAAACACAGCAGTAAGGGGTAGTTGGGCTTTTTCCCCATATGTCAGAGGTCTCATAACACCTTCACTGGGCCCAACGACCATGGACCATGTGATAACCATATTATAGCAATTTCCCGACTTTTAATAAATTGGGGCCCCACTTTTAAAGGGTCCAGATACTATCTCCCAGAAATGAGACATATTCCACAGGAGTGAGGAGTAGTTAATCTTTTGCCCCCATATGTCAGATGTCTGGCACAAAACCTTCACTGGGCCCAAAGACCATGGACCATGTGATAACCATATTATAGCAATTTCCCGACTTTAAACAAATTGGGGCCCCATTTTTGAGGGTCCAGATACGATCTCCCAGAAACGAGACATATACCACAGGATTGAGGAGTAGTTGGTCTTTTACCCCCATATGTCAGAAGTCTGGCACAAAACCTTCACTGGGTCCAAGGACCATGGATTATGTGATAACCATATTATAGCAATTTACCGACTTTTGGTCAATTTGGGCTCCATTTTTTAGGGTCCAGATACAATCTCCCAGAAATGAGACATATACTACAGGAGTAAATGGTAGTTGGTCTTTTGCCCCCATATGTCAGAAGTCTGGCACAAAACCTTCACTGGGCCCAAGGACCATGGATCATGTGATAACCATATTATAGCAATTTACCGACTTTTGGTCAATTTGGGTCCCAGTTTTAAGGGTCCAGATACGATCTCCCAGAAATGAGACATATACCACAGGAATGAGGAGTAGTTGTTCGTTTGCCCCCATTTGTCAGAAGTCTGGCACAAAACCTCCACTGGGCCCAAGGACCATGGATCATGTGATAACCATATTATAGCAAATTACCGACTTTTGGTCAATTTGGGTCCCATTTTTGAGGATCCAGATACAATCTCCCAGAAACAAGACACATATCATAGGAGTAAGGGGTACTTGGTCTTTTACCCCCATATGTCAGAAGTCTGGCACAATACCTTCACTGGGCCCAAGAGCTATGGACCATAATATAACTTTCTGCTCTCAATTATTTCCACCGCTTTTGGCCATTTAAGGTCCCGTTTTTGAGGGTCCAGATACGATCTCCCAGAAATGAGACATATCCCATAGGAGTGAGGGGAGTTGGTCTTTTGCCCCCATATGTCAGAAGTCTGGCACAAAACCTTCACTGGGCCCAAGAGCTATGGACCAAAATATAACTTTTTGCTCTCAATTATTTCCACCGCTTTTGGCCATTTAGGGTCCCGTTTTTGAGGGTCCAGATACAATCTCACAGAAACGAGACATATACCACAGGTGTGAGGAGTAGTTGGTCTTTTGCCCCCATATGTCAGGAGTCTGGCACAAAACCTCCACTGGGCCCAAGGACCATGGATCATGTGATAACCATATTATAGCAATTTACCGACTTTTGGTCAATTTGGGTCCCATTTTTGAGGGTCCAGATACGATCTCCCAGAAACGAGACATATCCCAAAGGAGTGAGGAGTAGTTGGTCTTCTGCCCCCATATGTCAGAAGTCTGGCACAAAACCTTCACTGGGCCCAAGAGCTATGGACCATGTTATAACCATATTATAGCAATTTACCGACTTTTGGTCAATTTGGGTCCCATTTTTGAGGGTCCAGATACGATCTCCCAGATATGAGACATATCCCACAGGAGTGAGGGGGAGTTGGTCTTTTGCCCCCATATGTCAGAAGTCTGGCACAAAACCTTCACTGGGCCCAAGAGCTATGGACCATAATATAACTTTCTGCTCTCAATTATTTCCACCGTTTTTGGCCATTTAGGGTCCCGTTTTTGAGGGTCCAGATACGATCTTCCAGAAACGAGACATATCCCACAGGAGTTAGGAGGAGTTGGTCTTTTGCCCCCATATGTCAGAAGTCTGGCACAAAACCTTCACTGGGCCCAAGAGCTATGGACCATAATATAACTTTCTGCTATCAATTACTTCCACCGCTTTTGGCCATTTAGGGTCCCGTTTTTGAGGGTCCAGATACGATCTCCCAGAAACGAGACATATCCCACAGGAGTTAGGAGGAGTTGGTCTTTTGCCCCCATATGTCAGAAGTCTGGCACAAAACCTTCACTGGGCCCAAGAGCTATGGACCATGTTATAACCATATTATAGCAATTTACCGACTTTTGGTCAATTTGGGTCCCATTTTTGAGGGTCCAGATACGATCTCCCAGAAACGAGACATATCCCAAAGGAGTGAGAAGTAGTTGGTCTTCTGCCCCCATATGTCAGAAGTCTGGCACAAAACCTTCACTGGGCCCAAGAGCTATGGACCATGTTATAACCATATTATAGCAATTTACCGACTTTTGGTCAATTTGGGTCCCATTTTTGAGGGTCCAGATACGATCTCCCAGATATGAGACATATCCCACAGGAGTGAGGGGGAGTTGGTCTTTTGCCCCCATATGTCAGAAGTCTGGCACAAAACCTTCACTGGGCCCAAGAGCTATGGACCATAATATAACTTTCTGCTCTCAATTATTTCCACCGTTTTTGGCCATTTAGGGTCCCGTTTTTGAGGGTCCAGATACGATCTTCCAGAAACGAGACATATCCCACAGGAGTTACGAGGAGTTGGTCTTTTGCCCCCATATGTCAGAAGTCTGGCACAAAACCTTTACTGGGCCCAAGAGCTATGGACCATAATATAACTTTCTGCTCTCAATTATTTCCACCGTTTTTGGCCATTTAGTGTCCCGTTTTTGAGGGTCCAGATACAATCTCCCAGAAACGAGACATATCCCACAGGAGTTAGGAGGAGTTGGTCTTTTGCCCCCATATGTCAGAAGTCTGGCACAAAACCTTCACTGGGCCCAAGAGCTATGGACCATGTTATAACCATATTATAGCAATTTACCGACTTTTGGTCAATTTGGGTCCCATTTGTGAGGGTCCAGATACGATCTCCCAGATATGAGACATATCCCACAGGAGTGAGGGGAGTTGGTCTTTTGCCCCCATATGTCAGAAGTCTGGCACAAAACCTTCACTGGGCCCAAGAGCTATGGACCATAATATAACTTTCTGCTCTCAATTATTTCCACCGCTTTTGGCCATTTAGGGTCCCGTTTTTGAGGGTCCAGATACGATCTCCCAGAAACGAGACATATCCCACAGGAGTTAGGAGGAGTTGGTCTTTTGCCCCCATATGTCAGAAGTCTGGCACAAAACCTTCACTGGGCCCAAGAGCTATGGACCATAATATAACTTTCTGCTATCAATAACTTCCACCGCTTTTAGCCATTTAGGGTCCCGTTTTTGAGGGTCCAGATACGATCTCCCAGAAACGAGACATATCCCACAGGAGTGAGGAGTAGTTGGCCTTCTGTCCCCATATGTCAGAAGTCTGGCACAAAACCTTCACTGGGCCCAAGAGCTATGGACCATGTTATAACCATATTATAGCAATTTACTGACTTTTGGTCAATTTGGGTCCCATTTTTGAGGGTCCAGATACGATCTCCCAGAAACGAGACATATCCCAAAGGAGTGAGGAGTAGTTGGTCTTTTGCCCCCATATGTCAGAAGTCTGGCACAAAACCTTCACTGGGCCCAAGAGCTATGGACCATGTTATAACCATATTATAGCAATTTACCGACTTTTGGTCAATTTGGGTCCCATTTGTGAGGATCCAGATACGATCTCCCAGATATGAGACATATCCCACAGGAGTGAGGGGGAGTTGGTCTTTTGCCCCCATATGTCAGAAGTCTGGCACAAAACCTTCACTGGGCCCAAGAGCTATGGACCATGTTATAACCATATTATAGCAATTTACCGACTTTTGGTCAATTTGGGTCCCATTTTTGAGGATCCAGATACAATCTCCCAGAAACAAGACACATATCATAGGAGTAAGGGGTACTTGGTCTTTTACCCCCATATGTCAGAAGTCTGGCACAATACCTTCACTGGGCCCAAGAGCTATGGACCATAATATAACTTTCTGCTCTCAATTATTTCCACCGCTTTTGGCCATTTAAGGTCCCGTTTTTGAGGGTCCAGATACAATCTCCCAGAAATGAGACATATCCCATAGGAGTGAGGGGGAGTTGGTCTTTTGCCCCCATATGTCAGAAGTCTGGCACAAAACCTTCACTGGGCCCAAGAGCTATGGACCATGTTATAACCATATTATAGCCATTTACCGACTTTTGGTCAATTTGGGTCCCATTTTTGAGGGTCCAGACACGATCTCCCAGAAACGAGACATATCCCACAGGAGTGAGGGGTAGTTGGTCTTTTGCCCCCATCTGCCAGAAGTCTGGCACAAAACCTTCACTGGGCGCAAGGGCTATGGACCATAATATAACTTTCTGCTCTCAATTATTTCCACCGCTTTTGGCCATTTAGGGTCCCGTTTTTGAGGGTCCAGATACGATCTCCCAGAAAGGAGAGATATACTTAAGGATAGGTAAGCTTTTGTTAATAATTCTTGGCCCTTTAGGCCCCACACATCAACTCAGCATGTAACAACATTACAACAACAGCCACCCATAAAGCAATCATATAGGACGCTTACAAAATGCAACACAAAAGAAAAAATTCTTTTCCTTTTTTGGTGACCCAAATCCTATCCAATTGTCTTTGTTGGGGAGCCAAGAGATGGCGCTCGTCAAGAATGCTGTCCCCTCTCCTGTGCACCTCAGCCACACGCCGTTACCTCACTGCAGAGTAACACTCACCGAACCTGTAACAGTTAAAGGTATAGAAATTCGAATCTGAATATGAATATGAATATGAATATGACGATAACTTCAACTGGGTCCTACGTATAATATAATCCGAGCACCTAGGCTAGGCCCTACTGTACTTGTCGCGAGACAGTTTAGTTGGCCTCAGATTCAAATTCAAACTTTAACCATGTCTACACTTATGTCGCGATACAGTTTATTCTGGTAATATTGATAAGTTATATGTATTGAAATGTAGCCATATATTTTCTTGAGTACTTTTCTGTTTTGCAGCTGTTTATCTATTCCGAGGGCCTAGTTCATTATGTTAAGTAAATGTACATGTGCTGCCCGAGCAGGTGCCTTTTTCATAATTATTGTTGTAGTACAAGTGAATTTTTTTTATATATATTCTACAGGTATAAATTCTCAGATATAAATTCCAGATCTAGCCCAGATATAAATTTCCAGGTCTAGGCCAGATCTGTTTATCTCTCTCTCTAGGTGCCGAGTCTGGAACAGAAATTGGCGATCATGGCCCTCCAGTCACTTCTGTTTAGAGCTAAATGCATAAACTTATTGTTACTTATGTTGTTGGTTGCCCAGTTTGGACATATTTACCTCGCTGCCTTCCTCTGCTCTTGTGCACTCAATTTCCCCCCACACACTGCAAGCTGTTCCAACCCACCCTCCCGATAAAGTGCCCGAAAAATTACATCTGTCTCCTTCTGATGGCATTGAGTAGAGGCCTGTCCATGCCTGCAGCTATCAGGACATCATCATTTGTTTTCCTTTCTGTTTAAGATATTTTCAACTTTCTACTGATGAACCACATTTCTGTAGCTTCTAATCTCTTCTTGAAGTCACTGGTAATTGTTTTTCACAGCCACAGAGAAGAGTAGACCATACATATGCCTTCAAGACACGGACACGCCGAAACTTTTCACTTCACATTCCAAAAGGAGTTGTATTGAGTTTAGATCCAAGTATGTATTTGTATCCCCGTAATGTTAAATTCTAATGGAACATAATCGGTAAGATCCCCTGTAGGATGTAATCGGATCTCTCGTTTCTCTGCAATAGAGTTTTGTGTTGGGGCCATTTGGAAATAATTAAACTCTGATCTATCCATCATCAGTGATGTAGCCATCTTGTTACCTTGCGTACTTTGCCAAAATCGTATCTAAATCTCTTCGTCCAAGTCCTGTCCTAATCCCTTTTCCCTTCGTGCTATGTTCTTCTTCCTAATTGCTTTAATTCTTCCTCTAACTGATTTTCTTTGCTTCACTGCTTTTACTACCACGACCCGATTGCAATCGTCTCTTCGCTGCATCTAATTTGTTTTCTCACATTAGCTGCTATTTAATTTTTTTCCCTCCCACTAATTCTTTTAACTGTTTTCTTCACACCTTTGCCTGCCACAATATCTGCCAAAGCATCAGTTCCCGCCCTTGCAGTCCACTTCGCCAGACTTATGGATATTCTAGGGGCGCTGGCTCTTGCGGATTTAACGCCTACCTTACACCAGTTGTTGATAATAATATCAATCCACGGGCTAAACCCGCAAACATACCTCCCCCCTCTCTCTGATACGGTGTACCAGCAAATACTGCATTATCCATAATGATACACGTACACACGAAAATCTTTTTTTCAATATGAGCATACAACTAATGTTTATTGCTTATTACATACACGGGTTTTTTTTTGGTTGACAACACCTCTATAATACAGACAATCTTTTTCGCTTAAAATACAAATCTATCAGAGTTTCTCCTGCAATAAATTCTATAGGATATCAAACATTTTGATTTCAATATAATTAATTGTCTGTGTATTTACATCAACATCACGAATAGTGTACGGTTCAAAACTGTTCACCTTCGAATGCATCAATAAGGGGACCAAATTGCTCCCTACCTAGTTCGGTGTTACATTATTTGCATAAACATACATATGCCGTATTCTATGAGGTCTAAATAGAAAATCAGCAACTGTCCATGGTGTTACATTACCTTTAGGACGCCATGCACCACTATTTGGACCATGATCAATTGACACTTTCTTACTTGCAAAACCCAAAATGTGACATATTCGCCCTTAGAACTCAGACTTTAGTAATGCTGACCTTGGTTTCGTGCGTCAGCACCTTCCCTTATCAATTCGATAGTTAATTTTGACAGAGGACTTACGTTTTCTGCCCACCTCTTCCCGGTCCAAAAAATACTAGCATCTATTTGTGACAATATCCAGTTGTTTCAACTCCATTAATGTTTTATCTATCGTACTGGTCTCGCCTACAGTTTGAATAAAGCTCACCTTTTTTACCGAACTTGTTAAAACCCCATACACATTATAAGAAAATGGATAGTAAGCATTCTGCACCCCTACAGTCCACTCCTCTTCCAATTGAATGGGTTGAGATGGTTTCTGGCGGACATTATTTGACTGATTGTTGTGATATACAAAATTCAGTATACTGCTGATTTGCCAATGAAATTCTTGCATATTTGTGGCCATTTTTTCCTACAATATTTTACGTCTTCTAAAATGCAATTCTATTACAGTTGTGCCTTTTTCAAATCCAATCGGTAAACTTTCATTTGTTTCTAATGAAAAAGTAATAAAACTGATGTTGTTGTTATCCAATGGTAAGTACCTAAAACCTATTGGGTGATAGACCAAGTCACCTGTCTTATTTATAACCCCCGTGAATAGCATCCTTTTCTGTTCATTATTCACACACACCGGTACAATTATATTACAATAGACATGAATTTTATCTCGTTTTACTTCCTTGTAAGTATTTTCATCCAATTCAAATGCACTGCAAGACAAACCATTAATGTGGTCTCACTATCAAACCCCAAATAAAATAATAAAGCGCCAGTTATTTCCACTTTTTACCATTTAGCTCTTAGCCCTAATTTAAACCTTTGACCCCACGACCCCCTCCCTCAGCATCTACGTACAATCGTGTTAGCAAACTACCTGCATCAGCAACATTTGCAAACAATTTCTTCCGATTCAAAACCTCTTTCGCACGGTACTCTTCCGCGAATGGCTTTATATGCAGCAGCCGGGGCAAAGTGGTTCTTGACCTCCAAGCTTTTATTGTTGTATTTGACGAATTTACCAAAAAATACATCATCTGGAAAATATGATGCAATATTTCCCACTTCCCAATCCCCCGTGAACTGTAATGACTTTTGGGGAGTCACCGTGAAATCATATATTTAGTAGTATTTCCCGAATAACGCCCCATATCAGCATTACTTGGTACAACCCATGTGAAGTCCTGTTGAACCGCCATCGGCGAAATTTGCACCGCTAATCCACGAATTAAACTTATCCCTGTATCCTAACCGCTTTACAAGATATTGTTCACTACCCCCAACACCTTTTGTGCGTAATACGTTTTCAATTTTATACACTTCTGGCTGCTCTACCCTTTGTACATCTTCTGGATAAAAAGATCCTTCTATGTCTTCCCTCTCCTTCAATTTATACATAACTTTATCATGATGCATCACAGCTGTTACCTCAAGCACTTCATGGGCCCAATTTTGATAATACTTCCTACCAAATATACCCGCTTCTTTAGAAATTCGCACTTTGTCCCTTAATTTTGATAATACCCCTTACCAAATATACCCGCTTCTTTAGAAATCGCACTTTGTCCCCCACAGCTAGTACATGCGTAGGTGTTTCTTTTTTCATGTCACCATACTAACTAACTTTTGATATTTCTCATTTACCGCTACAGCATGAACAGGAGCCAACCCAATCGTTTTGTGGAACCTCGTGTTATAGCCTTGTTTGACCAAAAGTAATGTTTATAACCATTTGGGTACATCTTTATTTGTAAAATATTTCCATATCATCGATTTTATTGTATGATTAAACCTTTCCACTATGTTCGCTTTCTGTTCGCTATGGGTTGAAAACAATTTAACAATATGTTTGGACAAAAGTGCTTGCACTTTATCATTATAAAATTCTTTGCCTTTATCTGTTTGCAATTTTATAGGATAAGCCGCTCTGTTAAACACTTTTTCTAAAGTATCAGCAACCATTTCCCCGTTTTACCCGTTCCAGCCACCCCTTTTTCGTAAAAACTTGTTTCAAGGATAAGATAGCCTTTATTTTGTTTTGCTACTAGTTGCATGTCCATTAAATCGGATTGAAGTTGTTCCGCTTCACCAAACACCGTCACTTGCCGCCGATTGAAGTTCTTGCGTCTTGGCTTGTGAAGACTGTAGCTTTATTGTAACTTTAGCCAATTCAGACCTCCCCCCTCCTCCCAAGAGAGGGGAGGGGGGCTTTCTTGTCCATTTTGCGAATCCAATGGGTGCTGAAAGATTGTACCAATCTTGTAATTCGACCTTTACGCTTGGCATCCGTTTCGTCATTTTCTGTTTTAATTATCACTTTTCCACCACAGCAAGCACAATTACATTTAAGACTTCAAAAGTCCTGCGGCTCCTCTTTCTTCTTCGTAAATATCTGATCAGAGAGAGTTTTGTATTTACAGAGAGGGTTGATATAGTCATTCTCGTGGAAGAGAATTCATATGAAAATTGACTACAAAATAATATTACAGTTTTCAAACGTTTTTTCTAATCTCATTGGTAATTTATCCCCTTGAGATAGAAATGTTGCTTAAAAATCGTAATCAGTATATATGAACAAGGATAAAGTATAATTTCCTATGGTTAATTCAGCTGATTAACAACATGGGGGTAAATGCTAACGCTGGATGCACTCGGGCTACACCCTCGTGCATCGCTTGTATTTAACCCCGTTCTATTGTTAATCCTCTGAATTAACCATATAAATGATTATAGTTTAATCTTTTATTTACACTCAGCTGTTTAGTCTATAATAGTTAGTCAATAGCAAGGTTGTTTGTTTGTTTGTTTGATGAGGGCTTAACGGCACTACGACAACGAAGGTAAAATTGTGCCTGAGAGGTCAGATCATTCTAGAGGTAGGAAGGAAAGGAAACAGGGGGAGAATGAGAGAAAATCAAGAACAAAAGGTCAGAAAGCTGTGATTGTGAGGGGAGGTGCATGGTTGAAATAAAAACAAAGTAGAGAGGGGGTGGAAGAGGATAATTAGATATGGTTGTAGAGGGAGGCATGATGAAGGAAGGAGATGATTGTATCCGGAGGATTTTTCTGGAAGAACTCAGCAATTGAGTTGTGGGGAGCGAGGGAAGCTCTGGGAAGGTTATACAGGGGGCAAGCAAGGATAACGTGATGGATTGTGAGGGTGCAATGGCAATTGTTGCAGAGGGGTTGGGGGAGCCAATAAGGAGGTGGGAGTGACTTAGGTGGGTGTGACAAATCCTAAGACGGGTAATACGAACGTTGTCGATACGAGAGAGGTTGTTGATGGTGGATTTAATCGGAATTTTGGGCTGGATGACATGGAGTTTCTTATCAATTTGGGAGTTCCATGAGGTTTGCCAGCGGTCACGAACACGGGAAGCGATAAGCGGTTTGATGTCAGAGAGGGTTTGGGGGAAAAGAGCAGGGAGGAGGTTGAGGGAAAACTTAGCGGCTGCATCAGCCCTGTCATTGCCTGGGATGCCAACATGGCTGGGTATTTAGAAGAAAATAATACTTTTCCTGCAGAGGGTGGTAGAAAAGCGTTTCCGGAGGAGGAGGTGGCAAGTAAGCTTATCCCATTTAAGATTGAGTAAAGAAGTAAGAACAGCCTTTGAGTCGGAGAAAATGGCAAAGTGGCTGAGCGGAGAGTACTCAATAAAGTTGAGGGCAAGGAGAATGGCCTTAGCCTCCGCCAAAAAGATGGATGAATAGTCGGGAAGTCTGCTACTGAGGGTGGTGTCTGGGATGACGGCAGCAGCAGCTGTCTTGTTGCCTTCCTTGGAGCCATCAGTATAGATGGAGGTATAATTTGAGAGTTGGTCTTTGATTTGGTTGTGGAGATTGATGAAGAGGTTAGGGTGAGTTTGAGTTTTGTGGTGAATGGAGAGGGCCAGGTGGACAGGAGGGAGGGGGTGGCCCAAGGAGGAAAAGTGGGCCAGAAGAAGGTGCCGAGAGTGGCGGGGTTGATGCCGAGATGGAAGAGGTCTGATTTAATGCGTAAGCTGAAGGGAGGGGTAGGGTATTAGTCCTATCAAAGGGGTGGAGAAATTACGGTACCTAATGAGGTTGTAAACAGGGTTCTGGGTGTTGGTGAGGACTCTAAAAGCATAGGAGAGGCTAAGCTTTCTACATCTAAGTAGAAAGGGTTTTTGGCTTCAAGATGAAGGCTGGTGATTGGGGAGGTCCTGTAGACACCTAGACAAAGCCTGAGGGCTTCATTTTGGATGGTGTTGATGTGGTTGAGGTATGAGTTGTGAGCGACACAGTAGACAATATTGCCGTAGTCAAGCTTGGCACGAATGGTGAGCCTGCAAATGTTGAGGAGAGCATAGCGGTTCGCACCCCAAGTAGTGTTAAAGAGGAGTCGGAGGATGTTCAAGGGAGCTGTTGCATTTTAGTTTCAGGTTGGTGATGTCTTGCTTGTAGGTGAGCTTGGGGTCTAGAGTTAGACCCAGGAACTTTGTGTGTTCAACTTTAGGGATGCGATTGCCATTGAGCACAAAGTTCGGGTTGTGGTGGAGATTGTTGAAATGACAAAAGTGCATGCAGACTGTCTTGTCTTTGGAGAATTTAAAACCTTTTTTGTTGCTCCAGTCTTGCAGCTAGTTGAGGCTGATTTGGAGCCTACTTTCAACAACAGGAAAGCTAGGGGAGAAGTAGAAGATGGTGAAGTCATCCACGTGTAAGGTACGTTTGATGTTGGGGCCAAGCTTATCCGCGATGTCATTAATGCTCAGGTTGAAGAGAGTGGGAGAGCGGATGCTGCCTTGGGGACGCCCTATTATTGGGGGTACGGGTTGGAGAGGGTGTAGCCAATACAAAGTTGGAACTGCCTGGGTGAGACAAACTTTTGAATAAAGATGGGGAGATGGCCTCTGAGGCCGATGGTGTGAAGTTTGCGGATAATGCCGTATTTCCAAGTAGTGTTGAAAGCTTTCTCGAGGTCAAAAAAATGGCAATGAGGTGTTCCTTTTTGCAAAGGATTTCTGGATAGCGGTGGCGAGCGTAATTAACTGGTCTAGGGTATTGCGACGTTTTCGGAAGCCGCTTTGGTGAGGTGAGATGATTATGTTGGTCTCAAGGACCAGTTTAGTCTCTGATTAATGATCCTTTTCATAGTTTTACAGAAACAGCAGGTGAGGGCGATGGAGCGGTGGCTGGAGGGGACGGTACCGTCCTTCCCGGTTTAAGGCGGGGATGACAATAGCTGTCCTCCAGATAGGGGGAAAGGAGTGTGAGGACCAAATGTGCTTGAAGATGGTGAGTAGGGTAGTGGTGGCCTTGATGGGGAGGTGTTTCAGGAACTGGTAGGGGATGTTATCTGGGCCCTTGGAGGTGCAGCCAGCGTCGTGGATGGCTTGGTTTAATTCAGAAAGGGTGAGAGGGGTGTTGTAGCTTTTGGAGTTGTCGGAAGGAAAAGTGATTCTCCGGGCTTCGTTGCAAGCTTTTTTGGTTTTGAAGGTATTGGAGTAGTTGGTCGAGGACGAGATGTTGCTGAAAGTGGCGGCGAGGTGGTTAACGATGTCCTTTTTCGCGGCTAGAAGGTCACCATTCCAAGAGAGATGGGAGATGGGATTTGCCCACTCTGCCGTGGAAGCTGTTAACCATATTCCAAATCTTCTTAGTGGGGGTGTTGGTGGTGAGAAAGAAGATAAACTTGTTCCAAGTGTTGGTTTTACTGTCCTTGATAGTGCGTCTGGCCTTGGCACGGCTGATACGAAAGAGGTTGAGATTATGTGTGGTCGGGTTAGTTTTGAAGTTCCTGAGGGCTCTTTTCCTGTTCTTGATGGCGGTTTTGCAGTCATCAGAGAACCAGGGTTTGGGGATGATTTGGGGGTTTGGAGGTTTTGGGAATTGAGCAGGTGGCGATGTTGATAAGAATATTACTGAAGTTTGACATGGGATCCTCATCCTCGAGGAGATGGAGGGAGAGGTGTGAGTCACAGAGTGTTTCGAAAAGGGGCCAGTCAGCCTTCTTGAGGTTCCAATTGGGGGTGTGGTCAGTGGGGGTTGAAGGTTGGAGTGTATAAGAAAGGGTAATGATCACTACCACAGAGGTCAGCAGTGACCTTCCAGCTAAAATCAGGGTAAGTTAGCGTTGAGCAAGGAGAGGCTGTGCTGACGAAGAGCGTTTTTGATGAGCTTGCCTTGGTGGAGGGGTGGTAATAGAGCCCCACAGAGGGTTGTGAGCGTTGAAGTCACCAAGAAGGGTGAAGGGGGGAGGGGAGTTGAGAGATGAAGTTGTTAAGGCTGGTTGGCTGAATGTTGGTGTTGGGGGGAGATAGATACACAGATGGCCTGAAGGTCGGTGTGCACATGAATAGGGCTGTGTGGGATATCGTGTCTAACGAGAACGAAGACGCCACCACAGGCCCTGTCGGCATCCACTTGATGTTTGTGATAGCAAGCGAAGTTGTTGAAGGAGTAATGGTCGGTGGTTTTCAAGAAAGTTTCTTGTAGGCAGAAGACGACCGGATTGAAGGTGGTGGCCAGAAGGTCAATTTCTTCAGAATTGGCCTTAAGGCTCCTTATGCTCCATTGTATGATGTTGTGAATATTATTATTATTATTGTTTATGTTGCACGCCATTGGGAGGCAGGGGGTTATCTTGAGGAGGATCTGTTGGGTCTGAGTTGGTTTATTTTTTCTTTAGATTTGTCCCTGTTTCTTTGGGAACGCTTGTTTTTGAAAGTTGGACGAGAAGTATGTTCGGTAACCGAACAATCCATGTTCTCTTCCATGTCATTTGTGTGGGTTTGGATGGTGGACTGTTTGTTTATTGGTTGTTTCTTGGTTTGTTGCTTGTTGATTGGATGACTGTTAGCCAGGTTGGCTTGAGTTTGATGTTTGTTGGCATTACAGGTGTTGGCGTAGGGGATGGCGGGAGTCTTAGAGGAGGAAGGACGGTTAGGGGGAGAAGTGGTGGTGGTGGAGGTTGTGAGGGTAAAAGGTGTAATTTGTTTGTTGTCAATAGTGATGGGCTTAGGACTGGGTAAGAAGAGCCAGATGAGGTCTCTTTGGGTATGTGAGTCAGTTTTAGTTGTGTTAGGGGAGGGGGGGGGGGGAATATTGATGTTGGAGGAGACTACGCTCGAGTAGGATGGTTTAGTGTGTAGTGAAGCGATACACTGCTTCCTGGCCTCTGGGTATGTGATGTTGGGATTAAGGGTTTTTAGTTTGGTAATTTGTTTTTCTTGGAGCCAGGTGGGGCAGTCTTTAGAGAAGGAGGGATGGTTAGCTGGATGAGTACCGCTGCAATTTGTGCAGTGTGGGGTACTGGTGCAGGAGGTGCTGTCGTGGTCTAGGGCTCCACAGTTGCCACAGCGCGCTTGGCTGCGGCAGGAGTTTTTCCCATGGCCATACCTCTGGCATCCAAGGCAACGGAGAGGGTTTAGGATATAAGGGGTGACTGGTATTCTTAAGTGGCCTGCTGTGATGTGGGAGGGGAGAGTTGGTGTGGAAAATGTCAGGAAAATGGTGTTTGTGGGTGTTTCGGCACCGTCTTTCTTGAGGACGAGACGACGGGTTTCTGTCACGTTTTGGCTTGTCAATTCATTTAAGAGGTCTTCATCATTTAGGTAGGCCAGGTCCCTGGATCCGACCACACCTTTACATCTTTGCTGTAGTTAAGGGAACGGTGGGGTGGGGGAGGGGGTGACGGTAACGCCAATACCTGTATTGGCTAGGGTTTTGGTGTTGAGGAGGGTGGTAGCTTGAGTGTCTTTGGTGCAGTGCACTGGGAGATCGCCGGATCTGAGGTGGAGACTTTGGGAAGGGTACCGACAAGGCCTTGAAGTGCCTTGTGGATTAGGAAAGTGGAAACTTTTTTGAAACTATCTTCTTTATTTGTGGACTGTATTATAAGAATTTTAAGGATTGGGGCTGAATAATGGTCAATAGTGGTAGTAGGTGGGTCACCGGGAGGGGAGAAAGGGTCTAGATCAAGGTCAAGGCAGAAGCATTTCGTCATCGTAAAAAAAACCCAAGGGCCGAGAGACACAAGGCAGCTAAGAAAACGTCGCGGAACTACTATATGAGAGCCGCTATACTAGTAAGGAAAGGCGCAAAAGCCTGAGTCTGGTCAGAAATATGAAAGAAACGATCTCACCGAGAACGGAAGCCCATCCACAGAGAACAAATCCGAAAATGAGGATATAAAACAAAAATTGGTGCAAAGTGAAGTGAAAACGGAGCGAGATAGTATGAGAGAAACGAATCAGATGTCACGTTGCTCTCGTTAGCAGTTTTTTGAACTTTGACAGTACTTTGAAGAGCTCCATCAATAGCAAGAAGCCCATGATGACGTATAATTTTTTCCAATCATAATATAAAGGTGCCCGACTATTGAATTTTCGGTGACTTGCACGAAATGCGTGTGTAGAAGCGTACTTACCTAATTAAAACTTGGGAAAATGGGTAAGCAGAGGTAAAACGCTTTATCATTTTATCAGAAATACAAAATTCATTGTAGAACCCCAACTTTGTTTTAGGGTGAATTGTTTGAAAACTTAAAATAGTGTATATAAGCACGCAAAAAAGTTGTAATAATCACGGTTAGCCTTTCTTTTAGTTTGTGTTGTTTTCATTTATAAATGTAAAATTAGGAAACTTATAATTGCAATTTAAAATAACTTTTAATTTTTCTTCTCAGTAAACAGATACATGGCATATTTTGAATTTGCAAAGAAGGTGAGGAGGGTACGCCACTCGAAGAGAAGAACCTGGATGGACATTGTAAGTTTTGACACGAGTCCAAAATTTGGGGTGGCTCTGGCAAAAATTAGAAATAGATTGACCATATTTTATCAGCTTTTTATTAGCTTTTATCAGTTTATGAAGATAATTTGTGCTATGTTCTTCAATGAAAAAACAGATATAGTTTTTAAAAGGATGGCTTTTTAGTGCTTGAAATGGCTTTCCCTGAACATAAAACACCTTCCTTTAGAAAGCTTCGAAAAATCAAGACTGCAAGAACGTGAACATGTTTTAGTATGGGGATCGAGACTGCAAGAGCTGTGCGTGAACATGTTTTAGTGGGGATCGAGGGAATTTAAGTAAAGTATATATGTTGTAGTGTTCCTCTTTGCGAGATGAATTTTGGACCACCTCACCCCCTAAAGTTCGACAAATTTAACAAAGGAACTGAGCCCCGCAAAGAAGAGCATATGAAAGATGATTTCAACAACAACAACAAAATGGTAAAGGAACTACTTCAATATTTCATTCCGTTTCAGTAGCATATCAGCAGTATATATGCATATGTACCAGTATCATATGCATATGCACCAGTATTATATACACCAGTGGCATATGCACCACCAGTATCATGCACCAGCATCATATGCCAATCATACATATATGTAGTTGTATATGCACCAGCAGCATATGTACCAGTGGCATATGCACCAGTATTATATACACCAGTGGCATATGCACCAGTATCATATGCACCAGTATCATATGCACCAGTGTCATATGCACCAGTATCATATGCACCAGTATCATATGCACCAGTATCATATGCACCAGTATCATATGCACCAGTATCATATGCACCAGTATCATATGCACCAGTATCATAAGCACCAGTAGCATATGCACCAGTATCATATGCACCAGTATCATATGCACCAGTATCATATGCACCAGTATCATATGCACCAGTATCATATGCACCAGTATCATATGCACCAGTATCATATGCACCAGTAGCATGTGTACCAGTAGCATATGTACCAGTTGTATATGCACCAGTAGCATATGCACCAGCAGCATATGCACCAGTAGCATATGTAGTACATATGCACCAGATTGCATATGTACCACTTGTACCAGTACCAATAGTATATATAGCATATGTACCATGTACCAGTAGCATATGCACCAGTAGCATATGCACCAGCAGCATATCTACCAGTAGCATATGCACCAGCAGCATATCTACCAGTAGCATATGTACCAGCAGCATATGTTCCAGTTGTATATGCACCAGCAGCATATGAACCAGTTCCATATGCACCAGTACCATATGTACCAGTACCATATGAACCAGTAGCCTATGCACCAGTAGCCTATGCACCAGTAGCCTATGCACCAGTAGCCTATGCACCAGTAGCCTATGCACCAGTAGCCTATGCACCAGTAGCATGTGCATACCCATATGCACCAGTATCATATATGCACCAGTAGCATATGCAAGTACTTTTATATCTACCAGTAGCATAGTAGTATGCACCAGTATCATATGCAAAAACACCTGTAGCATTAAACTTTTAACAGAGTTATTGCTCTGTCAAAATTTAGCTTTTGCTAATTTAGTTTGAAAAATTCTTGTTTGTTTGATCAGAGTTTAACGGCACCACGACAGCAAAAGTCAAATTGTACCTGAGAGGTTAGATCATTTCAGAGGCAGGAAGGAGAATAAACAGGGGAGATTGAGAGAAACATTCCTAATGCATGCAAGTTGTGACGTATGAGAGGACAGCTCTAAAATTTCAATTTAAATCGTTGTGACGTCACATCCTAACAGGTTGACACTCTTCATAGTAGTTATGTATCTTAGCGTATATTTTCCCGAGATTTTGTGGCTTAAAACCAAGCATGAGAAAGTAAAACAAAATTAGGTAAGGGTACTCATGAGAAAGTAAAACAAAATTAGGTAAGGGTACCACCTGACGAAAGTTTGAGGGAAAATAATCTATAATTGTTGGGAAAAAAACCTCACATAGTAGACTTACTACACCAATCATGTCATTGTGTGTTGGCTTTATCCCCTACCCGCCACGTCTCATTGAGTAAGGCTTACTTTCTTCTTACTATATCAACAATTATAAAAACAACAAAAGAAAAGTATTTTCTTAATTTAGATGGCGTTTTTATTTATCAAAAGCTTCCGTATAACAAAAAATACAATATCTTTGCACCCAACAACCATCTTGTACTGATATTACCCATTATGAATATTCATGTTATTCGTACAATTAAAATTCGATAAATCATTATATTTTCAACAGATGAAAGACAAAACATTTACAAAAGAAACTACAATACATAATTTCATCTGCAAGAAATTACTATCAGTTATAACTATGATCAATACAAAATACACTATTTTTATTTTGAGAAAATAATTAAAAAAAACGAACAAAATAAGGTAGATTTAGAACCATTACTCGGAAGACTGGAAGACTCCAAACATTGTTTACGTTGGGATGACTTTTGTTGTTAACGTTCAAAAGTGTGGGAGGCTAAGGGACCTTCATAACATTATTCCTTAATAAGTGGGTCCGTACCCTCTTCCACCCCCTCTTCCTCCCCACCCTTTAATTCAAACGAAATGTATCCATCTGATACAAGGACGTAACCAGAATTTTGAATTGGGAGCTGAACTTTGCAAGAAATAATCAAGTGCATTTAGTTTATAGGGCCTAGACCTCAACAATTTCGCTTTATAAAACTGTTCTACTGTAATATACAAATCCGAAAAAAGCATGGAAAAAGAAAAAGCAAATTTTTTTGGGGTGGGGTGGGAGAATCCGTGGCTCCACCCCCTCCAAGTCATTTATAACCCCCGTGATAAGTTGTAAATATCTCGTATAGATACAATTATATGCCCACTCCCCCCTCCCCCCCCCCCCTTTCAATCCCGTACATGTACAGTTCTTTAGAAATACGGAAAACTATTGATCAGCTAAATCTCAGACAGTACTGGTACTTTTTGCAAAGATTAAAACTAAATTACATCGTATTTAAGTTTTATTTTGTAAAATATCATAATCAAATAGAAAGCTAAATTTATTGTATCATCTATGATGACAATGATTTAATTAAACATTGTTATCCTAGATATATTACTCTTCCAAAAACAAATTCTTACCAAATTTACGTGCAACTGATTGAATATTGATTACTGAATTTCCGAAATAAAAAAAGGAAAAAGGAGAAATGTATTTTTTTTTAATATTGAAAAAACTATATGGTATAAGACCCTATAAAGTTGTAGTTCTTGGAAATCGTTTTCCTTAAAGAGAGTGTTTCTGCTGACGTCATGAGGTCACATGACTTTGTTTACATCGCCATTTTGTCGAACAAAATCACTGTCGTCTGCTGTACACTTAATTAGACTTACATGCGTTTGCATGTTGTTATATAAGATTATTTTTGTAAGATAATTATGCCGGAATCTTGCTGTACCGTTGGTTGCACTAATAGATGAGTGCGGAGGAATAAAAAGACATTTTCTTGATTTTCATCTGAAATTGATCGACTTTTGAAATGGGTTTCTGCTGTACGATGCGACGGCAGCAAGCCCTTATATTCAGGTATGTAGGCTTTGTCTGAATTTAACGAACAATCAGCTGGCGTTTACGTTAAAGTTACTCTTTGTATACTCGGTAAATAGAAAAAACGTAAGGAAAATATGAAGTGAAATCGGAAGCAAATAAAAATGATAATCGGCTCTAAACCATGATAATCAGATAATAGGCTCTGAACCATGAAAATAGGCCTAAATCAGAAAATAGGCTCTAAACCATGGAAATATGCTCTAAATCATAAAAATATGCTCTAAACCCATGGAAATATGCTCTAAACCATGAAAATAGGCTCTAAACAATGAAAATATACTCTAAACCATAAAACTATGCTCTAAACCATGAAATTAGCAACAACAAAGTCATCAGAATTTGTTAGAAATGTATCATTTTGTACCTTAAAAGCCTTATGACAATAATTTATGCAAATTTTATTGTAATATTGTGACAAGAAAACAATCAAACTTAGAGGTGTTATTGTTGTAATTTAAATACTATTCTATTCAGAATCGAAAGCTCTTTCTGGTGACTATATATTCTCTGCCCGTCCATAATCATTGAAGTCAACTGTGGGTAATAAATTCTCAAAGAAAATGCCTTTTTACGACATGAAATTCAAACTTAAATTGCACATATCATTACGGATGAGCTATCATCTTCAGCGCTAATATATAGACTGATAAATAGCTGGATAACAAACAAGACAGGGCTTTATGAAAGAAACATTCTCACACCGCGTTGGTGGACCCTCCCGTTTGTTTGTTGTTTTGAGGGGGGGGGGGAGTGGAACGGCAATTACCTTAAAAAAATGATAGTGTCAGGTAAATTAGAATCAAATTTGGTGCTAAAGTTGATGAAATGATTACTAGAAAGACACTTGTAACACACAAGTTAACCACTAATTCAAATTGCTACAAACAAATGACTGAACCAAAATGTGTGTGACGTACACATCGGAATACGCCAATAGACACCTCAAATGTTTCCAGGGCGCCCATTTGGTTCTGTTACGCCAATGTTCAGTTTTTAACAAGTTGGTTGATTATCTGTAAATTTATCGGCAGGTTTTGTTTTGATCAATTAAAGGCTCTATGAGAAAGACTCAGCTGAAATCCATTACAGAAGGGCCAGTTTCCAATAAAATGACACCCCATGCAAAATTTACTGCACATTTCAATACTTGTTTTGCACGTTTAACAAATTATACTCCAACATTTCACTTCTTTTTAACTCTCTTAGTTTTCTGAAAATCTCCCAAAAATACAAACTCTAGAAATTCACGTTAAATGACAATGTAAATTAAAGTTATATACCGTCATCATACACGGGAACACCATTCTGAGTATTTAAATTCCTAAATTCTTATTTGAAAAATATATAAAATTTACAACTAAAATTTACAAAAACTAAAATATACACAAATTTGTCTCTTTGTATCAAAATTAGATTTGAAAGACATTCCTACGATTCAATGAAAGACTCTTGGTAGTGAATGACAATGTTATTCAAATAAAAAACATTTGACCCGTTTTAATGGGAATATAACAAGGAAATTATATTTACAAAGGTATTATGTAAAGTATTGCATAGTTGTATATATGAAAGACTCTTATACCACCAAATGAAAGACTGCCATGCGGCGTATTCAAAAATATTTTGTACAATTATACAGTAGAAAATGGAATCATCTGTTTGTGCACCTTTACAGATGTAAACTGGGAACGTGCGGCGGATGGTTTGGATGTTGCAACACCTGACCAGACCCAACGTATGAGGACGTTTACTTATTTGATGGGGTTAGGAACAGAACTGTAACAGATGAAGATGATGGATGGTCCAACAAAGACCACAGATTTCGAGAGGACTATGAACAGTGACCCCACATAAAAGACTTATTTGTAGACATAAAATATATCAGTGGACCGCTTTTGTACTAGACTTTGCAAAAGACTACTGATGCATGAATGAAAATATTTTCTCGCCTTTACACCACCAATTTCTGTTACCTATTCAACTATTTTAAATTTTATTTTAAATTTCTGATCAATGTTCGAGACCGAGTGAAATGGAATTACTACATCTAGGCGTAAACTATATTCCACTATTATCCTTGAATTTCAGATTGACTTTTTTTATAAAGATTTGGTCTTTCAAGAGAAATAATCCCTGTCCAATTTTCGCCACACATTACACGGAACATGAGCTAGAGAGACCAAGTCTTTCTGACCACAAATTAATTTTACTTATTTTCATATCTGTTATCTGCAATAACTACCTCAAAACAATTTACTGTAATTCGGTTTCAGATTTTCAGGGGAGGGGTGGCCTATAGACAGCCTCACCCCTCCCCCTCCATTAGTAAAGAGTGATTCATTGTATGCGGAATGCCGTGTCTCCCGAAATTACATCCAGATACATCTTGCATTCGCCTTTGGTGCACCATCATTTTTAATCACAGTTGAAACTAAATACTTTAATTTTAGAATTTGACATTGTTTACAGTTTGGCAGCTCCATTCGTAACTCTTAGGGCAGAATTAAAAAAAAAATGTCTTTGAAAAAAAAAAATTGTATTGCCTCCACCCGACTTTTTGGAGGAATTGTTTGGCGCCATGTCTCTCCACTTCTTGGTTTGCTCTGACGATGTTTAACGGCACCGCGACAGTCAGAGTCAAAGAGTCAGAGCCATGTCTCTCCACTTTTTGAAGGAGAATTACGGCCCTGCCCCACATAAGGGTAACTATGGGGTAAACTTGTTTGCCATTCGATATCGACATTGGCTAATTATCCAACCAAACACAGACATCACACATAGTAACACAAATTAGTGAAGACCCGTGATGACCAGTTTTTCCAGAAATTTGACCCGGCCTTCTAAATGTTATCTTTCCTCCTCGGAGGACCTGACCAAAGTACCGAGGAGGACCTGATCATAGTACCGAGGAGGTCCTGACCATAGTACCAAGGAGGACCTGACCATAGTACCGAGGAGGACCTGATCATAGTGCCGAGGAGGACCTGATCATAGTACCTGAGAGGACCTGACCATAGTGTCGAGAACCTGACCATAGTACCGAGGAGGACCTGACCATAGTACCTAGGAGGACCTGACCATAGTACCGAGGACCTGATCATAGTACCTAGGAGGACCTGACCATAGTGCCGAGTAGCACTGAGGAGGACCTGACCATAGTACCGAGGAGGACCTGACCATAGTACCTGGGAGGACCTGACCATAGTACCGAGGAGGATCTGACCATAGCACCGAGGAAGACCTGACCATAGTACCGAGGAGGACTTGACCATAGTACCTGGGAGGACCTGACCATAGTACCGAGGAGGACCTGACCATAGTACCTGGGAGGACCTGACCATAGTACCGAGGAGGACCCGACCATAGCACCGAGGAGGACTTGACCATAGTACATAGAGGTTTCAAGTTCTTTCGTACGGCAATGCATGTGAATTCCATGTGAGGTTGTTTTCGCGGTCACTATTTTCAGCACGTTGCTACAGGCTCTTCCACAATAGTCAACACAATATTGCTTCCATCTGCAAGAACAAAAAAACAAAGATATTTAATGGTACTACAACGTTTTAAGTGAAAGATTGATGTCGATGCGGCAATGGATTGACATGAGGTGCAAATGTTTTGAGCACTGGCCAATAACGTCCTTTGTTTGAAAAGAGTGAACAAGGATTAGCTCGTCACCTCTTCATCAACATATAATTGAAGTTACAATCTCACCTCCATACCTCCATATGTCTATGTTTGAAACGTGTAAGAGAAGCTCATCTCGTCAACTCTACTCCGACAAATGTTTAAAAGGATTTAAGTTTAATATCGGCACATTCTTGCAAAAATTGTCGTACGTTTAAAACGAGTGATAAATAATTATCTCGACACGTTTACAATCAACATAGGTTTTAAATAGTTGGACACGTATGAGAGCAGTTTATATCATCACCTCTACACCAACATATGTTTCAAGCACTTAAAAGTGTAATATCGTAACTTCCTTACTAACATAGGACTACATTAGAAACGAATGAGATCAGTTTATCTCGACACCTCTACACCAACATATGTTTCTAGCACTTGAAGCCTAATATCGTCACTTCCTCATCAACATAGGATTTTGTTGGAAACAGGTGAAAGCAGTTTATCTCGTCACCTATACACCAACATATATGTCAAGCAGTTAGTCTAATATCGTCACTTCCTTATCACCATATGACTATGTTGGAAACGGGTGAGAGCAGTTTCTTTGGCACCTATACACCAACATATGTTTCAAGCACTTGGAGCCTAATATCGTCACTTCCTTATCAACATAGGACTATGCTGGAAACGAGTGAGAGCAGTTTATCTCGTCAACTCTACACCAACATGTTTCAAGCACTTAAAGTATAATATCGTCACTACCATACCAACAAGGAATATGTTAGAAACGGGTGAGAGCAGTTTATTTGGTCACCAATACACCAACATATGTGTCAAGCAGTTAGTCTAATATCGTCACTTCCTTACCACCATATGACTATGTTGGAAACGGGTGAGAGCAGTTTATTTTATAACCTATACACCAACATATCTGTCAAGCAGTTAGTCTAATATCGACACTTCCTTTTTACCATATGACTATGTTGGAAACGATGAGAGCAGTTTATCTCGTCACCTATACACCAACATATGTTTCAAGCACTTGGAGCCTAATATCGTCACTTGCTTATCAACATAGGACTATGCTGGAAACGAGTGAGAGAAGTTTATCTCGTCACCTCTACATTAACATATGCTTCAAGCACTTAAAGTGTAATATCGTTACTTTCTTACCGCATCAGACTACGTTAGAAACGGGTGATAGCAGTTTATCTCGTCACCTCCACACCAACATATGTTTCAAGCACTTGGAGCCTAATATCGTCACTTCCTTACCAACATCGGACTTTGTTAGAAACAGGTGAGAGCAGTTTATCTCGTCACCTCCACACCAACATATGTTTCAAGCACTTGGAGCCTAATATCGTCACTTCCTGACCAACATAGGACTATGTTAGAAACGGGTGAGAGCAGTTTATCTCGTCACCTATACACCAACATATGTTTCAAAATGTTTAAGTTTAATGTTGTCACTTCCTTACCAACATCGGACTACGTTAGAAACGGGTGAGAGCAGTTTATCTCGTCACCTCTGCACCAACATGTTTCAAGCACTTGGAGCCTAATATCGTCACTTCCTCACTAACATAGGGTTTTGTTAGAAACGGGTGAGAGCAGTTTATCTCGTTCCCTCTACACCAACATGTTGCAAAGTGCTTAAATTTAATGTTGTCACCTCCTTATGAACACAGGACTGTGGTTGAAATGGTTGACCGAGGCTTATCTCACCACCTCTATTTCAACATATGAATTAGATTCAAGCACTTCAAGTTTAATACCGTCCTTTCCTTACCAACATAGGACTATGTTAGAAACTGGTGAGAGCAGTTTATCTCAACACCTCTACACCAACATATGTTTCAAAGTGTTTAAGTTTAATGTTGTCACTTCCTTACCAACATCGGACTACGTTAGAAACTGGTAAGAGAAGTTTATCTTGTCACCTCTGCACCAACATATGCTTCGAGCAGTTAAAAGTTTAATGTCACCTCCTTACCAACACGGGACTGTTTGAAACGAATGATAGAGGTTTACCTCGTCCCTTTCTCACCAACATACGTTTGAAGGAGTAATAAAGGTCTCACATCCATACTAGCATATAGCCCTATGTTTAAAGCAAGTGAAAGAGGCTCGTCACCGCTATACCAGCATATGTTAAAAGAGAGAAGGGTTCACCAGATCACCACCAAGGACAGAAAGAGGCTTTTTCGAAAATGCAAAAAACATTTATCTTTACTCAATCCTTAGATCAGTTGAAAACTGACTCGTTTTGACTTTTAAAAACGATAGCTGTAATGTCAGCAGTTGTAAGGCTGTCCCTAGTCTTATAGAAATCCACGATAATATAACGTCACAATAATTTGAACGAAAGCAGCAAACTCCGATAAGATTTGATGGGATTCAGTATGCCTAGTTCTTTTTAGTTTCATTTCTAGTTTCTATAACGAAGGACAACAATTTAAAGAATTATATCAAGGTTTTGGTATGCAAGTAACAAACTAAAATACCTTTACATATATTTGAAAACATTGATCAGCCATTGCACGAAACATAAAGAAATTTTAACGAAACATAAGATTGTTTTAATCAGAATTTGGATGCAAGCTATTTGGTAATCAAACAGAACATTTTTTAGATGTCGGTTGTACTTGACCAATATGCCAATATCAAAAATTACATGCATGATGTTTTTAGACGTAGCTTCATTTTCTGTGTTGGGGATGCTTCCCCAATCATTTTTGCAGCGAATTATTGAGATTATGATAAAAGTTCACCTAGTGACGTCATCTGCGTCCTGATTAATTTCAGTAAACCATGATATTGTAAATTGTTAAACGATGTAAGATTAGTTTTCAACACACCCATATAACAGGCCCGTATACGGGAGGGGAAGGAAAAGGGAAAGGGAGGGGGGGGGAAGGGGGCTTCGTCCGAGCCAACGAATCCTCTTTTGTTCAGAAAGTGCTATTTTGAGATCTAAAAGATTAATATACACCTGGAATTTCATAGTTTGTTGCCCTTGTATACGAACCCCTTCAATTCCTGGTTAAGGACATGTATAAAGATGTTTATAACTGTTGATATTTTTCAACACCGCTGACGATCATGATTTGAAACAACTTGGAAGGGCTCAAAGCAAGCAACCTGGTCAAAGAAAGGGAAAATACCCTTCCCCTCTCCACTCGCAGATTTCACCAAAAATGAGAGAAAATTGTTAAATTTTGTTCAGTTTAAAGACTATAGACCCAAAGTTGCTGATAAACCCTTCTTCGAAATCTGAGACCACGAAATGCGAAATTTCATACTATGATTCCTAAAATTTAATGGAATCCCAGTGTAGTCAACTTTGTTTCGTGAATTCGCTTGTTGTTTATATATTTCTAATTGGGTTTTAAAGGATTAGTTCAGTGGTCAAGCAAGTCCATCTTATATAAAAGAGGACTTAAAAGAAACAAATTGGTGTAGAAAGCATTCAAAAATCTTATTCTGTTAAGGAGATATTTAAGCTGAAAGCTCCGTCTTATCTGTGTAGAAATGACTGGTATAGTAAGTCTACTATGGAAAATTGGCGTCTTCATCCTCACATTCTTAACAATTGTTAATGTATTTTAAAGAAAGTTTATTTACTTTTTTCACTATTTAAATTATATTTTCTTGAACTTTTTTCAGGTTGTATGTTCAATTTTACTACCTTTTGACATATCCCATGGCTTTTAAGCCACAAAATCTCAAGACAAAACATTAAAGAATACATAAAGACTTTCAGGGATCTGAGGCTATGACATCACAACTAGTCTGATTTCAGTCGTTTGATACCAAAGTTTAAACTTGGATATCTCCTTAACGAAAAAAAGATATTTGAATATTTTCTTCACTATTTTGTTTCTTTTGAAGTCCTCTTTAATATAAGATAAGACTTGCTCTACCCCTGAACTAGTCCTTTTAGCACATTATAAGGAATAAGAACGGTCGCAAGGAACAAGTTGGCATCAGGGCCTCTATGTATTTGTCACACCTCTCCTTCGCACCACCTCCTCCTCCCACACACGCCGCAACCCTTATGGATATCTAAACAAACAATTGTTTGATGATGCAATGAAAACAAACAGCAGTAAATTATACCAAGTCTCCAGCGAGACAAAATGGCCCGTCACCAAACGATCTAGGATGGCGGGAATTAGGTATAAGGAATGATTGCAAGCACCAGCGTAAACAAAATGGCGAAGCGTGATCAACAATGAAGAATTTACCATAGTTTTTTTCTATAATTTTCCTCCGATTAGGAGGGTGCCACCTATCGATTCAAAACTCCAAGGCGGGCTAGATCTTGGTAAGCTTGTGCGGTGGTGGGATATACGGCAGTAGAGGGGTAATGTAGTGAGACACCGTCATCTAAAGGTAGACAAAATTTGCATCATGAGATTCAAAACTTAACTTTTCTACATCTCCATCGCCGATAAAGTAAAGAGACAATAAGTTGAGTTTTACTGCTCCTTAGGTTTATAGTAAATGAACTTTTGAGGATTATTCTTTTGAAAGGGCAATAAATGAAATCTGGTGATATTTATATCAGCAATTGAGGAAATTAAATTTTGATATTCGAAACAAATTTTATGTGCTTATATCCGCAGCAGTAAAAATATCTAATTTGGCAAAACAGTATTATTCTCGTGTTTTTTTACTATCATAAGCAGTTAGACTGCATAAAGAAGTTAGTTAATAAGTTAAAGCAGTTAAACTGCCAGAAAAGTTAAAGTGGCAATTGGGAATCGTTTTTTTTTTTTTTATATATATAAGAGACGGATAAGAAAATAATACAAATTGTCAGAAAAATAACTTTGTCTATTTCATATACATTGGCAAGGCCGGCGATTGAAACAGAATATCAGGCAGAATATTTTGTTGACTTTTTTGTTTTGCTTCTGGCTTTACAGATATTATCTCTTGAATTTGCGGGCCGTTTAATTTTTGAGAAATTTATTGAGGGACATTGGCGGTTGAACAAGGTAAACATTCTAAATATAAAGACATTTTAAGGCACAAATGTTCAAAATGTAGCGATACACAACTTAAAAAGTAATGTAGGCCTACTTTATTTTCAAACTCCCACACGAAGGCATCTTTTCCCGAGGAATTATACCCTGCATAAGAATATTCGTCTCATTCACAAAAGCACGTGTACCACTTGACTTAATTGCATGCTACCTCTTACCTGTTGTCTGCTGTATGTTTCCTGCAGCATGATGTAGCAATAACGGCGATATAAGCGCGCTCATACTAGAGTTGGCCATTGTCGTCTGGTGTGTAATGGGCGCAAAATTTGTGAGGGTTTTAACATCTGTTGAAAAGTAAAATTCAAATTTGATCAATACTCGAATATAATGTTGAGAAAAATGTAATGAAAGCAAGGGCACTATCTACTGTAAGTCTCAAAAAAGCAAATTCATACTTGTAAGCAGGTATCCCACATGAGTAACGTTATTAAAAGCTTTATGTGACAAAAAATATTGAACACGATTTTATTACTATGAATGCATGATACACCTTTAAATATATGCCGTTTCATATACCTTTATAGAATACCATTGAGCAGTTTGAAGATCGTTTTTTTTTTTTTCTTCAGGAAAGCCGAAAGGCTATTCCTCGTACCATATCGGTAAATACAATAACTTCCATGCCCCATATTCTCCCTTGGAGCTGTTTGAACCCTAAGTGATTTTCTCTTAAATACGGTAGATTTTGCATGATATCTTTGAATCCTTACCGCTATCTTTCATGATTTCAGTCCCCGTTGTTTTTGGTACATTTAATCCAAGAACAGTCGCTGGTTTCAATTCTGTGAAGGTTGCATTCTCGGGGGCTTCCTCCGGTATAGCTACAGTTGCAATCATTGATTCCTCTGCTTTGTTTGTAACTGCTGTAAAATGAATACAAATTGATTGATTTCTTCTCCGACCACAGCTTTTAAAGTAAAATTTGAGATCTTTTCTATCTTTGGATGATGACAATTCCCTCTGTTATCCAGAAGGGCGATTTCAACAACAGTATGATATAATTTTAGGTCCTGAATTTGCATGTATTTAGCTTGTAGCTTTAATGTTAATCAACGTCTTTACGGCAGGGTGTCCCTTTTCGCTGGTGGGTGAATACTTAGATTAGTTGTGTGTGATCAGGATGCTATTATACTTACCAGTTGTTGGAACGTCGATTTTCGAAGCGTGTGACACGTGTGTCGTGTAAGTTGGTATTAACCTGGACTGGCTTTGCACGGCTGTGGGTGCTGCTGGGGTCAGGGGTTCACTGACCGTGTATGAGTACTGTCAAAAAATGGAAAGAAAGATTTTTTATTTCGCATTGTGAACGGCAACGTGTGTGAAAAGTATCGTGTGTGCGTGTAAGGCCTACTAGCACTAAAGAGGACCTCATTTTACATTTTAGGACAAATGAGAAAGTGAAAGTGGAGGTCGGTAGAGATAATTTAAAGATGTGTGGTCGCCGATAGTGTGTGAATACTATTTACAACTATTTACCTTGAGCTGATCGGCAGACACTGCTCCAGCCAAAGTCAAATCCCTAGCTAGCGTTTCATAGTAGTTCCTAATCGTTGCATCCTCGATCTGTTCGGCAGGTTTTAAAGTCGCTTGTAAGTACCGCCAGTATTCCATTTGTTGCTGTTCTGCTTGGTTTTGTACGACCTGGTTAGCAACAGCAACCACAGCTGCGTTTTGCGCAAAGGTTGCGCTGTGTAAAGACTTGAGCATTTCAAGTTGATGTGCTGCTACGTCTGCGTTTGTCCGTGGATCTGTGACTACGGGTAAGGTTTGAGTTGTGCTGCTGTTCATTACTTGGGTGGAGGCAACAATGGCGGCGTTGACTACTGCGAGCTGTGCTTCGGTGGTTGCACATGAAGCTGTTATTTTTTCAGGACTTGATGCTGAAATATATGTAAAAAAATTATAAGAATTTCCAATCGAACGATTCACATTTCGAGATAATGGATAATTAATGGATTTTGCTACAAAATCAGAAACCTTCATTTATGGAAGCTGCTGTTATCAAGCAAGCGTATTTGATAACACACTCACACCCAATGAATATTTTAATAATGGAAAGTAAAAGGCGAGCCTCTGTTGATCACCGAGTAGAGTGTGAACTTAGTATCTAAACCAGGGAAGTTTGTTTGTAATTGGCCAAATTAAATCAGAACACTGTTACATTTCCTACAAAAAATGAGCAACAATGGACTAAGTTCGAATACGGATAAGACCCATTTATTGCGCATGTGAAATAAGAATCAGCTCAGGTATTCAAAATTGCTCAAGTAAAGACCAATAAATATGATCATGAATATGCATGACCTCTCATACCTTCTTTCTTTACTATAACTTTCCGTGACGTTTTCCCGGCAGGATCGTTCGCTTTAAGTAATTTCTTAATCGAATATCCCGGCTGTGTTTGTAGAGTTGGTATTGTGGCAGGTGTCTGCATCGTCATCTGCGGGGTCAGTCCCGTAAGCGGTGACGTAGTTGGTACGTGAATTGGAATGCTCGCTGCCGTTCCTTGATTGGGTGAGGCTAATTGGAAATAATTTGGATATTGCGCGGCAAGGGTCCCGGCTTGCATGACCTGGAGTTGATTTGCTTGAATGGGTGTGGCTGCTTGAACTTGAGGTTGGGTCTGCATTTGATTGGCCAGCTGACTTTGAATCATCTGACTTTGAAGTTGGGCCTGTTGGGCGGCTTGAACTTGAGCTGCCTGGGCTGCCTGAGCCTGCGCTGCTTGTGCAACTGCTTGGAAGAAGGCTGCTCTATCCACAGGGATCTGTGTGGGATGCACCTCCTCCATTTCTACGTTATTCTGATCATGTTGTTGTTTGTTCTTGTTACTTTTGACGGTGAGGCAGGCATCGTATCGGACATAGCCATTTTGAATTTTGTTCCGAAGTATTCTGTAAAATGTAACAATTTTTTTTTGTCTCGTATGTACATTGTCAGTTTTGCCCATTTCTTCATTGAACATTATATGTCGAAATGGCTGTTTTTAAGAAAAAAATATGAAACAATAGAATGCATAACATACTTAACTATTCTGCAGATTTCAATTTTGTTAAACTTATATCTCCATACCATACGATTTAAATGATAAGGGACACAAAAAATTATGTATTTGCCAATGATTTCAGGAAAAGACATTAAAATTTGAGAATGGCAACCTTTAAATTTCATTAAAAAGTTTCATTAATTACGAGATAAGATTTTACAACTTAACACTCAGGCCTTTCTTGCATAGACGAGTTGTTTGCCACTGACAGGTCATTCTTCCCCTCATCTAGCGCATGCGTTATAAACTAACCACCCAGGAAAGCTGAACCATCCAGTTGGAAGTTAATGGAAATTGGCTTAAGAAAGTCGAAAGGCCATGAAAGTGTCATTTCAATGCTGTTGTTGAAATGGCACAGACGTACAATGCAAAAGGAGCTGTGATAAAGGGGTGCATCTACATATTCGTAGGTGTAAATGATTTCAAAATCCAATCAAGCGAACGTTTTATTTGCCTCAGGGCCGATAAATAATGAAACCCTTTTACTAGTGAAAAACGCGGCTTCTCACCTGTTAATAGAACTGACACTGGGCACCGACTCCTTGTCACATATCCCCTCAGTTAATAACTGGTCCCTTATCTCCCACGCAAATATTGTCGGGTTGTCTCGTTTGTAATCGGCTATTTTCTCTACCACTCTTCGAGTTGCTACTTTTGGCTTGCTGCCACCAATCACGCCAGGTTTGATTGAACCGGTTTCGTAGAATCTTTTAGAGAGATGAGTAAACTGGTAAAGTGATAGGCTTACTTAAATATATATGCGCCAGTTTTGCTACCTGGAAGCAGTGCCACATGGGGAGGGAGATATTGTTATATGACTGGGCCATTAATCAGACAAAATCGCTCAAGTAAAATTGTTTATAAGGAGTAAAACACTCTCATCGGAAAATAACACATGTATCGCCTCCACCTAACAGCCCAATGGCCTAGCGAGCGTCCACAAATTGTGAGGGAGGCTACAACTGGTAGACTTTTGAGATCAACGTTCAAACCGTTCGATCCCATGGCACACTGATAACTAAATTTCTGAAAAAATGGGGGCCTGTATGCTTCCCTCCCCCGTGGCTACACCGCAGCCTCTACTGCACCTTGAACTGAAAACAAAACTTAAGATCGAGGCAAGTATCATTAAGTAATGCTCAATTGTTTTATTACATCTGAATAACTAATATATATATATATAAGACGTATTCTTTATAGCAAGTATTGCTATAGCATGCACCGAAACGAAAATGATATTTTTTATACATAGATCAGTGTCACACCTGATTACTGTACAAAATAAACCACTGTCAAATTTGATATCTGACAAATAATCGGCAAAATTCGACACCCTCACAAATACGAGGCACTGCCGAACGGTCATTTGTTCTTTCATTAAATGCACAGACATACTTACCTGACTAGTATTTTGCTGACACACCCATGTGACACCTTTAATTGACGGGAAATGTCGCATGGACGCACCCCTTTTTTGGCGAGTTCCACGATTTGGTGACGAATGTAATTTGGCAGTGGGCGTCCATTGGCGAAGGTGCCACCAAGTTGATTTACTCCTTCGGCATCTAAAGCGGCAGAAGGAAGAAAAGAAGGGTATCGATCTTGTTTCTACCACAGTTATTCAAATAGAATATTACAGTGCACAACAACAAATCTAACTCGAGTGTACCTGAGAACTGTAACATGTCTAGTGACTCCATGTGGATATAGATCCAATAATACGAGTTATAAAAGGTAATGCCGCTTATCGACGGAGATACGTAATTCGAAAGGTGTGTCATAAAGTCGTGGCCCACCATGACCTTGGAAAATTATCGTGAGAAACTTGGCAACGCATCCCTAAGACAAAAACATAAAGAAACTAAAACACACTTCCTTCGTTTTAAACATTTCATGTAGTATTTCTTTATTGACATTGTAATTTAGCGAATGCTTCAACAAGTTCATTTCGTTGTCCTATTTCTGCTAACCAACCTGGCGACAAGATACAATTTCACAACAATATATTTCTGTTTTCTTTTCAACTGTTCAAGTCCTTATGTGAAATGACCGCCAATGTTTCACCCACTTAGATCAAAGGAAGCTGTGAACACTTGTCAGCTTGTCGTACCAATGTGTCAAAGGATTCACCATCAGCACTGACCGACAATGACACGACGCAGCGCCATTTTGTGTATACTTAGATGTCACGTCAGCACCACCTTCTTGAAACAAGCTCAAATATTGTGAAATTTTGCTCTTTCAAACATTTACCTGTTTACACCTTTTTTTTTGATTGACCTTTTAGCGTGAGAAATATCGCATGCATCTCTTACTCATGGTTAAAGATACATAGGACGGTATGTGGGTAGCATCAACTAAATCATTACACAATTGTGTTCGACTGTTTGTCAGTTTTGGTGGGTTTTTTTTCCCTCAATTATCAGGTCTTAACATGCAAATTTGTTTGCATTCTATTTATGTAAATCCTATGCAGTTTTTGTGTAAAGACGATTAAACAGCTTCTATTTCCAAAATGGATTCATATTGTCAAAATGGGCTGGAATAAAGCCTTCCCATTACCATTATACTCCTTTTTTGGTACTTAATACACTCTGTACCAGAATAGCAAACACACTTTTGCTAGCTATTCTGGTACAGAGTATTTTTAACTACCAAAAAAGGAGTATAATGACAATGTGAAGGCTTTATTCCAGTCCATTTTGACAATAGAAATCCAATTTGAAAATAGAAGCTGTTATTAGCAGATTAGCAAATTCCAATAAAGTGAAATTTCAAGATCGACATACATTAAGTGTTTGACTTTCCACACCAGTCGTGTCTTTACAAGACTTAACCTAAAACTTAAAGGTATCTCCTTGAAAGGAATGTATTAAAGTACACCATTTCATTTCTTTTAAAGGCTATTTTCATCAGATTTCCGAACGCTTATCTAAAAACTATTTTGTGATATTACTGTCTGAATTACATGATCTTGCCGGAATGACGGTGAATGTCACACAACCAGATGCTTTCAGTATTCGCACAGGTCTCCTACACTTACGAAGAAACCAAGTTCCGTGACTTAAATAACCCCATTTATAATTTCCATTCATCTTTAAGTTTAAATTAACAGCACAAACAGCATAAAGTTTTAACAGCATAAGTGGAAACTGTGACATCTGATGATCTGAGATAGAAAATATAACAAGAATTGAGATATTCTATCAACAGCAACGCTATTTAGAAAACCACGACTTCCGCATGATGACCATAGACCAAATATTTCTTGTTTTTCATGACTTTCCAAGATTTCAAGGAACCGTATAATGATGAAGTTTGTCATACAAAAGAACCTTGGCACAGAATGATATTAGATTTACGAAGAATGATTATGAAATATGCAAATAGTACGTGCTTTAAAAAAAATTTGATAGAATAAATATTTGGTCAGGTGACGAACATTTGGTCAGACTGACGAACATTTGGTCAGACTGACGAACATTTGGTCAGACTGACGAAGATTTGGTCAGACTGGCAAAAATTAGTTCAGACTGACGAAGATTTGGTCAGACTGACGAAAATTTGGTCAGACTGACGAACATTTGGTCAGACTGACGAACATTTGGTCAGACTGACGAACATTTGGTCAGACTGACGAACATTTGGTCAGACTGACGAACATTTGGTCAGACTGACGAACATTTGGTCAGACTGACGAACATTTAATCAGACTGACGAACATTTGGTCAGACTGACGAACATTTGGTCAGACTGACGAACATTTAATCAGACTGACGAACATTTGGTCAGACTGACGAACATTTAATCAGACTGACGAACATTTGGTCAGACTGACGAACATTTGGTCAGACTGACGAACATTTGGTCAGACTGACGAACATTTAATCAGACTGACGAACATTTGGTCAGACTGAAGAACATTTGGTCAGACTGACGAACATTTGGTCAGACTGACGAACATTTGGTCAGACTGACGAACATTTGGTCAGACTGACGAACATTTGGTCAGACTGACGAACATTTGGTCAGACTGACGAACATTTGGTCAGACTGACGAACATTTGGTCAGACTGACGAACAGTTGGTCTGACTGACGAACATTTGGTTAGACTGACAAGCAAGCCAGGGTAGTAGCATGGTGTGATATTGATAATGGTCCTAGTCATGATTTAGGATTTAAAGAGATTAAAAATGGTTGAATAGTATAGCGAAAAAGAAGTTTGGCAGAAGTTACTATAAAACTAAAGATATTCTGCCAACAAATCGGACAACGCACAGGTAAACTATAACATCGTCCTAAGACATTTGGGGCGGTCTTCCATATTTGACGGCAAATATTAATAAGTGGCTAAAATGATTTGGCGACGTTTTGGGAATGTGTTGCAACTGTCAAGGCATTTTGGCATATGTATGTGTTGTCATGCAACTGCTCTAGTTAAGATATTAATTTGCAACTTGAGTCCACATAAATATTACTCGTTGTTCCATACAATAGCTGGAATTACTTGAGCTTATGCAGTTAAGTGATATTTTGTCATTTCTTGATAATCTTCATTCAGCCAAATTGTTTATATTTTTGATTACTGAGGCTCATAAACTTAATCTTATGCCTGTTTATACAGCCTGTTTATACAAACAAAAAGGTGACAATTCAAATTTGTGAGTATCATATTCACAATTCTATAATCCGTTACTTCCAGCACCTAACTTGTTTACTAATCTTTTTAGTGGAATCAGTCACGCAAGCTATAACATTTCTTTCAAAAAAACTAATGGCAACCAGCCGACAGCCTTGTTTATTCTTTCATGGAATTGGTATTTAAAGAAAAATATCCAACGCAAACATTTCAACAACAATGGCCAAAATGCCATTCTTCACAAAAGTATTGAAATATATCGTTGTCAAACAAATATATACCATAAATTCTTCACAAAAGTATTGAAATATATCGTAGTCAAACAAATATATGGGGTTATAATAGAATGCCTTGCGGGGATAAAAGTGGTTATTCGTGTAGCTTTTCAAGTTTTCAACCATGACCATTTTGCTTGATTCAATATCTTTATTGCAGTTTTGAAATGGAGGAGACTTGTCGGCATAAGCAAATAATATTAACTTACATATGCACTCAAACATACAAGATCAACACATTACACAATTATAGGAGGTGGTTACGAACTTCATTAAATTCATGAACATTTAAACACACCTACATTTTTGGCAACAGTTATCATAAGTTTAGATCTAATCAGCGTAGCAAGGAAAGAAAACCCTGTGCCCGTAGACTGAAATTTCAAGAAAATCGGAAAATTATGGCATCAGTTTGAAGTACATTTGTCAAAAATTGTCACAAGGATTGCCTTTTTTGTTTGGTTTTTACTTTCCGAAATCTCATAGGCCACAAAAATCGAATTTTGAAAAGTGAATATACGTAATAAACAATTTGGAAAATGAGGCAAAAATTTATTATTCGGGAGATATTTCCTCATTCGGAGCAAAATGTAAAATTAACAACAACAAATCTAAGAAATATTTGTGGGCGGATAGATTTGAGCTTGTATATGTAATTCTTTCAAACAAATATTTGGCAGTTGGAAATCTTGAATAATTTGTGTACCCCCTCGTCATGTCCTGGAGTGGTACACAGTAAAATACATATACTTTTGACTGCGTTCTTGGCGACTTATTCAGTTTATCAGAAACTGATACGTTTAGCGGATTTTATTAACGAAATAAGCATTTCTTTTGTGTGTTATACATACATGTTGTCAAAGTTTATGGACACTATAAAATAGGCATAAATTGATAATGAAAATTTGCAAAACGATTAATTGCATATCCTGTTTGTGACGTTACGAAATTTACAATACGTTACCAATTTTTTCATCCGTCTGTCCGTTGCAAAAGTTATGAAGTAGCAGCTTAAATGCTTTTTGTCATTCCGGTCAATTTAACCTAAGGTTACCATAACCTAAGGTTACCATAACCTAAGGTTACCATAACCTAAGGTTACCATAACCTAAGGTTACCATAACCTAAGCTTACCATAACCTAAGGTTACCATGATCTAAGTTTACCATAACCTAAGGTTACCATAATCTAAGGTTACCATAACCTAAGGTTGCCATAACCTAAGGTTACCATAACCTAAGGTTACCATAAGCTAAGGTTACCATAAGCTAAGGTTACCATAAGCTAAGGTTACCATAACCTAAGGTTACCATAACCTAAGCTTACCATAACCTAAGGTTACCATAACCTAAGGTTACCATAACATAAGGTTACCATAACATAAGGTTACCATAACCTAAGGTTACCATAACCTAAGGTTACCATAACCTAAGGTTACCATAACCTAAGGTTACCATAACCTAAGGTTACCATAACCGTTCGGCATCAGCATGTTTTAAGAAAAGGAGCATCCTTTAGCTTTTAAAAGTCTTATAACCAGAAAACGAAAATGTTTAGTGGCCCGATGCATCCTTTCGTTGTTGGTTGATTTTGAAGTTTTAAAACTAACTGGCAATGCATGTCATGAAATATGCTGAATAGCATACATTTATAAGCTATGCCCACCATGCATATCAATAAAGTGAAGTTGACAACATTACAAGTATGATGCAAAGCATGCATATGGTTGCACATTTATCACTGTTTGAAGAATTTTACATAATGCCCCACCTACATGACATCGCTACCAACACAACAGGTCACACACTAGTCTGCTAGTATACGGACCTAACTCATTTGTGTACAACATATGTTATGTGTACGATGTGTTTACAGGTTTAAATTTGGAGCATTTTTACATTAAGGCATGCATATTAGTGATAGAACCTGTTGTGCACATAAGCGTACACAATAACTGACAAATAACATGCAAGTGTGATGCAAACAGACATAAGCTTGCTAATAAATGTATCACTCTTCAAGATTTTCTTTATATTAAGCCCCCTCCCCTTCCTACACACACACACACAAACACACTTAGTAATATGCATGGGATCATCACCAAAAACAATAGGGCACACAAATGGACAATAGGTTATCTGTGTACCACATATGACCTGCGGTTATCGTGCTTACAAGCTCTTTTCAGCAAAACCATGTTTAGCCCCACCCATTATGTTTATTAATGAAAATCAACAATTTTTACCAAGAATATGTATACCTAGCTAAAACATTACTATACCTATTAAGAAACAAAACGGACAAGCGGTTGTTGAAATATGTAAACAATTCAAAAATATTACATATGGACCATGGGCTACCTGTGTACCACATATGACATAAATCCAATGTGTCGTTCTGGAGATTTCGTGTTTACAACCTCTATTTGGCAAAAGCACAGTAAACCCCACCCACTACGCATATTAATGAGATTTAACGTTTTTATACCATGAGCACATGAACACTAGCTAACAACAGTATTTTACCAAATATGAAACAAAACGGACAAGCGATTGTTGAAAAATAAGCATTTCAAAAAATATATATTAAGCCCCGCCTTCCATTAATATGCATGACAGCAACACTAAAAACAATATGGTACATCTTCAACCATGGGTTATCTGTGTACCACATATGACATGGATCCAATGTACGTACCGTTCTTGAGATACAAGCTAAGCGTAACACACACATACATACATACACACATGCATACATACGCACAACAAGCGAACCGCAAAATGTGTCTTTCTGCAGATTTACTGTTCTTGAGATATCGTGTTTATCAGCTAGGCGTAACACATATATACATACATGCACACCCACATACATACATACATACACACACATACATACACACATACACACACATACATACAGACATACATACATACGCACACACATACATACATACACACAAGCGGACCGAAAAGGTTTCTGAAGCTGATCGCATCGGAACCAAAAATGAGCAATTTAATGCTTACAGACGCATCTATTTCTGAGCAGAGCAATCTTTAGATTTTTCCTTAAGTCAATCTTATTTTGTTTCCAAGTTGGGTTTTTTTTTTTTATAAAGAAATTTATAAGATATATAGTTAACGTTATGTCCAACATTTTGTTATACATCTTTGACAAGAATTGGTTAAAATTCGTTCAAATTTTTGTTCAAATTCAACCAACAAAGCAAAGATGACTTTCAGCTTGAACATCGTTACTATACAAATGTTAATTTGGTCACGAACATTCACAGAAATCGTATTGCAGTCTGCCACGTTCATTACTGTTTCAGATTTCAGGTTTGATTAAACAGACATAAATTTGCACGAGAAACTTAAGAACTATTCCACCGATGAATCATTAATTTTTTTGGTAGAAATATGTAAATCTGAATTAAAAGGCTAGCTAGAAATTGCTCCTAGCAACTAGATGAACTGGATTTTCGAACATTATGTTTTTTCAAATAAACATTATATGAGTATTAAAAAAAAAAAAAAACGTTATAGGTCATTTACCTGTATGCCGAAACCATTTTAGTGGTCTGGTCTCCATAGAAACGGTCAATAATCCAATAATTCCGATGTAATGAAAACACAATACTTTTCACAAAAATATCATAATTTTTAAGGAACAACGTGAAAGTAAATAGTTCCAATTTTTTTAGAGAATTAAATTATGACAATATGAATTGCTCTAAAAGCACAACTTGATGAATGGCTAAACGTTACCAAATGAGAATTTCACCTCGTAGCTTTTTTTTTTTTTCGTTTGAAGTATATCTTTTGAAAGGTCAAACTTTATCCCATCATTTGCTTCATTACACAGTCTTTTCTAAAGGCAATGCCAGAGACACAAAACCACAATTTTCTCTTTTTGAGTAATTTTCTTGAAAGGTAAAATGTTCAAGGCTAAAGTTAAGCTTAGTTAACCGTCACGCAACCTTTCTTTTAACTAAAATTTATTTTTATTTTTACAGAAGGTTTATCTTTAAAAAAAATACATGCGCCAAAGAAATTCCTAACCTTCCCTTGGCGCCATGCTACATTTTTCTCATCTTTATGAATGACGTCACATGGGGCAGGGAAAGAATGGGAGGAGAAGGGAAAAGAGAAGATGGTGTGACATGTTCCTCTTAATTATTACACAGCTCACAAATGGGAAGAGGTTGTTAGGCTTAAGGTGTTCGTAATTCATATCATTTGAAGTATTCAGCATAATTGCATTTGCATATAACCAAACTTTATTCCATTAACGAAGTTGTCCTGTGACATAAAACCAGAAAACGAAAATGTTTATAAAATAAAAAGAATATTTGTGTTTACGAGCTACATACGAGCAAAATCACATTCAGCCCCGCCCACTACGCATATTAATGAGATTCAATTTTGTTACACCATGAGCATGTGGACACTACCTAACAACTTTACTATATTTATTATGAAACAAAACGGACAAGCGGTTGTTGAAATATGTAAACATTAAAACAAATTACATTAAACCCCGCCCACTCATTAATATGCATGATATCATCACCTAAATTAATAGGGCACATCTGCGGACCATGGCTACCTGTGTACCACATATGACAAAAAGTCCAATGTGTCGTTCTGGAGATTTCGTGTTTACAACCTCTATTTGGCAAAACCACATTAAACCCCATCTATTACGCATATTAATGAGATTCAACGTTTTTAGACCATGAGCACAAAACCACATTAAACCCCACCTATTACGCATATTAATGAGATTCAACGTTTTTAGACCATGAGCACATGGACACTTACTAGCTAACAACAGTATTTTACCAAATATGAAACAAAACGGACAAAGGATTGTTGAATAATGAGCATTTCCAAAAAAATTACATATATTAAGCCCCGCCTTCTTATTAATAAGCATGACAGCAACACTAAAAACAATATGGCACATTTTCGGACCATGTCTGTGTACCACATATGACATGAATCCAATGTACGTACCGTTCTTGAGATACAAGATAAGCGTAACACACACACACACACACATACATACATACATACATACATACATACGCACGACAAGCGAACCGCAAAATGTGTCTTTCTGGAGATTTCGTGTTTACAAGCTTTGTTTTGTCCACACCACATTAAGCCCCGCCCACTACGCATGTTAATGAGATTCAAAGTTTTTATACCAAGAGCATGTGGACACAACAGTATTATACCTCATTCGGCCTATATTTCATATAGGCCGAAGGCGAAGAGTCGAAACTGCTATACCTCAGTGCGTGATACTTTTTGGTTCGTCCTCCACCCATATTTGTTCCATTAGAGGGCAGCAGATATGTCAGTACATTGAAAATTGGAGACAATAATATATAAAAAATAGGCAAACTACAAATTCAACCTACAAAATCAAAATTGAAATTCTTTACTCTACAAGATTGATTATAGATATATTAGTTTTAATCATATCTTGTCTTTTTAATGAAAATTAACGTTAATTTTATTTCTAACAAGAACACAAAAACAACGATTTCTTTTTACAGTACATGAAGGACAAAAACACTTTAGCGCAGCGTTAGATTGTAGACAGGCATGTATCGCGCTTACTAACTTAGGCCTAAGTATATTTCGAGAAAAATACTACGAGAACAAATTTTCTGATAAGGGATAAACGATCAAAACTATTAAATGTCTTGAACAATTTCAGTAGACCTTAAATAATGTGCTATCTTAATTGTGCCAGTTGTTGTTAAACAGTCTGATGCTAGCTAACGCCGTACGTACGCCGTTAGTTTAACCTTAACTGACAGACGTAAACGCTGACATATATGGGCAATATTTCAGTTTTATTTAGGAACAAGAATAAGTTGCTTATCAAATCTTATTTTATTCAGACATTAATGTAGCGATTAATTGCTTTCAAAAAGCGACGCCGGGATAATCATATGCATAGGTCATGTTGCCCAGCCAGTCTACAGTAATGTAACGTTAGTGTAACTTAGGCCTAGGCCTACATGAAATCATTTGCAATTTGGTAGCATAACGTTAGGGCCTCTGTATGTACATTACAATGGTATTGCGTGAGAAAGCTTCAAGCCTTCAAGGTCCTCATCAATCTGTTAATTAGAATTTGTAACAACATGCTCATTTCAAGCTTATAATATTACTTTTTATTTCGTTGCAATTTGTTGTTTACTTTTGCTGTTTTGTTATCGAGGGATCATCTCCATTTTTTCAGACTCAAGAAAGATGGGTTTCCAGATCATTTATACATTTTATAGCAGAGTGGGGTGGGGATAGTTATTAGTCACATACTCACTGTACACGTGCATTTACTATGGGGCATTTGTTATGTGTACACTAACAATTACTGGATTAGAATACGTTGTACAGAAGGGCCTATGTGTATCAATAAACGTCAGCAGTCATTAAGAAAGTAAGAAAATGTCAGCTATTTAAAAACGAAAGAAAATATCAGTAAATGTCTGTCATTATAAAAAGACCATGCTTGAAACGCAGCATTATAATTGTTAGCTAGGGTGGGGTGGGCTTGAGACCATTATAGGCCTAGGTCAAATTACTTTTATAGTTGGCATGTGCCTATCAACAAAACACCCATCAAACAAAGTCTAATCAGGCTGACAAACTGCCAGAAGGTGTGTATAAAACAAAGTAAAAGTAAGTTAACTGCCAACTTCTTTAGATAGGTAGAGCTACAGTAGATAAAATTGCTTATTTGAGTACTTTTAGTTCTATTTTGATAAACTATAGGTTTTCGGTTTCATTCCCATTTTTCTGTTCAACATTTACCAACAATTGCAGGCCCTAAATTTATAAAATGTAAGATAAAAATAATAATAAAACTCTTTGGAATAGGCCTATATGTTGTATTCATTGCAGCCTAATTACTTCCAATCCACGGGTGCAATTTCATTTTTTTAGTTCTATGTATATTACTTATTAAAGTTGCTTTCAATTTGTTTGCAAAAGTTTCTCAAGCTTTCAAGTTGGGATGATAAGAAAAGCTCCACTTGAACATTTTGCTGCATGCAATTTCTCTTCTCATTGATAGGCAATCTTTAGTTTTGCTCTTATTTGATTTTGCTTTGGTATCCAATAAACAAATTATTACAGTGCAATAATATTCCAAATTTTATGTTGTATGATTGTTAAAAAACATTGACTGTACTATAGAGTAAGACTATTTTTTGCAATGCAAAATAATTTTGTGCCAGATATTAGTGAGCTGAATACCTGTATATTATTTTGTAGTACACAATACCCCCAAAAATATTTTCTGACTCCAGGCACATGTATAATAATTTTCTTGAGCAGTGGAATGTACTGTTAACTGTTATGGGGAAGTGAAATGGTAATTTTAGTGTTCCCTATTCATACGTTTTTTTTTTCTTCTTCCAAATAATAATTTGTCTGCATAACCAAAGACAAACACAAACCTCAGGACTGAATATTCAACATCAAAATCAGCTTTTATTTTGCATTAAACAGATATGAAAAATCACACTTCAACACGTCTTATACAAGGCTTAGCTCAGTTGACTATAGGCCACACTTGACAACATGGGATCTGTAGTATTAGGCTGTAAAGCCTGATACTATAGACCCCCATGGTCAGATGGTTGCAAAGTGTGGCCTATAGTCTACTAAACTAAGCCTTGTAAAACTTTGTTGATTTTTGTTTCTTTCTTAAAACTCATATTGTGAAATAATAACACACTGTAGTCTGGTAATATATCTTTACCTCCGTCAGCATCATTTTCACAAAATTTGCTGATTTCAGCTAAAGCTGTAGCGATAAGTGGTAGACTTATGGCAGTATGGACATCCACAGAAGATGTCTTACAAGGATACTGCCAGGAATGTTTGTAAAGTTGATAGTCAGTTGTTAAAGTTAAATTTTTGCAGTTGATCATTGCAGAAAATCAAAAATGTGATGTCAAAGCATGCTACTTATTCTTTTGTAAATTTTTACCTCCACAATGAAGTCCAAATTCCTCTATAATGAAATTAATGTAAATGAAACTTTATTGGAATACGTTTTAGAAGTTAATGACAGATAAATATGTGTTGATCTGTTTTAAACACCTGAATTTACACACAAATTCATGTAACCGGTACCAGTTGTTTGAGCCAATTGATATATATTTCCTCTAATTTTCACTTTCTTTACCCTACTACACACAACTGGATTATTTAATGTTTTTCCCTTCAACACCAGACAGCTTCATAGGTTTGAGATAGGCATGGCAAAACTACCCAATTCATTTGGTTGAACATGATTAACTGATAATGAGAATTAGTAGCTTTTCCTGACAAAATGAGCCCAACTGTAACAATGATAGCATGTGTCATTGAGCTAGTGTGTAGCCTACATAATTATTTGCTTTCACCTTACGTTTAAATAATATTTATTCCACAAATATGGGTTTCAAGTATTCCTCATGAATTATGGGCAAAGTTTTGTTTAAAATTTAGGCAGTATACACAACACACCAACTGGAGAATCAAGTAAGGTCTGGGCAGCTAATCTGAAGCAAGGCATAGCCTGAATTCTTGTTAGTCAAGTTCTAACTTGCATTTGGTTTTGCAAGAATGTAGGCCCAACGGTTAGGACTGAATTTGAATAGGTTAAGCTGGTAATTCTTCAGCCCTTTTTCATACTTCCCAAGAATCCCGACCATAAACTAGGCTTCAATAACTAGGCCTAGATCCACCTTAATTATTGCAAATCTCAAGGACCACAGATGTCCGACTATACGTACGCATTTGGCTAGCCTTTATTAAACGGCCGACAGCAATAATCATCACAAAACGGGGACGTAATGTGGCTAGGCCCATCGCTAACGTTAAATTATTATTAATTACTAATATTAGGCCGACGGTGTTGGCCGACCTTCACCAACTTGGCTAGTGTCTAGGCGTAATGCATAACGGCATCGATACGGCTAGGCAGTAATTCCTTGAAAATGTTTAACGTTTCAATCTGTCATGTTCATACAACAAACAATGAGTAATAAACTCATCGACATGGTATACGGTACCGTACCGGTATCGCGAAAAGTACCTCCTGCATACATTATGTGCATGGTTTGTCAGGGTTTTTTCGCACTTGATCCATGGATGACGTCAAAATAAAACTTGTTATATTAATGACATATAAAAAATATTTGTTTAATGAACTAAAAATGCACAAAAAGTAATGTTTAACTTAACAATTTGCGTAGAGTACTTAATTTACACATTTCTTTGTTATTTTCTATTTTTCAAATGCTTGACTCTCTACTGCCCTTACTTGGAACCAACATGGGTGGATGACTTAAAAAAGTATCACGATTTCGTAGTTTCGGCCTTCGGCCTATATGAAATATAGGCCGAATGACGTCACACTCTCTAATTATACCAACTATGACACAAAACGGACAAACGGTTGTTGAAATATGAGCATTTGAAAAAATTACATGAAGCCCCACCCACTCATTAATATGCACATCATTACCAAAAACAATAGGGCACATCTTCAAACCATGGGATATCTTTGTACCACATATGGCATAAATCCAATGTACCATACATACATGCATGCGCGCGCACGCACACACATGCATACATACACCCATACATACACACATACACGACAAGCAATCAAGGTTCTTGATGCTGATCGCATCGGAACCAAAAACTGTCTCAGCCTGAGATATAAATGAATACCATTATCATTACGCATGAGTGGCCCCGTATTCGTACCATTAGGGGGCCAGGGACACCTCCAAGTTCGCACACTTCAAGCGAGGTACATGAGCCTAATCATACCTATCTTCCAGTCCTGGCATAATATATAACTATCATAATCTACTAATATATATGTCTCGCGTTGGAATCATCAAGGGTTAATGGATCATGCGAGCAATTGTCATTTAAATCACTTTATAAAACGGCTAAGGACTGTCCAGTTAAACAAAGTATCGTGATTTTAATGCGCTTTTCAAATTGCAGGAAATAAGTGTCTGATATTTTCGACCATTACGATAATTGCATTAACTTTAATCTTTCCCTCCTAAAAGGTATACTAACCAGGGGTGGATCTAAAGGGGGCGGTAAACTAACCAGGGGCAAATCTAAAGGGGCGGTACACTAACCAGGGGCGGATCTAAAGGGGCGGTACACTAATCAGGGGCGGTACACTAACCAGGGGCGGATGGAGGAGGGAAGGGGGGTTCTGAGAGTTGGAACCCCCCCCCCCCCCTCCCCTCTCCGAAAAATAAATCCTACATCTGTCATTGTATTGCTCCAATAATAACCAGAACCCCCTCGTAAATTTGATTACATTTTCGGGAAGTTTCATCTTTGGGAAATTTCTTTCACTCTCGTGCAATTTTCCTTCATTTTGGGGCATTGTTTTTTTTCTATTTTCGGTAAATTGCTTAAATTATCGGTAAATTTCATTCAATGTCTAGGAAATCGCTTTCAATATTTGAGAAATTTCTTTCATTATCGTGTAATTTTCAGAAAAATTCCTTCATTTTGGGGCAGTTTTTCTTCAGTTTTCGGTATATTTTCAATCAAATTTTGAGAAATCTCCTTCAATGTTGAGGAATTTTTTTTTGATTTGCGTGCAACTTTCTTCAATTTGGGGGCAATTTTTCTTCGATTTTTGGTAAATCATGCAAAATTTTACAAAATATTTTGTTAATAATTTTGAAAGAAAACATGCAATAGGGAAGGTGAAATCCTGTCAGGGAGCAGTACCCGCTTATAGGACTCTGCACCCTTGTCCCAATATCTTCCATTAATCAAGACAAAACTGCTTATAAATTACTTTTTTGGCTATCTTGACTCCTCCCGTGATTCTGGGGGTTGAAACCCCCCTCCCCACCACTCCGAAAAAGTTCCAACAATTTTACTTGATTACCAGAACCATCACCTTGTGATTTTTCTAGATCCGCCCCTGCTAACATCCCATGCAGACTATTTATTGTATAGAACAAAATCAATTGAAATTACCCACCCCATTTACCACTTAGTCAAGTCCCTGGGATAGGCCCACCAGTCTTATCTGTCTTTTCCATCAAATTTCAATTCTTGTTTCTCATAAATTTCAAAGCTACTTCAAATCGGGCCATCGTCATTGTTCCTGTCTTCAGAGATCTATTGAGTGTCTTTAAGAACCCAATCTTCAAAACCAGATTTTCCTTTGCATAAAACTTTTATAAAGTGATCAAAAAGAATGTGAATTTTGCCTCTAATCCTCTATCATCCATGCCTTTCATCTATCAATAGACCCTACCCTGCGAGCTTTGATTGATATTTTCCATTCACACACAATCGCAACAAGCGCCATTCTTGTCCTCAATAGTCTTTTGAGAGCGGAAAGTATCCTGCTGTCCTTGCTACTGATTAAGCGACCTTAAAAGAATTCTCAGAAGATTTTCTTTTCTTTTCTTTTTTTGGGTAAAACCCTGCAGAAAGATATAAACAACTATCCGAGCTGGCTTGACGTAAACACCTTACTCTGTACATACTTTTACATCGATGTGAAGTTTTAAATTCCTATATATAACAGCATCAGATGAATTTGTTATCAGCTATGTCTACTTACTGTGGTGTAGCGGTTATCATACATGTCTACAGACCACGAGGCCATGGGGGTGCAAGCCTGGGTTGGGTAGACACGCCAGTGCACCACAAGTGGTTATCGAAGGCCGTGGACATTGACTTGCTTGTCAATGTTATCTCTGTCCGTACGTCGTACCTGTGTTCTCGTTCGGGTCGTATTAAGCGTTTCGTAATAGCATTGTTACTATCATAACCGAATACGCAGTCGACGACCCCGTCATTGTAATTGTGTGTTCACTCGTCGTCGTCGTCGTGTAATCAGCTATCGTAACTTAGATAATAATTCCTTGGATCATCCCCGACATTATTTAACATTCGGTCTTTATTATTCATGTCATTGCGAGTGTACAAATTGCGAGTGTACAAGCAACACTTTTCTGGGAGTTATTCAAAGCGAGTATTGAATTAGGACTAGAACAGTTCGATCTTAACAACAACCTGGTTCGATTATATTTGCGATTATATTTGTTGCAGGCGAAACTCGTAATGCAAGAAGTTGAAGGTACGGTAGACCTCAAACTAAGGCATAAGTGACTTACTATAGAACGTTAACACCTACCAACAAAAATACACAAAAACAAATCGTAAAATTCTACAACAGAAAATGGAAAACATTTGTAATCAATCCAGCAATATATTTCACATTTATCTAAATTTCTTTGAAGTTGAATCAATATTTTCGAAGAGGTTGTAAAACTTAAAGCTTCTCTTAAAAATTGAACAGTTGAAAGAGTCAACATCTCAACTTGTCTTCCTTTTTTTATGATCAAAACGCAGTTTCGTCAACAAACCTGAACTTTGATAGTCACGAGGTTTCGCCTTAAAATATACGATCAAAAATAAATATATAAACTTTATCAACATCGACTAAAATTTTACAGCATTTGTAGAAGCAACTACCCCCCCCCCCCATCCCTCCCTCCACACACACACACACACCTGTCAAACAGTCTTATCAGCCTGTCTTCAGTGCTGTACCATCTACATGATCTATGAGATTAAGTAGATAATTCTTGACATTACATGATGCTAACCGGCAAGGCTATAATTGTTTTACAACAGTGCAAGTAGTCCTAATTACTATTTTGAAGCATCTGTGCAACAATTGTTATTAGCTCAAACATCCCTTTAAGGGATTTGAGCTTATGCGATGTCTAACTTCACAGCCAGGTTCTCGCCCGGATACGTTCGGATTTTTGCAGCGTTTATCATATCCTGAGAGTCTTTTGGGATGTGTTTGCCTTAAACAGATTGATATGTTGATGCAATAACAGTGCATATTGTTGCGTGGTTTTAACGAATTTTGCATTTCGAGATTCGCTCAAAATGTTTCAACTACTCGGAATTCCCTCGGCGCAGTGCGAATGAATTTAGCCTAAATAATAATATTGGCTCGGGAAATACCACCGAATACCTCCAATGGAAAGAAAACTCTGCTTTTAACAATTCAATGGTTTGAGCAGTAAACGATAGTTTGACACATGCGCTTAATTGGGCTTAATATACCGTTTGGGATCTGTCCCACAGTATAGCCAAATTGGAGTATAACACTTGTAGTTGATAGCTGTAAACTTGGGTTAAAAAGTATCAAATAGGGACTACCCTGGGCTATCTTATCATGCATATAACGCAATTGAGGGTATAAAATCACCAAAGTGTAAACAACCAAAATCCACATTGAGTCCACTACCACATTACACGCATGAGCTGGCCTGCAGTAATATTATCCACACCAACTTGCCCATTCACGATAAGTTATTGTTGATTCATCAAATCGCGAGTTTATTCTTGATGTGTGTTGTTTGTCTGTTAGTTTGTCTGTTTTTAATTTCAATTTTACTCAAAAGCAACCATTGCTAATGAAATTTCATTCATATTGCAGTTGAGGCTTAAGCTTTTTAGGCTTACTTGAAACGATATTTAAGCACCAATACGCAGTGGGGCAACCCGAGTCCTGGCATGCCCAGGGGCCCGTGGGGATTTTGGCCTCTGCAGCGATGTCGGAACCAGTCTTATACCCACCCCCAAAACATATATTGAGCTTCTACGTCATTGATATTCTAGCATCACAACCAATGGCGCCGCCAGGAGTTTGATATTTGGGGGAACAAACCTTTCCGGCATGGGGTTAATGGGCCCGCCTTAGGCCCCTTGTTGGGTTGTTGAGGCAAAGTTCTAGTAGGATCCTCGTCCTCGAGTAACCTCACATTTTCCAAGTTTTAGATGCCCCAAAAAGACTGAATGTGTGCAATACAACGCTCTTTTAACTAAATTAAGATGATTACAAACGATCTAATATACCAGCATATAAATTTACAATGATACAGACCAACCCTCCCCCTCATTTAAAATCAAAAATAGGGGTTCGATATTGGGACACAAACCTTTTCGGCATGGGGTCAAGGGGCCCACCTTTGGCCCCTTGTGGGGTCCAGGGGCAATACTCGAGTCATAACATCATCCATGAATAAATGCCCAATAGCGCCAAGCTCCTAATACATGCATGTTTTCTATACCATCTTAAAATCCGAAATATCATTCCTCCGTACAAAAACCTCGCATTTTTCAAGTTTGAGATATCATAGGTTAGGGGGGAGGGGGAGGGGAAGACACGTGCCCCCATGACGGCGCCACTGATCACAACGATATTAAAGCTCCCGCTTGCATGACGACGATGACTGATTATGATGGTGAATACAATGATGGCGGTGATGATGGCGGTGATGATGGCGGTGTTGACGATGGCGATGATAATAAGGTGATGGCGATGATGATAAGATTATGGCGATGATGATAAGGTAATGATGGAGATGATGATAAGGTTATGGCGATGATGATAAGGTGATGATGATAAGGTGATGATAATGATGCCGATGATGATAGTTATGATGATGATGATAAGGTGATGATAATCATCACCTTATCATCACCTTATCATCATCACCTTATCATCATCATCATCATCACCTTATCATTTTCGCCATAACCTTATCATCATCATCGTCACCTTATCATTGCATTCACCATCATAATCAGTCATCGTCGTCGTCATTATCATCACACATGTTTGTCATTATCACAATCATCATCGTCGTCGTCATCATCATCATAATCGTTCGTCGTCGTCATCATCATCATAATTGTTCGTCATCATCATAATCGTTCGTCATCATCACAATTACCGTCGTCGTCATCATCATCATAATCGTTCGTCATCATCATCATAATCGTTCGTCATCATCACAATCATCGTCGTCAAAATCATCAGTTTCGCCAACATTGACATAACTTCACTCCATATCGTTATTATTATATAACTATTTTTACTATCACCACTGTGCTGACCCTCAGCTGATCAACGACATGTTCACACAGCATCTTTGTGGACCGCTTGCTGTCTGATTATTACGATTACTTTTAATCTTATTTTGCGTTCCCTAATTCAAACCGCTCATTCACCAGTTCACAGAGATTAAGACAACGAAACCACAGTCGGCCCTTTAAACACATTTTTGTGTTGAAATGTTATCAGGTTGTTTACATGATTCATTTCGGTGAAGTGCAGGAATGGAGTGAAAGTACCTGAATATAGAACATTTCACGGTCGGACTGGGATGCCTTATGAGGCCGATGCCTTATGAGGCCGATGCCTTATGAGGCCGATGCCTTATGAGGCCGATGCCTTATGAGGCCGATGCCTTATGAGGCCGATGCCTTATGAGGCCGATGCCTTATGAGGCCGTGCCAACAAATGACTATACAGGACCCAGGGATGCTGAAGTATCATAATTATGAAAATGTGCCCATTCGGTAAGGGGCTAGGAAGCTCGGAGAGTGGGATCCTTGTGCCATCGGTACAATGGCAAGTACAACTTAATAGTCATTTAGTACACATATCTACAAGTAACATTTCAGGAAACAATTCAGTGAAATCATACTAAGATTCTTTGCGGGATGCGAAGTCACTATCGTAGTCTGTTTTCCGCTTTTTAACACAAATCTTTTAGCACAATGTTAATATCTACTTGAATGCTTTCTCCACCACTTCTTTTCCTTTCAATGTTCTTTTAGCAGTTAAGAAAATATATAAACATGAATATGAATATTTGCCGCGAGTAGTATAAACAGGGGTGTATTGTGGGCAGGGGTGTATTGTGGGCAGGGGTGTATTGTGGCCAGGAGTGTATTGTGGGCAGTGGTGTATTTTGGCCAGGAGTGTATTGTGGGCAGGGGTGTATTGTGGCCAGGAGTGTATTGTGGGCAAGGGTGTATTGTGGGCAGGGGTGTATTGTGGGCAGGGGTGTATTGTGGGCAGGGGTGTATTATGGGCAGGGGTGTATTGTGGGCAGGGGTGTATTGTGGGCAGGGGTGTATTGTGGGCAGGGGTGTATTGTGGCCAGGAGTGTATTGTGGGCAGGGGTGTATTGTGGGCAGGGGTGTATTGTGGGCAGGGGTGTATTGTGGGCAGGGGGTGTATTGTGGGCAGGGGTGTATTGTGGGCAGGGGTGTATTGTGGCCAGGGTGTATTGTGGGCAGGGGTGTATTGTGGGCAGGGGTGTATTGTGGCCAGGAGTGTATTGTGGGCAGGGGTGTATTGTGGCCAGGAGTGTATTGTGGGCAGGGGTGTATTTTGGGCAGGGGTGTATTGTGGGCAGGGGTGGTTGTCTCTTTGAAAAGGCAAACGATAATTATTTGAACAACGAGGAAGGGATTTTCACACGATGAAGCTTTTATATCATAGAGACATCTTATTATTTGAAATATTTCAAAATAGACACAAGTGTGTCTTCTCCAATACTATCTTAACCCAGAGTAACCGCTTGCATTTGCAGTCTGTAAGCCCAAAAGTTTGTTTTAAGTTGAATATCAAATCTTCAACATCGCAAAATATCTGTTATCTCTCGTTTGGTAAATACTATTGTGCACGTATATGAAAACATCAATTTGTTTGTCGTTCTATATCAGCCTATAACAGGACAAAATACTTTGTTGTGTATGTAAATAGTATGCACAGAAGAAGCAGGAACTAGACCAGTTACAACCATAATAACATATGTATTGAAAAGATGTCTACATTTACACTGTGGTATGGTATTTGAATACTTTTTTGTATTTTATATATGAACGACCAAGTTATCGCGTGTTTACACTGTTCACCATTTACATTATGATTCATTTGGCGGCACCTGAGGTTTTTGAAGACAATTTCGCAGCAACTTTCCGTCATTGCAATTTAAAGCATAATGGAATTGTCAGTGGGCATGTTCAACTGACAAATGTACTGCGACGACGACGAGTGTACACAAATTATAATGACGGGTCGTCGCCTGCGTATTCGGTTATGATAGTAACAATGTTATCACGAAACGCTTAATACGACCCGGACGAAAACACAGGTACGACGTACGGACAGACATAACATCGACAACCAAGTCAATGTCCACGGCCTTTGATAACCAGTTGTGGTGCACTGGCGTGTCTACCCAACCCAGTCTTGAACCCAGGGCCCTGTGGTTTGTAGACATGTATGATAACCGCTACACCACAGTTAGTAGACGAATTGTACTGTTGTATGGCCTTTAAGGTATAGCTTGCGAATGAAATAGGCCCAAGTTGGAAGGCAGCAGTGGATGATATCTAAGGAAACAAAATGGCGCGCAGGAATTTGTATTTGCATATTTGTTATAACGTCTGAATAACTATAAACATACACTTAGTAACTTTTAATCGATTTAACTGCATGTTCAATACTGGAACCTATAGGCCTATATCTTCATAACATTTTTGAAGACGGAGGAGGGGGTCGATGATGAAAATTACGTCAAAAACTTCTTGATGCGGTTCCTGTGTGATCATTGCAGATTCCTAACCCCGAGAGACGCACAATCACGTGATAGTCAAAAGGGGAACAATTTGCAATTGTCAAGTATTTTTCCCCAAAGACCTAACTTTTAATGCCTTTTTCATTTACAAAGGAATCTGGGATTATTTGTGTACCCTCATTTCTTTACAAGATTTTTATGCTTGATTAGTAAAAAGTGTGGTTTTGAGGTGAAAAGAAAAACTTTACGGCTGGTTGATTGATTCTATTGTTCGGTGAATTGAATGCTTGGGAGGGTTCACGCTGAAAAAGTGCAACAGACCGTGGGAATAACAGTAGTATTTTAATTCTTTCATTCTTAACTTCAATAGAAGCACTGAAAAACAACATTTCTAAAGCTTCTTTTGGCTGATATATAAACCTTAGGTTTATAAAGTAAAAGAATGTTATGAAAAAAGGTTAGACACTTTTTTGAAAAACAAGTTTCGAACCAGACGCTAACTACTTTTGAAAATTCGCATATCACGCGCAGCTTTACAGCTAACAAGTTAATGGGGTTTTTTTTTTTATCTTTACTCTTTGTTTTTCTAATCACTTTTTGAGAAATAAAAACCTTCTTCTTTTATTTTCCAAATGAACTCAATCGGCTTTCTACCTTCAATTTCATCAAAATTATTATAAAAAAAAACTTCAAAGATGATAAAACTCGATTCGAATTTTTTTTTTTATAGTTTTTTAAAGGTCATATACAAGGCAAATATCTATTTGCGGTTAAACTTTCTCAAAATAACTATATGCTAAGAAATTAACAAACAATTACAAAAATTCTTGACCATATCCTTCCTCGAGACTTTACAGTGACCCAAGGTCCCTTATATCACGAGGACATATCCCCTTGATGGTCCACAACGGGGGCAGAGGGTAACCCAATTATACATGCCATTAGCTACACATTATGATACATGATGCTCAATCAAATGCTTTTAAACTCTTATCAATGATGGACCGAATTAACATAAGGCGCATACGTTGTTAGTTTAAAAATAGGGGCGTATGCCTTTATATGGCTCCTTTGTTTGGTGAGCTTTCGGGTATGGTGACGAACAATCGTTACCCAAATAAAACTGAATTGGCAAAACATATCTAAAAATGGTCAAAATGACAGAAAAAGTGCATATAATGTTTTGAAAGTCCACATTTTCACTTTTTGTTGAGCATTAATTTTTCTAAAAAGATTATGGACATCTAGCAGAAATATGGGCTTAATTGGTCCCAAATATTATCTAAACCATTAAAACAGCAAAATATTCTATTAAAGTTGGTTTAAAATTGACCAATTTACAGCATTTATATAATTTTTAGCTATTATTGCGCAATAATGTGTGACATTAATAGTGGAAAGATCCTTCATTACCTTTTGTAAAACCTTTGTTTTTTATTCCTCTGTCAATGTTGTCTCAAAAATGGAACTGGACTTCGGGAAAATTCGAACAATATGACTGTATGACTTCAATATTCTCGTGTGTTATAAATGTTCCTATTAATAGACATGCTCCCGGACTGACAAATTAACAAATCAAAATTGTTTTGTCATAACTTGAAAACTACATAAGCTTTTTACAAATTTTTAAAACTATTTTTCTCAGAATCTCATGCTCGTTTACATATCTAAAATATGCTAGATGCTCATAGTCCTTTAAACGTCCTATTACTATTAAAAGTCCTATTACTCGTGTTTTGATATCTAAAAATATGCAGGAAGGATTCAAAGCATATACACTTGAATCTGGTTTTGGTACTTTGATAGAAAACGAAAAAAGTCTCAAAATACAAAACAATTTAAATTAGCGCAAGCCTTAGAAAGGCTGACTCTGCAATAATAGTTGTGCAAAAACACAACGTTTTCCAGAATAGACGCTGCACGATTACGTGCAGTCGTCTGGCTTTCCAACAGCACAACTCTATCTCACGGAATTCCCAAGTATTTATGCAAATGAGGAGGTAGAATTTAAAGTCTGATTGTTACTAAGAGGTTATATTTAGTTTACTAAAATTATAACATGACTTACGTGGCAAAATAGATGATACTGGCAGACTAGGAAGTTAAATTGTTTTTTCGAAAAATGATGGAAGTTATATCAAGTGACGTCATGGTAGATGCTATCATTTTTTAGATAATGCATTGCTGATATCAGAAAAGATTGGGATAGATTGTTTAAAACTTAAAACGATATCAACAACGCTTTTTCAGTTAATTATAAGTTAAGAAAAGGAAATCTTATCGATCTTTTCAAAAATACTGCATTGATGATTCCATATATCATATCAATCTTTACCAGAAAAACTAGAACATCAATGATGTAGTAACTTAACTATTTATATATATATATATATATATATATATATATATATATATATATATATATATATATATATATATATATATATATATATATATATATATATACATATATATATATATATATATATATATACATATATATATATATATATATATATATATATATATATATATATATATATATATATATATATATATATATATATATATATATATATATATATATATATATATATATATATATATATATATATATATATATATATATATATATGAAGGGGTGGGGGTAGCCTGTTTTTTGTTGGTGTATTGTAAATTCGAGGTTGGGGTTGTTAATTAATAGGTTGGGGTTGTTAGAAAAGAAATACATGCTTGATGTTTATTTTAGGGAACGTTTTTGAGGAGGGCCACTAAGAATTTATTTATAGCTCAAATGAGCTATCAAGTACAAAAGTTATACCCCAATTGGACTACACATTGGAGAAATTCCAAACGGGATATCAAGCTCGATTAGCGTACGTGCCAAACGGTATTTTGACGCTCCAGTCAATGAAAATATAGCTTTATTTCAATCATCGGAGATATTAGGTGGTATTTCCCGAGCTAATGTTATCATATATGCTAAATTCCTTCGGATTGCGCCGAGTGAAATCCAAGTTATTTGAAACATTTTAGCGAATTTTGGAATGCAAAATTCGTTAAACTACGTAACAATATGAACTATTATTGCATCAACATATCGATCTATTTAAGGCAAACATAGCAACGCAGCAAAATATCCAAAAGACACTTAGGATATGATAAATGCTGCAAAATCCGATCGTATCCGGGCGAGAACCTGGCTCTTAAGTTAGTCATACCATAGGCTCAAATTCCTTAATGGGATGTTAAATTAAAAATGAGCTGATTTCATGTTTTGTTTGTATCTCGATATACCCGCTGCCCAAGCTTGATCATTTAAAATATTTCCTTTGTACAGTTGTAAAAGAAAATGTTGCCGCTTTTGGACAAATTGATAAGATGCTGTATATTTTGTATATTTCGGAGAATACATTTTGCAATCTTTAGCAGTTTATTAATCTCCTTCCCCTTGCCGCTTTTCATAAAACAAGGGGAGGGGATTTCAGAAAGTGTATACCCCAACAAATTTCTATAATACATGGTGTGGTATGGCCATCATTTTCGTTAAATTTCACTGCGGTATAAAGAATTGAAGTGAGGGTGAAAACTTTTGAAAACTTGTTGATTTTCGTTGTACCAGAATATCCCTTAGTATATCAGTATAAGACGGAGGCAAAATGAAGCCGCACCAAGTAGTCCATATGGTGTCCCTTTCCATATCATTGGTTGACAGTTTGGTCACATGACAAATATTTGATCAGCTGATTTAGAGTCTTTTAAAAAAAAATACGCAAGGATATTTATTTTGGTCAGTCATTGCGTAAGTTCATAAGAATTACAACCACTACCGACAGACGCATGAAATGTAATCAAAATATTATAAGCGAGTATATACCTGCATCTGTGCCTGTCAGCCCGGGGGCGGAACCTTCCCGTCGGTTACCCCATTGACGGGCTAATCCTTGCCCCATTCCTAATATTGCAAAAAAAAAAAAAAAAACGTATTTCAAAGATCCAGCAATACAGAATAATACGATAACAATCATTGGCGGGATTTGGGGAGCAAGGGTGGCACAATGCCAGCCCCCCCCCCCCCCCTGCCCTCACACACACTTTTTTCTTCCGAATTTGTATCTTTTGTACAGTGATTTTTTTGTCACTTTTTAGCCTGTTTTGACTTTGCCCCCCGCACACACACCTTTGGTAGGCAAACCTTTTGGTAGGCAAATCCTGTGTATGATAACAAGATAACATATTGTTCAGATGTTGTACCACGAATTTCATTTTGTTTTTTTCAGTTCTCGATTCATACCAAACTTTAATAATGCTTTACACGAACAGACAATCAAATTAATCATTAACGGCTGTAAGAGATTTTGGTTGGAGGGGCAAAATACTATTAGGGGCAAAATATTATTGGAAACAAAAATGAACATTTGTTTATTACACATATAATTCAATCCCAAAACACAATGATTAAGAAATATTTGGCGGCAAAAGCACCCCTTGCGTCTATGACCAGCCACCACTACGAATATTACACAAAAACAATATATTTCAAATTCGCTTAGTTCGATATTAAAACTCCCTCGACCAGTCGACGCTTAGAATTTAAGATAGATAAGATTTTCTGGAGGGGCAAAATACTATTAGGGGCAAAATATTATTGGAAACAAAAATGAACATTTGTTTATTACACATATAATTCAATCCCAAAACACAATGATTAAGAAATATTTGGCGGCAAAAGCACCCCTTGCGTCTATGACCAGCCACCACTACGAATATTACACAAAAACAATATATTTCAAATTCGCTTAGTTCGATATTAAAACTCCTCGACCAGTCGACGCTTAGAATTTAAAATAGATAAGATTTTCTGGAGATAATCTGTTTTGATAATCGTATTTTAAGATTTGACCGATGTGTATTATCAGGAACAAGACCTAATCAGGGAATCCTATCGCATGTAGCAGGAAATACATGCATACATACAGCCGAGACGGAACATAGAACAATCTTGTCGATTGAATTTTTTGTCCATGTCCAAAAGCCAATATGACATTCAGGGTATTAAATACGAATTTGAAATTACATAAGAATGTTGTGAATAAAATCAATTATTATGACTTTTAATATCATGTTCGGATTGCATATCCCTATCCCCCCGGATTGCATATCCCTATCCCCGGATTGCATATCCCTATCCCCCGGATTGCATATATCCCCCGGATTGCATATCCCTATCCCCGGATTGCATATCCCTATCCCCCCGGATTGCATATCCCTATCCCCCCGGATTGCATATCCCTATCCCCCCGGATTGCATATCCCTATCCCCCCGGATTGCATATCCCTATCCCCCCGGATTGCATATCCCTATCCCCCCGGATTGCATATCCCTATCCCCCGGATTGCATATCCCTATCCCCGGATTGCATATCCCTATCCCCCGGATTGCATATCCCTATCCCCGGATTGCATATCCCTATCCCCGGATTGCATATCCCTATCCCCCGGATTGCATATCCCTATCCCCCGGATTGCATATCCCTATCCCCGGATTGCATATCCCTATCCCCCGGATTGCATATCCCTATCCCCGGATTGCATATCCCTATCCCCCGGATTGCATATCCCTATCCCCCCGGATTGCATATTTCTATCCCCCTGTAACAATTCATCGCATGATACCAGTACTGGTGTTCACATTTATGTAAGTATATAGCAGGCCGACTCGGCTCTATGCCCACCCGGAATATAACTCTGTACATGTTACAGTTCTTTTCATTATACTATTTCGCCCTTGTACTGCTGTAGGCCTACATGCACGTAGCACAAAATCCATGTTAACAATTTGGTAGTGTCTTCAAGTTTACCAACTCTCTGTTATAAATTGTGGGAGTATGATTGAAGCACACAATTATGAAAACAGTGGAACTTCTCATAAAAATAGTCATTACACACCCTTTTTTTGTTGTATGTTTTTACAAATATGTGATGCAAATATTAAAAATGTATTTTTATCCTTTGCCGTTGTGAAATTAGTTTTGGAATTTAAGAAAGTCGTTTGCAATGTGACAACTTGCAGTTTTGTTTTATTTTTTTATACAATTGAATGGAAAACACATCCTTAACATTCCATCATTTTCAAAACCTCATATTACAGGGAAAATCTTAGGCAGATTAATTTAAAGCTACCATCCTTTTCAATTAACCGTATTTACAAATCCTCAAATGTATGATCAGTCATAACTACAAAAAAATTTTATTTCATTTTTATATTTTAAATTTCAAGGCTTCTCTATCCTAAAGTTTAAGATCTTTTTTAATAAAAGCCTTCATATCTTTTCAAAACCTTTATATATTAAAATAATAAATGTGCAATAATAAATGGAAAATTGAAGCCTACGTTGGAGCTACTGAACCACACTCGTTAAACCACATTCTGCTGACTTTTAGGCCTACACTAGGATTCATTTATTCCCCATTCTTTACCACTACCAAATGGAAGGGGTGGGGCAGAGGGTGTGAATTCATTGTCATGCATAATTTGTCTATGATTTTTATTGACATGCCGCAATCACCCCTCGACTCTTGGCGACGCAAGCTGTAATTATCTACGATTTCCGAAACGCCTTTCCCAATCAATTATGATGATTTCACAAGCCTAAGTTATTAAAAGTTTACTCATTTTGATTAGACTCATGGTAATACGCAGTCGATTTGATTACATTAGTTGTTCTGCTCCTTAAAGTTTCGAGCAGTCAGACCCGACCTGATACATAACCAGGTCGGGTCGATTTGTCCTCTTTATTTTCTTTATGAAAACCTTGGTTGTTTAAGTATTACAATAGATGAAGTTCTTATTGTGTGGTAATTTTGATTAAGATAAAGTGGTCTCACTATTTGCTACAGTAAGTTGTGGTTATGAATTACTGGAACAAATTTTTAAGGAGAAGGACAGGTCATGACATAATAATTGGGTTAACTTTTATGTAAGAGTTATGACATAAAGAGGATTAATGCATTACCTCGTTTCGCCTGCAGTTTCGACTTGGGAGACTTCTTGGGCGACGAAAGCGGACCTTGCACGGGTAGCCCCGCGGGTAATTGTATGGAGAGTTTTTGAGCAGCTTCCATTAGGATCGACATTTATGAATATCGTCAGACAGCCGAAATGAAAAGTTCCCGCGTTCTGTGATACGATCGCTCTATAATCTGGTTGTTCCTTTCGAATATGTTACGAACTGTTCTTTACACGATCGTGATTTTACGTGACAAGATTTGCCTTAATTATCACAAAGTAATATTCAACTTAAGGCAATTTTTCTTCACAGGTCACTATATGAGCTCGTATTCAAAGCAATATACAGTATTTCTGTATTTTCAAACAGCATTAGAGTTCACATGTAAAGTCAATTTTTAAAAGTTGTAAATCTCCATATAAGGCATTCGCAGTTTATTTTGAAATATTTGTTGACAGTGAACCTTCCATGCGTTTTCTGACTACTCGCTCGAAACGGCTAGCAGCTGGGTTGAACAACTCCAATACTTCTTAGTAAAGAAGTTTCCCTTACAAGTAACCTAACCATGCGTAGTGCTCAACGCTACAAATGTTTGCCTTCCACAGTTGACAAAACTCAGTGCTTCTTGAAGCGTTGAGAAGTTGCAGTGATTCCAGTCAGTCAAGTGTTGAGACGCGCAGACAATTAAATCAACCAGTTCAATCGACTCGTGAACTTGGACGGGACACAATTCGCTTGTATTCCTCTAGATTTTATTTTTGATAACTCTTAAGCATGATTCATCTCGATGACATGCAGCGGTCACACCCTGTGTTCCTTGAGACAGTCAGTTCAACACGATAGCCAAATTAAATGTTCCAGCAAGTAAAGCGAGATTTTGTTTGATTAAGGAAGTACAACTACTACCAACTTCTTCAAAAATATGCAGATTTAAACATTTATTTCTGCCGTAAAAATGCGTCTTGCAATCCTGTGATTACAGCTTACATTGCCCAAACTCATTTTATACAAGTTTTACTTCCTACAATTACGTGTTACTGAATAGGCCCTACCCTCTCCTAACCCTATTCAATTCACATGCACTGCCAATAGGGCTAGAGCTCTGTCTACTCCTTATAAATTCTACATGCATATTATTGAACAGAACCGAGAGAGAATAATAGGTTTGGAATAATGCAAAAGCAGTTATTTCAATAGACATAATGGGTAAATGGCAGCTCCAAACAATTGAAAGGACTACTTAAAAGGGGAACTGGAAAAGTAGGAATGTAATTGCGCGACGAGGATAACAAGAAGTACAGACGATAAATACGTAGGAAGGGTGGTTTACACCTTTATGCGTTTCGGGATATATTTGGCTTGTAAAAGTTATTATCTGTGCGTGTCGGTTGGGATCAGGGATGATAGAGTTGTTGAAAATGCTAGCGTTTCTGTTCAACAAGGAAATTCATCAAGCCTGAGAAAGGTCCTGAGGAAAAGGAGTCAACCTCGAGGTTATGGAAATGTATGACGTGGAGTATCTTAAGCCACGTGAAACGTTGGTTGGATAAAGTAAAACCAGCGATCGCGAGAAGGGGGGTATGTCCGCAATGATTTTGTAGAAAGGGACGCATATGCCTGTTTCCAAAATGATATTATCGAAGCGAAGCGAACCGCTATGTATCATTCAATTAATTTTCATTTCTTTAGACAGTGTGGCCCATTAACCACACGGTCGATCTTCCATGTTTTTGTTTTTTGGTTTTTTTATAGAACATAATACATTAAAGCGTGACATACAAACAAAAATAGATGTGAATGAATAAAAAAGGGAGCACAATTTAAAAAAAAAAATGAAATAAAATAAGTTATATAAATTAAATACTAAGATATTGAAAATTATCAAAATGGATACATTTTCAACGGATTAAGTACACAATTAGGTAAAAGTTCAATGAGAAAATTTACTTAAACTCCAGTAAAACAACATAATCAATCCGTGAAAAGCAATGAAAAATTACATAAAAATCAGGAAAAAAATAAAAATAACATGACGGAATCCAGAGGATATAATAATTGCAAGAAGATGAAATATAAAAGCATCATTGGCAGCAGGCAACTTAACTGAAACGAGGTGATGAACATACCGAAGTTAAATCAAGGGATAAAAAAAAATTGAATTAAAACGAAGCGAAGAATAATAAGCACAGGCGTACAACAATAGAAAAATAAGTATTATATTATCAGATTATTGAGGCTGGGCTGAAAAGTGCCATTGCGGGCTCCATGGGAACCAGAGCAATTATGCACATCCCGTGGCTGGACGTAATGTGCCCCAATCGTCTTAAACTTCAACAACTTAAAATAATCAAATGGTCAAGTGTCTCAATGTTATGAAAGAGCTGGACAATCAAATAAACACACTAGTTAAGTCAGCATCCAGTCTTCTTCCGCTAAGGAGGAAAGTCCGACAGTCGATCAGCCTTCACAGCATCATTTAGCTATATCTTTCGAAATTCTTTGTAAATCTAATTTGAAAGTTTTTTTTGAAATTTTAACCAAATTCATTTTCAATGAAATACATTAACAACAGTAGAAATTAAAGCTATGATGCAGAGCTGTAGGAATCTGTGGAGTCAAAGGAGCCATGCCCTACCCCCCAATTGTTTTTATTTTATAATAAATAAATTTAAAAAATAAGATAATAAATGAATAATAATGATATTAATAAATAATAATAATAATGATAATAATAATAGTTAATAAATAAATAAATCATATCAAATAAATAATCAATAATAGTAATAACAATAATAATAATAATAATAATAATAATAATAATAATAATAATAATAATAATAATAATAATAATAATAATAATAATAATAATAATAATAATAATAATAATAATAATAATAATAATAATGATAATAATAATAATAATAATAATAATTAATAATGATATTAAAAAATGAATAAATAATATTAATTGATTAATAGTACTAATAATATAATAACAATACTAATAATAATAAAAATGAATAAATAACAATTGATTAATAAGTAACAATGATACTACTACTAATAATAATAATATGAAATAACAAATAATAACTAATAATAATAATAATATGAAATAATAATAATAATAATAATAATAATAATAATAATAATAATAATAATAATAATAATAATAATAATAATAATAATAATAATAATAATAATAATAATAATAATAATAATAATAATAGTAATAATAATAATAACAATAAGATTAATAATAATACTATTATCAATAATAATAATAATATCGACAACAACAATAATAATAATGAACTAAAATGCAGTGTAAATTTCACTGAACTGGTACTGGTAGGTTAGCATGTTAGTATGCTTGTTGTACGTGTGATGTGACTGGGCCGTGTGAAGACGCGTTAAACGCAACGACGCCGCTGCCCTTGTAAAGTGGAATTCAGTTGAGTTAAAGTTACGAGATGAAATCCCTCTATCCTTTAATCCTGTTACCGTGATCGCTTTACCTTGCGACGTTTCGTCGAAGTTCATTCAATTGTTAAAGGCCATTCATCGTGTTAACTTGGACAGAAATATCCAGTACAATTGGACGCTTTTGATTATCACATTTGCACATATACAATCCAATTACCAGATTGATAACCGCCGCCGACGTGACTTCACTAGTATGTGTCTGAATTACCGGTGACGTGTAAGCAATTTTCTTTGAGACGAGATTTCTCTTTAAAATATTCACTAGAACTGAACAAGCTCTACACTGTAAAAAAGGAATGGTCAAATGTTGACCAAAACATGGTCAAATCTGCACCGAACCAACTTTGGTCAAAATTGAAGTTGGTTTGGTGCAGATTTGACCATGGTCGTTTAATTTTGATTAAATTTGGTTCGGTACAGAGTTGACCATATTGTGGTCAAGTTTGACCATTCCTTTTGTAGGGTATGTTCTTCCTGATGTTGGTGAGTGACTTATAGGAACAGCGAAGCCCGGCACACATTCATGTCAATTTGCATACATGTTTTGATTTGAATGGGTAGCATAAACAACTTTGGACTGCTACAAAGTTTTCTAACAACATTTTGTTAGTTGACAACGACTGGTCTGTTCTGATAACTAAAGAAATCACTTCCCTCGACCAATTACTGAATTATAATTTTCAGTGTCAAAATGGACATAGCAGATCTATCTAAATCATTATATTTCTAATTTCTTTTACCCCTGACACATGGGTGGAATTTGCCTACTGATTTAGAAAGAGATTTAATGGACCTTTATTCTCTTATTACGTTATTTCTGAAAATGAGGGGATTAGCAGTAGGCTAGAGGCCCGCTAGAGGAAACGTTTTCTTTGTAATTTCCATGGACTTTTAAGTTTTCACAGAGTTGTTTAAGTTATTATATTTTATAAGGTTTCAAACTGAATATTCATTCATTAGGCATGCGCGATAACTGTTCCGACAAACCCCAAACTAGTAGCTCATATACGCCCCTTCTCGATAAGTCAATAATGTTGGGTTTACAACTTGAAATGGTGTCGATATGCTTGTAAAGGGATGGTTATCGGATCGTGCCATGTATTATCTTTGATCTGCCGTGAAAGGGCATTAAAATCCGTGCTTAACTATGTTAGCAACTCCAATGAGTCAATCTGTGAAAAAAAGGTGGATTTCTACCTAAAGCAAACTCTAAGTGGGTAAAGGCTTGAATCGGTTCAGGTGATCTTAAACCAAAGACTTGGTGCTAGGTAGCTTAATTCTGATACAATTGTGGTGGATAAATCTGACTGCGTTAAGTAGTCTTTAGGATCCAGGGGTTCCAGGCTGGTAAAGTAACATTCTTAAGACGAGCTTAAAGGAGAGGTATCGTCCCATATTTACGTTAAGGCCGCCGTGCTGGAAACGTCACTTCTGGCTTTCAATGTGGCCTATTGAGAACGCCGTACCGAACATAGGGGTCTACATTGTGTTATCGATAACATCACAGATTTCTCAGTCTATAAGGGAAATTGAACACCGGAAGTGACGTTTACAGCTCGGCGGCGTTTGCTTCTGGATATATTTATGGGACGAATCCTTTCCTTTAAAGTCCGAAGAGTAATGAGTTCGTTAGAATCAAATTTAATAGATTCAGTTAAGAAGGTGCTTTTGACAGATAGACTTTCGTGAATCGTCTGCAGTTACTATCTGGTCTTAAAACTACGATGTTAGCTTAAAAAATAATTCTAAAAAGTTAAGTGTCGTTTAAACTGATTTAGTCATCATCATATCCTTAACTTTAAAATACTTTTTTTTACAATGAATCCAAATCCAGGTTTCCCACAAGTGCACAAAAGTCACAAATGCCAGTGAGCACTGCCACTCATGAGCTCATTTTGGACACGGAAGTCGTAGCAAAACTTGGTTACGAAGAACATTTATCTGTTTATACGCCATTTTTTGGGACATTTCGGCCATGCATGCTAAGAGGGCAATTACATTGTGCATCACAACGTTGTGGAGGGTATACGAGGGAAGGGGGTAGTATATTCAGCATTTGAATAAGTAGGGAAGGGGTTCATAATCATCTAGGGCAGTAGTGGGCGTAGCTAGAGGGTTTTGAATGTGGAAGTGTAGATGTGATAACATTGACGGCACCGCGCTATGCGTCGCGCGTATGACGGCGTGGGGTCCATGGACCCACTAAAGGGCCCTGGTAGGGTCCAGGGGCGAAGTCATAGGGGTCCAGGGGTCGAAGCTCCCGGAAGCTTTGAAAACTCTGTGATTTCTATTCCCCAAAATGGCTTAAAATCATACAACAATTTCAATCAAGTTTATAGGAGGACATGCATTTCTTCGACATTTCAATTGATGAAAAGATTTTTTTTGTTTTGTTTAGCCCAGAAGCTCTGACGATTTGATGCCCCAAATTTAAAAACTTTAAAAATACTACAAAAAGTTAAATGAAGTTAGTAGGCCTACATGTGGACACATGCATTTTCAACTGTTCAAGTTGATCAGTTGATGGAAATAACATTTTGTTTTAAATCAAACTAAATTGGTGGCGAAACCCTAACAGGGGTTCAGGGAGCCATGGGGCGAAGCCCCGGAAGCTCTGAAGATTCCTTGATTGTGATGCCCGAAATAACTTAAAATAATACGGAAATTAAAAGGGAGCAGGTATAGCTCAGTTGGAAGAGCGCACGAATGAGATGCTGGAAGTACCGGATTCAAGCCTCGGTCAGGTCTAACCCGTTTTTTCACAGCTATGCAGACAGATACGCCGATCATCAAAGCGGAAATACGTCGTTTGCAGCTCACCCCCCCCTCCCTTCCATTCAGCTGTTGAGAGAAGTGACAATGCCTGAATGGCGCTCGCCGTCCTTCGGAGGGGACGTAAAACCGTCGGTCGCGATGGTAGGATAGTCACACCCTGCCTGATTCTCTGAAAACTATTCGAGAAGACATGGAAGAAAAGCGTAAAAACGCTGTGTACATTCGAGTCTTGTCCTTGTCCAGTCAAGCCCAGGTTCCCTGGCGGCCGGAGAACTTATTAGACTGTTAAGTGGATAATTGGATCCAGCGCTTTAAGGCCCTGGCAAAAAGCGCTATAGAAATCGATGTCTGATTTTCGGTAAAATAAACATGACAGCATGAGGATATATAACAGAACGCTAAACGAGAGTAGTTTACTTTGGGGTCTCCCCGAAAGCCCTGCGATAAAAGTTTTAAAATTTGTAGGTTTTTGTTTGTGTCGGCATTTGCCGATGTGGTTAAATTTTGATTTGATAATATTTGTTTGCCTCTTGAAGTTGTGTTGATAGATTTGCCGACAGAACCGATTTAATGGGGAGGGAAAGGGAGGGGGCACTCTTCATAGCTCTAGCTACGTCCTTGGTAGCGAGGGAGCTAGTCATGGTCAAAAAGTCCATATGTTGCCTGAAAATATTGAAGGGAGGAGGTGAGGTTCATACATAGCATAGCAAGGATTAACGTCCGAAAACATCCAGTGCTGGACATTATATCAAGACGGCCACCTGGCCACGGCCTTTGATAACCAGTTGTGAACTCACTGGTTGCAGACCCACCGGGATACGAACCCGGGACGTGCGGGTGAGAGGACAAAGCACTAACCACTACACCACGGAAGTCATTTAACATTTGATTAACTAGGAAAGCGGGGGTGGGGAGGGGGTTGGGGGAGAGGGGGTGGGTTAGGAGGCTACGGTAAACAAGTTCATTTGCCTCCAGAAAATATTGCATGGCAAAATAACTTTAAGGATAAAAATACCGCCCATTTATTATCATCATCATCTCTTCTTTTTGTTTTGTTAAAGGATTAGGGGCAATTTACAATAATGGAAATACATGTGGCAAGTGACCCGATGCTTGACCGCCACTGTTTACATATGATACATTTTGTGTCTGAAATTTGTCAAAATTACAGATATTGGCAGCTTTTCATGCCAACTTTATTCCTGCCGTATTACCACGATTTCACATCTACATATCTGGAAACATGTGGGTATTGTACTGTAGTACCTATCCGCCTATACTCACATTATCAGACCTTTTCAGACAAATAAGTGACGTCCTGTATATGATTCATGGGTTCAAAGGGATGCATAATGAAATGATGGTTTTCGAGAAAATCAGGGATTAGTGATGGTAGACACAGTGGGAAACGCATACTTGTCCTTTTTAACACAATTATTGAGGTCATGTCCCCGTGGCCCATTAGAATCATCAGAGACGATAGGGCACGGGTGAGACTCAACTGCTCAATACTGTGTATTTAAAAAGAAACAAATTACTGAAGAAAGCACTCATAAATCTTATTCCGTAAAGAAGTTTAAAGTTAAATATCACTTGTCTAGAAACGACTGAAATCAGGCTAATTGTCACGTTGTGACTTCACGTCTTCAGATTCCTCAAAGTCTTTATGGATTTTATTAAATATTTTCCTGAGATTTCGTGGCTTAAAACCAATGGATATATGAGGAGAAAGTTACGATAGTAAAACACAGTCAAGTAGGGGTAATTATAATTTACCAACTGAAGAAAGTTTGAGCAAAACTAATTCAAATAGTCAAAAGTGTTTTCTTTAAAGGACGTTAATAGCTGTTAAGAAGAGCACTTCTTGCTTCCAATGCCTCTTCTTGCTACCATTGACCCGTGCAAACAGGCAATGATAGATATTTCTTGCCCGTCCTCCCGTGTGGTGAATACGATCGTCTTCGTCAGTTGTGGCGCAGGCGTCTTTGAGAATCGCCGCTCATAATTACTCGAAAAATACTCAACGACTTGATTGACTTAATATTTTCAAAGCTACCAATATTGTTGCGTTTAATAATACATTTGACTGTAGCTGTTGGGTCAAAAGAGGAAGCCCCTTCTAAATTATCGAAGTTCTTGGTCAAAATGTCGAAGAGTAATTATGCATTTTAGACTTGCAAATGCGTGTGAGAAAAAAAAAGCTCACAAATAACAGTAGTGAAGAGCCCAGGTAGTCCGAAGGTGCACCAAAGACCCAGGGGAGAAGGGGGGAGGGGAGGGGTGGGAGTGGGTGGGTGGGTACTACCATAAGTGAGGTATATGTATATGTGCCGCCCGAGCAGGTGCCTTTATTGCACCATTTTCGTAGTGCAGGTGTCTTTTTAACTTAAAAAAAAAGAATTGTTTTAATTTCTATTTATTTTATAGTAAATAAAATGGTTTTTTTTTTCATCATTTCGTAGTGCAGGTAAGGTTTTACCGTGTTAATTTTGTACTGCTGATCCATTTTTACAATGTTTTCGTTGATTACTCAAACTGCAGGTATTAAAATTGATTTCTTTCACACTGCGGGTATAAGAATTGTGTAATTCCATACTGCAGCTATAACAAATCTGTTGTCATACTGCGGGTACGTTTTTCGGTTGGTGAGCTGCACACCCCTACCACTTTGAGCAGTTTAGTATGTAGTGCTCCCCCCAGTATGTAGTGCTCCCCCCTCCTTCCCCCGATCAAAGAGAAACCTCTCAGGGTGGGCAAGCACTCAAATAAATGGGGAGGAAGAGGGGAAGGATTCTGATTTTTTTGTGTTTTTTCTCTCTGAATTTTATAAAGCTCTCTTATTATTTCTGTGCTTGGAAAATAGAAAGAGTTTCATCATTTCAATCTGACAATGAAATTAATCACGTCACTTTTTTTTCAAATTCGAATCGACTTTTAACCCTGTAGGACCCGAACAGAAAGCTAACAAGAAAGCTCTTCCAAAGTGATGCTCGAAACGTCACCAATACATAAATTCATAACGTCACTTTGACGTCGTGCATTTTATGCCAATACGGTCATTGATTGGCTTGTCAGTATTTGTGTAAATATTTCGACCAATCAGAAACGTTTGTAGATTTATCTCGATGTTAACGACTGGCCTTTAGATCAACCAGTAACGGCAGCCGAACACACAAAAGAAAAGTTAAGAAGAGGGAGGGGGGGGGGGGTGCTGAAGCTACTGAAAGCTAGATAGTTTGCTGTGGACTCTAAATTCGCACTTAATGTTTTCTTAATTGCTCAAGACAGGGGCGTAGGAAGGGTCACCTTTGGGGGAGGGGGAATCCAATTTTTCCCCCGGTGATAAGTGGAATATTTGCACTGGTAAAGTATGTTTCCATCAAACGTCACTGCTGATCGGGAAATCCCCTTCAGCTTTCTTCAATTTTCAGGAGATTTTCTACATTTTCAGAAATTTGTCTTCAATTTGGGCTAATTTTCGGGAAATTTTGGCTAGTTTTCGGATAATTTACACAAATATCCAACAACTTTACCACATTTTTCAATCTTATGTTAATAATTTCACCTCACAACCGGGCAAAAACCATGCAACCGGGAAGGCGAAATCCGCTCGGGTGTGTGTGTGGGATGGGGATGGGGGGAGGGGGGTAATTACCCTGTCAGCCCTCGCTTCTTACGCCTCTGGCTCAAGATGAACAAACCACTATCATGGGCCTTAATCAGATTTACTCCGAATTGCATTATACAAGTGATCATACGTAAACTGAAAGGCCCGCCTCATGCAGCTGCATGTTACAGTGTTGAAGTAAATGATAACTAAATGAGAATCGGTCAGTATGATGTTTTAGCTGCTGCAATGGTGCAGTGACAGATTAAAAGGGCACCAGGATACGGGCCTTTCCTAAACAGTGAAAGTAACAATTGTGAATTTGTGAATGTAAAAAAACCAGGTAAGTTGACGCATTGATATGGTAAAAATTGTTGCTCATTTCTGTGATTTGCTGTTTGATGATGCTTGTTTGTGAGCTGAGTGGCCATTCATAAAAAAAAAATATAAAAAAATGATCTTGTTAAACTCCTATAATTTTTTTTTTTTTAATTCATCGCTGAATTCGTTGTCGTAAAGAAGATTGTATTTGAAATACAGTATATAAAAAAAGAAAAAAAAGAAAGGAGGGGGGGGGGGGTGTAGAGAGTTTGCATCTAAAATAAAAACTCCCTGGAAGGTGAAGAAGGTGATAATACCAAATTCCCAAACCGGCTATTCCACTTATCATTGCTATGCAATCATACGGTGGATTGAATACCCCCATCAACCCACCACCACCAATTCATTCTTTCTTGAATTGTCATAACCTTGAAAAGAAAACAGAAAATTGCATTTAGAACGTTGTTCGGAAGATAATAATAAAAGGGATGGGAACAGGTAGGGCATACAGCCCCAAGCACTATCTCCTCCCAGTAGAACCCCTCTAGCGCTGTGCCATCCTTCCCAGAAGATCTATTCTTCCAACGTTGCACCCCCGCCGAATTTGGCAGGTTCAAGAACACTTACAATGAAGGATTTTTAGAGTGAAAAAATGCAAATGAGACAAGTTTCAACGATAAGCAATTCGACAGATGTAATTCGTCTTATGTAAATAATGCAAGTTAAGGCATCCAAGGGTTTAGAATTCATCGTAAAAGTTTCCAGATTAATTCCAAAATTATTCCAACAAAATACCAAACAATTCCCAGATTTAATACAAATTACACAATGCATGCACGATAAATTGAACTGAATACAAGCCAAAAAATGATTACACTTAAAATATTGCTAAACTTATACAAGGAAAACAAAAATTTTATCACAAATTCCCTGATTTGTTCCAAAATTAACCTTACATGCAGCCTTATAACCATATCTTAGGTTTTGGAATATTTTGTACATATTTCTAGTGTTATTAAAGTTTCATATAAATGTGATCTCGAGATAGCAATCTTGAAAAGAAATTAATGTCAAATGACTTCCCTATTAGTGGATGCACCACTTTATTACCAAATTGAGTGAATCGGACTTCCGCTTTATATCTATAGGCATGCCGGAGCCTGATGTATGTTGCAATGAAGAATGATCATATGTAGGTGTATTTCATAACAATCGGTTAAGAATCATCATGTATACAACTTTTTTTGTAGTAACCATATCCTGATATGCAAATTGCTTGATGTGTGATGCTTGATGTGTGATGCATGATTGGGCAGATGTCTTAACCAGTTATTTTTGTTTCTGTCACACAGCCTTAAAAAACAGCAGGTGATTTTTCACAATTTGAAAGAAACTATTCATCTTTATACTGTGACCTCCAATCAATAACAAATATAAAAGATAATATCAAAAATAAAAAGTTGAGAAATAATTATAAAGAATAGCGGAAAGATTTTGGTCTGTCTGCCATTTTGAAAATTTAGACCGTTGTTTCACTCAGAATTGAATGCGTCGCGTAAAGGTATATGGACAGATAGCACCCAACCACTTTGCATAAATTGATGCAAATGCCCTTCATAAACACTCACCACAAAGGTATATGGACAGGTGGTAACCACTTGGCATAAATTGATGCAAATGCCCTTCATAAACACTCACCACAAATTCTTTCTTACAAAATCGATCTAAAAATGTGCAAAATCTGGCTTATTTTTAGGTCTCCAAGCGTATGCTCGTTACGTATTGTTGTTTCGTGACGTAAGGACTGAAGGATAGGACAGTACAGCACTAACGTTATGTGAAAGTTATGCCATACAGTAATACTTACAGCCCAACGTAACACATGGAGTTCGCCAATCATAAAGAAATAATGGAGCGGAGCTCAGTCGATATTTCCTCTTTATCCACAAAAAATTCCTAAAATAATTTAGCATATCGCTAATTAAGCGATATTCTAATGTCTGATTCAATGAGACTGATGTTTTAAAATATCCACAGTGACACTGTAGACAGGAATAGTAGAGTTATGCATTGTAGGCCTCGCTGTGTCCTTATTCTTACGTCACACGACCTTTTTAAATAGTTGAAGTCCAGCCGTTTCTTTCATGGGGCTTACAATAATCATTCACTTTTTCGCAAATATTTTGGAAAACAAGTGGAAATTTCGGATGGATACATGTTAATGAAATGTTCAGAATATTAAAAGGAACATATTTATGGTAAAATCACTACCTGTCCATAAACCTTTAATGAAATGTTCAGAATATTAATAGGAACATATTTATGGCAAAATCACTACCTGTATATATACCTTTAATGAAATGTTCAGAATACTAATAGGAACATATTTAAGGCAAAATTCCTACCTGTCCATATACCTTTAATGAAATGTTCAGAATATCAAAAGGATCATATTTTTGACAAAATGGCTACCTATCCATATACCGTTAATGAAATGTTCAGAACATTAAAAGGAACATATTTATGGCAAAATCACTACCTCTTCATATACCTTTAACAGGTATTGAATTAGTAAACGTCGATCTTTAACATATACCCATTCTATGATATTGTGCCCAGAAAGTATTCTACAGTCATTATATTGTTTACTATATGGAGTGTGTATACTGGTATAACGACTTATTCTACATGAGTTTTTGCTTTACAACAAAGCAATAAGGCAAAGGTAGATAAATATGACTATATTTCTTTGCGAACAAGTGTATGTGAAATTGGAAGAACTAGGGTACGCCAGTATTTTCCCAGTGCGGGTGTGATGGGGGTGGGGATGAGGGAGGAGGGTTCTTAACCTGACCACAGTTAAACAAAGTGTATCCATGGGTGCATTAAATCCCAAAGGATTCCGGCTCATCCTGGACTGACCACCAAGATAAGAAAAAAATGTACACAAATACAAATAAAATGAATGAATATAGCAACAAAATTAATTTTGATGAAGTAAAGATAAAAGGTTTACACAAATACAATCGGAAATGGACAAGATTGCATAAGCAGGATATATTGCACACATTTGTGAAATCTTTTCGTAGCTATTTATAGTCTAAGTGCAATTTCTAATTGTAAAAAAATAATGATTAAAAAAAGAAGATAACATTCAGAAAGATATTTATTTTATCAAAATGACCTATCTCTCAAATGATGATCACGTGATCCTATGATCAGCGAGGTAGAGTACTGTAAGTTTCGGTATACACCCAATTGAGACAATTAAGCTATTTTCCTGGAAATACTCATAAAATACGACACCCAAACTATAAATGGTTTCTAATCTAATTTTTGCTTATCATTTAAAAAAAAACACAAAATATTATTATTTATAACAGAAAGTACAATAAAATTTCTTGGGAAGAAAACAAATACTGGAACACTTTTATGCGGTGGGTTGATAAATATTTACACAAATAGTGCTGACAGAATGTTTAAAATGATAAGATATGCAAAACGTGGAAATAATGTAATATAAAATCAGGTGGATTTGATAGGTGGTTAGTCTATTAAACAGTCGTTTTTAAAGTTACGATGTCCTAAGCCTTATCAACAAATGACTACAATTTCTTAATCAAATCTCGACATATTTTTCCATATCAGCTTTTCGAGACAGAGTATATATAGAAAGTTTAAGTCACTTGCCTGCCCGTGCTTTTAGTCCAGGAACACCAGAACATGGCTTTCGTGAGGGGTGGGGGAGGGAGAGGGGGAATTACCTCGTCTGCTATCTCACTAGGGCTACATATTTTTACATATAAAAATAGGCAGCACATTTTTATTGTAACTTGCATTCCTTAAGTTAGAGACTAAATATGTGGCAACAGCTTTTCTTGATATTATCCTAATGTTGACAGGTTGATAAAAGAAGATCAGAGATTTGTGAAAATTCAGCTCGGAATCGTAGAACACTACTGCTACTGACTTAACTGCTCCAACCCAAACTTGTACAACACATTAACATACTTAGTTTCTCTCTTTTCTTCCTCTATTTTTAGAGATCTAGCAGAATCAAAGAGTTGTAAAAATTCCACAAGGATCAACAAAATGATTCCTCAAAAGTAATATTCGAGCTAAAACGGGTCCTATAAGGTTAAGGCGATGGCGAAGCCCCTTCACGTAAGACGTGGATCCGTAAACTAATATTTTGTAATCAGATAATTATTCGTACAAGTTTGGCTGATTTCGGAAAAAAATCTCTCAGATGTTAGTCCTTTTGGCTTATGGGTTGCAAAGCAAAAGGCCAGGTCCATCCAGGTTTTCAGACCACTCCAAGGTAGACTTCTTCTAGGTATTCAAGTCTCTTTACAATCATCCAACTGCGGCACTACCCGTCTAGGTAACCTTGCATTCATATGCAATGCATTGACTGTTTCCAGTAATTTCATCAAGTTTATGCATGAGCCTCCAAAAGTCCTGAGAATTGAAGCATGCGTAGGCTTAAATTATAGGGATTTTGCAGCCTTTATTTACTGATGAGAGATTGTGGGGTGCTAAACCGCTGCCAGTCGTTGTAGCCGGTGGGTACTGATGCAAATTGAGGTGGGTTGTATTGCATGGTGGTAAACTGCGGCGTGTATTCACCTGTTAAAGGAAAGAAAACTAACTGGATAATATCTGAAATCCGATACGTCTTTTATATATATATATATATATATATATATATATATATATATATATATATATATATATATATATATATATATATATATATATATATATATATATATATATATATATATATATATATATATATATATATATATATATATATATATATATTATATATATATATATATATATATATATATATATATATATATATATATATATATATATATATATATATATATATATATATATATATATATATATATATATATATATATATATATATATATATATATATATATATATATATATATATATATATATATATATATATATATATATATATATATATATATATATATATATATATATATATATATATATATATATATATATATATATATATATATATATATATATATATATATATATATATATATATATATATATATATATATATATATATATATATATATATATGTATGTGATAACTATATAGGTTATTATACCACCTGTGGGCAGGACCAACCACCACGAATTTATGGTCAAAGACCCCTATTTTTTTTTTTTTTTGTGGGTTGGGGTCACGTAAACAGCTGTTAACAAAAGTTGAAAAGAGAAATCTCCAACTTCCTATGAAACCAATATATATGATTTCATGGAAATACCATTTAACGAATTTCCCAGAGGAAATCATTTTAAGATAGGCCTATCATTCTGATATATTTTTCTGAATTATAATGTTTTACCTTTGCATTACACCACGAAAAAATTGTGATAAAGAATATTCATGAAATTAAAAGAAAACATTTTCTTTACTTGCATTGTAGCTTCCCCTAAACCTAATTCCCACCAACAAATAACTCCAATTTACTCCTATCTTACCTTCTCGGCCGCTCCCGTATGCACCGCTCCCCGGTGGCAAGACAATAGGAGGTACAAGACTTGCTGCTGTAGGATAACTGGCTTGACTATGGGCTTGGTATCCACGTGGAATTTCTCGTCCCTGACCTGGTTTTAAAAAGAAAAAAAAGTTGAAGAGTTATCTTGCCTAGATGACCATCACGTATATGTTTATTATATCTTATATTTAAATTCGCATACGACTCACGTGATCCGTCACGGTCCTCACTGGTCTGTAGTACCGTTTTAACCATCAACGACCCGAACTATTATATACCAACTGACCAAACGGACTAGAAAATATAAAAAATGTTTTTGCTTACATTTTTTTTGAATGGGGATTAGAAGGTTGAGGTGGTATAAACAACGCTCTCGATTACTTGTTTTCTACTTTATTTGCCGACGAAGGACTACAAAATAGATGGTTTTTAAAGGTCTATGAACGCCTAGAGATTAATGACCAACTTAAGTTCCTTTTAAAATCAGATATAACAGTATGACAGTCTTTTAATTTATAAAATTGCATTATATACTTACCTAGTTAAATTAAGTTCAAGATTTTTTAATACATGTTATGTCTGATTGGAAAAATAAGTTCGCCTTTAACTTTCTGTCCTAATTTCAAAAAAGTTAAAATTGGTATCTAATCCAGAAATGATTATTGGAGGTATGGTTAAGGCTTAAAAACTCATTTTCATAATTAATTGGTAATGTTTAAGGAAAACAGCATAAAATTACATAAACAAATAAATTATTGATTACATTAGAAAATAATTCAAAATTTTAACTAAATATTTAAAAATTGAAAAAGTCGCAAAATTATCAATACTTTATCAATCTTGAGTAATTGCTTTGCTATCTTATTGGTTTAAAAGAAAATCATCATCAATTCTATTTAGCAAATAATCCCTCTAGTCGTCCACAAATCTCTAAAGCCTGTTGTATCGACAAAAAAAACAAAAAAGTTCTGGGAATTTAGATTACGGAAGAGCGCCTCACCTGTGTACTGGGTGAAAGTCGAAGCACTAGTGGCGTACTGAGTATGTGCGGGTAAGGTGTTGTAATTGCTGTCCTCACTTTTAATGTTGCTTACTGCTGAAGATATGGAACCTAAAAACGTAAAAAAGATTTTGCAATAATCATTTTTATCCAGAAAAACGTTTTCGCTAAAAACAATTTGCAAGTAGGGGGCCTACATGTACACAAGCTTTAGTCAATAATATCGCTTACTGTAAGCGTGGCTTAGTTGAATTTAGGAATGCGTCATTTTGTTGAATTTTGACTTAACATATTCTTAGTTTTTCTTAACATTGTCGAATCAAAGGTGCTTTAATTCTTATATAATCTTTAGTTTTATGGACGCCCGTATCGATTATAAGAGAGGTTTTAATCTCCCTTTTTACAAGCAACAATGTACGAAAAAGTTTAGTCATAAATCAAAATCTAGCTGAAACAAGGTATTCCTGTATATTTCAAATAATTGAAATCTAAGGTAATTTTTTTCGAAATTTCAAAGACTGTTCTACTGGGACTCTTATAATCGATATCACCGGTACTACTTCAATCGGTATTTCTGGTACTACTTTAATCGGTATTACCGGTACTATTTAAATCAGTATTACCAATACTCCTTAAAACGGGATTACGTAGATCCAATATGCCATTATCTTTAAGCGTCCATAGAACATTAACTAATATTGATCATGTCCATATATGACACATTGTAGAATATGTACATATAATGATTTAGAAGATTATTAGGGCTATTCTCGACCAGACCCGTAGCCAGCATTTTTATCAAGGGGAACCGGGGTAGAGTCCCCACAGTCTCCCGTTTTCTTTCTTGCAAGAAGCACGGACTTTCTCAATGGGAAGGAGAACCCGTGTTCAATACCGGGATACGGATCTAGCTTACCCCGGTCTTCGTTATTTGACGGCACTTAATGAAAAGGGGGTCCGGAAAGTCCAGCCTAAATTTATACGGTAATGAGTCCTTGTGTATTGCTTACCTGATGGGTACACCGAAATGCTCTGACTATGCGCAGTGAGTTCGTGGTGTTGATGGTAAGTGTTTTGATGCGGTAAACCATTCTGCAAAAAAATTATTATAACAGCATAATAAATAAAGGAATATAATTACGCAACAATTTTGACATCTCATAAAAGAGAACTATGATTGCATACATAAAATAATATATAAATTGATCATTATTCATTTTATTATTATTTGAATACTAAACTGATGTCATCACAAATTTTCATGAATAATTTATCCTGAAATTTCAAATTGTAGAATAGTGTTCAATAGATTTGATGGTAATCCAGAAAATGTGGGCTCTGGGTGAAAAGTCATGTTACATTAAATTTAGGTTGTTTTTCCGCTTTGATCGACTGTTGTTGGCGCTATTGTGAAATGAAATCCAACCAACCGTAAGACAAAGATAAAAGCAATTCAAATACTTTCTTTCAATTGAGTATGTTGGAACGTGGAGCCATTAACTGACAAAATAGCTCCATGTTTAGATGTCTGGACCAAATTCGACCAATTTTAACAGCTTTAGCTGTTTAACAGTCCGGTCCACGCTCCGATTGGGAAATCTCCTGATTGGGAGACCCAGACATGCAGTGACCATAATGTGAACATATTGCTAATAATTTCAGCTGTAACTTTTTTTGCTTTTCAAATTCTCTAATTCTAAGGTTTGTATACTTTGTAAATGATATAAAAATTATTGGGGGCGCTGCAAAACTTCAGTAAAAGACTCACATCTGACGTGACATGACCAGAATCATCTCGTAAGTAAACATCCGGGTAATGGGAACGATCGAAAGCCTTCTCCATAGCCTCAATTTGATGAGGTGAAAATGCTGCTCTGTTTGTGCGCATCATTTTTCGCGCTTCGTCATCGGCTACTCCCTGAATTCTGTCGTGAGGGCTGATGCTTCCATCTAAAAGTAAACAAATTAATACTTAATATCTTACTTAAAATCCTGAAATTTCTTCTTAATATCAGCCAATGAAAATCATGAACTTTCTTATATAATTGAACATACGCATGTTGTGCGTATGTTTAAGATCCAAAACCTATTTGAAAAAAGAAAAAGAAAAAGAAGAAGGAAGAATGTAAAGAGATCAGGACGAATGCCCAGTCGTAGGCTCTACATCACACTTTTTATAAACTGTGAAAATTGAATATAAATACACGAAAATTATTCATTTTTCCAATCGTTTTGATATTTTCATAGGCTTTGCTTTGATATTCACTTTAGACAATGTTGTCTCTACACGTCCTTTAACTCTGATGATGAATAAATGAATTTTTACTGATCGTTAGTTTCTATTTGTAGGCGTTCCTACTAATAACTTCGACTTTCAGACATTTCAAAATCTAAGTGCCAGCTACAACATTTTCAAGGACAGGTGCAATGTCCGAATTTAATAAGTATTCATATGTAACGCCCTCTAAAATGGAAAGTTAAACTCTGTCGTAAGTTAGTCCAACAATTCGATGAGTGAGAGTAGTGTATACCGGTATATGAACGCAGAGATATAAACTGAATTAGCTCCATACACTGTGATAGCTTCATGAATATGCATATCGAAGATAACGAGTTAGTGAGTGTATGTGTGAGTGGGTGTGTGGGCTTCTCACTTGTGAATGTGGGTGAGGAGGTGGTAGGAATAAAGTGGTTTAATTAATATTTAAAAGACACATTTTGTGTTTATGAATATATAAATACAACTACTGAATATAAAATCAAATAATTAAATGGGTTGAAGTGCAGTGGTTAAAATAAAATTGTGATATTGTGATTATTTTATTAGTTTATTTTTCGTGTCGAATACCATAAACATATGTCAATGTTGAGTGTTTGATAATTGATTATACATCGGTAAATCTAGTATTTTATGTTACACAAATATTACGTAAAAAGTGATGTCAATTAAAACCACTTTAGGATAAAATGTAGGCGTAAATCGCCACATTTCAATCACAGTAGATGGTATTTAAAGATAAGCAAAGGATTTCAATCAATCATATCTTTTAAAAGAAAAAGTCAAACAGATTATATATATATATATATATATATATATATATTTATATATATGTATACATATATATTATATATATGTATATATATATATATACATACATACATATATATGTATATATATATATATATATATATATATATATATATATATATATATATATATATATATATATATATATATATATATATATATATATATATATATATATATATATATATATATATATATATATATATATATATATATATATATATATATATATATATATATATATATATATATATATATATATATATATATATATATATATATATATATATATATATATATAGATATATAGATATATAGATATATATAGATATAGTTGTTATGTTATATGTTTTACTCCAAAAATGGTTTGGTTCAAGGGCAAATTACTTTTATTCAAAATGAGGAAAAACGATCATCAAAAACGATCGAAACTTCATTTTCTTTCTTTTGTATGGCTGTAAGGTAGGACATGTAATAAATTAATTAAGGACAACGAATTAACCTCGGAAATTATGAAAATGCATGGGTCTATGCTACCGTTTGCTATTACAGATAAAGGATCGAAAACATAATCATATGTCATTATCATACATATCAAGTTAATCTTAGAATATTTTAATTGGATTTTGTTTACTTTAAAAAACATTTTGGTGCTTGTTTGTATATTAACGTTTTTGGTCAGTGTTTCTGATTGATAAGTCATGCGCTGTGAAACAGAGAGATATGTGAAAGCAAGAGAGTGATAAGTGGTCTTGCGAGTATCGTCAACTCAGGAAAATTACGCATATCCTAACTCGTAAATTCCACCAACCTGCAGCAAGGAATACCATTCATTGTAAAATGACAACTCATGTATCAATGAGTAGGCCAACCAGGAATATGTTATTTAGGGCCTACTATAGCCCTTTTCAAATCGAGTTTAGTCGAACGTGATTTCTTCAGTTCTTCGACCAATCAAATACTGGGGTAACTTTTCCTTGCTTCCCAACCAATCAGGTGCAGGTTTGAGGGAAAATGTAAGCAGCCATACGCGCGCGTATTTCCTTCATGTATAACGCACGTATGATACGTGTGCTGGAAAACATTTTTTGGGAAGCTTGGTCCCATACCGTGCGTGAATTGTGCAGACGGCCAAGATTCCTCCAGCATTTTATTGGTCAATAAGATTCCTCCAGTATAGGATTGGTCCATTATGGTCACGGGAATCTCGGCCATGGAGCATTATTTAAATTACTTATCCGGAAATTGCCGATTCAGATTTGAAAAGGTCTATATCAGGGAGCTGCCAGTGTATAGGTACTACAACGTCTACCCAATTGCAACTCCCTGGATCATCGACGATTGTTTTTCCCACCCAGATTTTTGAAGGCCAATGAACTCCCCTTGTCAAAGTATGTCTCTTTAGGTCAAAAGCTGACCTGCTTTTCCGTCGTTTACTCGATGACGAATTCTTTACGAAATCAGACCCATCTCCGTTTCATCTGAAAGTCGCCGCTTGGTTAAGAATATATATTTTTGTTTATTTTTTGGCGTAATGAAATATCTTTCTGGAAAATATGTCGATGTGTACATGCAGACACAGGTTCTACATAACATGAGGAACCTTCAATCGAAAATCATTGCCAAGCTAAGGTTATTTTAAGGTCAGAGGTTAAATTATTTAAAAGAAAATCGTTACATACATTGTTTGCGGATGTGACTGTTTCTCTTGGAGTCTTTGTTTAAAAGATTGTTTCAATGATAACCCAAGAAATGTAATTTAAGACGAAATGCTGCATCTCAGAGAGGCATGGATTATGTTTTAGGAGATCAATCCAGAAGCGAAAACAAGACAAAAGGGACCCGATGTTTAAACAACATACGAGGTGAATAACCAGTTGTGGTTTTAATTACAAAGAGCGGCTTATCATTAAGTTCGTGGATGGTAGACGGTGAAGATTCATCATGTGGCAAGATAATTGCAGAGCCCAAAGTTTCAATTTATGCTTTTATATAAATCAACTGATCAAACAGGCCAAATTACGGATGATAATATTAACCGATTCTCATGACAAAAAATATATATTAAAAAAAAAAGTGAACCACCATTTATTTTATTTCATTTGTGTAAATTCTCTTCATTCAACATTGAAATGAATCAATAAACTAAGTCCTCAACAGTCTCAAACAGTCTCAACAGTCTCAAACAGTCTCAAACATTCTTAACAAAGGTTACCAGTCAACAGAGTAATGGGAAGGGTCGAGATATCTGAACAGGAACACAATTTTCAGAAGAGGAAATAGGCCTAATATGATTTTTTCAAACATATTTAAAATTAAATGACATGCTATTTACATTCACACAAAAAAAAAAAAAAAAAAAAAAAAACTGCTTGTAATTGTAACATGCTGACAGAAAATTGTAGCAGAATGTGTATCGTTGTTCCAATGAGTTTTGTCCCAAACTGTAAAAATTGTATAAATAACCGATTCAAATGTTTAACTGACCATCAACCCTAATTTGTCTGTTTCTTAAATTTCTATAATACTAGGAATTACAACAACATTAAGATGATTGCCCATCATGCGTCACAAATTTCGTAAACATTGAACCATCTTAAAACGTTGATCAGCCATAACGTGAAAACTATATATGCTATTTTCAAATTTTAAGACCAAAACTCAGATGCTCTTTTGAATGGGTAATTAAACGTATCTAATTGTGCAGGGCAACGCATGACGAACACGGTTTGTCACATACTTGTCTTCTAATAATCTAACGATTGGAATTCCCTTTCTAGGGATGGCGTCAGAGGGGGAACAGAGCAAAAGAATCCCTCCTTCCCGTTTGGAACTTATACTGCGAAGCACCACCCCCCCTTTACCCTACCGATTCCGTCATAGAATATTGTTTAATCTTTCGGGAACAATAAGAACAATATTGTTTGTATTCGAATTATTTCTGGAAGTTGTGTGATAGGTCTGTGGACCGCATGTTTGTAAGGTCAGTGCGTGACCTTAGCTGTCCTCCCGCTTGCATTTGTTTTGATATTTCTACACAGGTTCTATTTCACCACTCGATATATCTCTGGAAGGTTAAAAAGTGAAACATTTTCAAGTCAATTTACTTTAAAGACTTAATTGGTTTATACAACAAAACTGATATGTTCATTTATTTTTTAAACATTACATGACAAAAGAAAACATTTTTGCGACCGTTTGAAAATGTTTATGTGGTGCATGCTGGGAATAAATGGATATATTTCATCTGTTAGTCGTGAAGATGAGAGTTGTTTCAACATTGTCGTCCTTTTGAATTAATTAACTTTGAAGTTAATTCTTTTGGAAGCTTTTAAAAGGTTTCCCTTAGGCCGAATATGTCAATGTTCATAAAATAAGGACTTTTAAAACAGATTTAAGGAGACTGATATGTTAAACTTGATATATGAAAAAAATAAAGCATGAAAGAAAATAAAGAAATTTACTAGGAAGTTATGTTTCTAACTTTTGTAACCCTTTTGTCCCAATTTCCTAATTTTGCAAATTTTAATAAACTGTGCATGAGAAAGACACCTTTCATGAACAAAATCATTAATCAGTTATTTTAGGCAACAGTCATTCAAATACTTGAAATTTTTGTTTCAGCATCACTAATGGTTGGCATTATAACAATACAAACACCGCAAGACCATTGGTACTAACACATGTCACTATAAGAGATATGATCTTAAGTGAATTTCCCTAACGTTTTGAATCAACTCCTTAGTATAAGTAGGCCTGCTTGCAAATTTCTCATCGCATAAAATTTTCTGCTCGAGATCCGTTAAAATTTACCAACTCCTTCAAGAACATGGAATTCGTCTTTCCAAGATGCAATTAATTTCTAGTTAATTAGCCACCATAAATAAATGAAGAGGAGAAAAGACACAAAAAACTGTGTGAAAATCACGAACTCCATCCAAAATGGATAAAAGGCAGGCGCGATCTGAAATGTCGGGATGAGGTGTACTCATTTAAGTTTCATCTGTTTATCATGTTTATAAAAGACATCTATCAGAAAGTGTAACAGCTTTGTATAAGGATATATGACACATCATTGCTTTCAACAACCTGTTCATTATTACAAATAACATATTCTGAGTTGCAAGCGTTTAACAAGGCAATTCAAGAACTTTTTTTTATTATTCTGAATGCTCTAGAGACAACATTAGCCAAATTCATTTAAAATCTATTAAAAACTATGAAGAAAGCAAACAAATCCCGTGAAGGTCATGCTAAACAATTTTTCTTTTACAGCTCTTTGAATGTTAAGGTCTTAAAATGCAAATTTGTTATATATTGATTGGGGAGGCCACAATAATGTCTGAAGAAGATGCATATTTTTTTGATCCTCTATATACCACAACTAAATAAATTATCCTGAAAAGGGGAATTTGGGATCTTTGTTCAAAATCTGTTCAATCTCTAACTGAAAAATACAATTTTATCCTTTTCAGTGACCGAAGCGATAGAGAGACCTCCGTGGTGTAGTGTTTAGTGCTTTGTCCTCTTATCCGCATGTCCCGGGTTCGTATCCCGGTGGGTCTGCAACCAATGAGTTCACAACTGGTTATCAAAGGCCGTGGCCGTCTTGATATAATGTTCAGCACTGGATGCTTTCAGGACGTTAAACCTTGCTATGCTATGCTATGCTAAATAAATGCTAAAATTTCCCAATTGCACATTACAAGCTTTACATATACTACACATGCTAAACAATCCTCAACTTTGCTCAGCAATAATCCAGATAGTATATGCCTAAATGTTGTTTGCGGAATTCCACGAATGTTTTACTAGAAAGTTAAAACATATGGTTCAGTTATCAAGTGCGCCCTCATTGAGAGACGACGATAAAAGGGGGGAATGTTTAAGATATTAGTATCAAAGAATTTAACAGCTTCAAGCCATAAAAACAACAACAATTTCCATAAAAATGTCAACATGAATTAAATCTACTCACAACAATAACTTCTTGCATGCAACAATACAATTTATTATATACACGACAGAAAAGATTAATTCACATACTTGAAGATGTTTAAAACTAATTAAAATGTTGTTTTTCGTTGATATTTTTGGAACAATGAAAGCAGTCATTAAATGTGGATGAAATTTGTCTATAATTACATTTCTTTTAGTGACGGATATCCATTCATAATCTTTTGAAAGATTTTGATAAAGATTGGTTTAAAATTTGTCATAGCACCCGCCATGACTGCATGAAAAAAGTCTATTGAAATACGCATTGGGGATTATTTTCGTTTACTATATAAACGCACTAACTGAACATATATATTTCATATAAAGCAAAACACATTACGAGAATTAATTGATTTCCCTCAAGTTATATATCTGTTTATCAGTTTATAGAGGTACTGAATATTCCACCTTTTTATTTAAATGATTCAAAATGATATAAAATTGTTTAATAGTCATGAAAATTGTTGATAATTGCATTCCTTATAGTGAGATATCGGTTTATAATATTTTGAAATATTTTGATAAATTTGGGTTGAAGTTGTAATTGTAGATATCAAGCATCGTATCCTTTTTTAGACCGATCATAGGATCAGTCGTGACACATTGGAGAATATCTTCAACCTGTCTGGATACAGTCTAGATAACCGTTTTGAACAGTTTGTGCGTAGAAACACACACAAACAAGGTATATATTTGATACAAAGCAAATAACACTGTCAGAAATTGATTTTGGAAGCTTTTAAAGAAATGTCTTTCACACTCTTTTTTACCATCGTGCCAAAATGATTATACGCTAAAACAGCGGAAAATACGACTCATGAAAAGTAATCAAAAAACTAAAATACCAGAGGGCCTCCTAATGAGATATGCAGCTGGCAGAGGTGAACAAAGGGAATGACTAGATCACCCTGTGATCTTAATACGTTGAGGAGAATGTTTACATATCATTTCTAACTTAATGCAAAAGTATCGGACGCAAATGCAAAAGTATCGGACGCAATGCAAAAGTATCGGACGCAAATGGGACCGTTGAAGGTTTGGGAATCTAAAGGAGATTCGTTTAACGCTAGGCTGAATTACTTTAAATATCCAAGTAGGATAAGAAATTAGTCGCAGAGACAATGACATTATTCGGGTTGGCAGACAACAAAGGAATACAAATTAGGAAACGAAACAGAAAACAAATTACAAAACAATATCTAGCAAAAAAAAAAACTGTTATGTTTTTACTATCACCTTAAAGCATTAGGTTTTTTCCTGATTGTCAATAAGTTCTCATCCAATTTATTTCAAACAAAATGTTTGGAAAAAAAGACATCAAAATTTTTACACCTTTTCTGATTTTCCGTTTTAAGATTATCTTCAATCGCGTTTACAATTTCCGAAATCATGAAGTACCATCTTTGGAAAAGTTTCGAAAAAGAAGAAAAGAATGGTTTTCGACATTTTTTGCCCAATTAATTAACATTTTAAAAAATATAATTTCAGCTATATATTAAATTGCGAATACTACAATGTAAATATAAGTAAAAACAGGATTGATAGAATAGTAATTATGTATAGTTTAAAAATATAATACCCGGTATAATACATGTCTTGTAATATTTATGATATATGACATACTTTAACATAATATAACATATCATGCAAATTAACAAATATCATTAAATGATATATTACAACAATAATTTGATCTTACATAAAACATGATTTGATATGACATGAAATGTGGATACAGTATAGTATAAACTAAGACAAACTGGTAAAATATTGTTCAGATATTTCATTACTTGCCATTTTACAGCCTATAATTATCAGAGAAAATGCCAGCCTTTATTTATGATAGTGCAATGTACACGTTTTGCTCTGCTGAGTTCCATTAAGGCTACGTCGAAATTCGAAGGAAAACCATCAATGAATTTTGCCCACTCAACTGTGTCTCATGCTTCGTTTTTCCATTCGCTGTGAAATTTATCTTTCCCTAAACATCCTTTTAACAATTTTTAGGTGCTATTTAATTGTTTCTTTCGGTTGTTGATATTTTATCTACAAATTTTATGTGCACTAAAACAGCTAATTTACCCCAGCCGATGAAATATATATCCTACATTATCAGATTGTCTGTCATCATCGGTAGCAAGCGTTAATTTGTAGCCCGGATGACCCGGCAGATGTTGAGCATAATACGCACCCGGAGCGGTGTGCACATTTATGTCATGTGAAACTTTTCATCCGTGGTTACCCGCGTGTGTTTACGTATCTCGTCACCTCAAGGCGATAATTTTCTCCGGCTATCATATACCCATTACGTTCCTATTATTGTCTCTTGTTTCATAAACATTACTAATACCTTAACTTTTGTCATTATCAATTAAAGACACAAAAGGTATTTTGCTTTTAAATTTTTGCATTAAATTTTCTTTTACCGAACAAATATGGTGTTTTTGCGGCGTATAAATCAAAAGTTTTGAGCTTAAATTAATACCTAACGAAGCTTATGGAAATCCCCATTGGGATGCACTAAATGCGTGCGTTACCTCCTAACCAAAGAAAAAATATAATAACAGCCAGCCACCACCATCTGTTTTGCTCGCGAAACTAATGTGCGTCGTATTTTAATCGGTTGTTTCCGGAAAGGGTTGGACTTAATATCATAGCTAGATTCGGGCCGAGGATATGCAGCCGAAAGCAGTTTAATGAGTTACGGATGGTATGTGATGCAAAAAAAAAAGAAGAAGCAATAAAACCTTACGTGACAAATGAAGAACTAATTACAAAAAGACCAGTTTGATTCAAACTGGATCAATAATATAACACTAATAAAGAGTCGTCCATTGTTTTTGCCTTTTCTGGTGATTAACAGTTTATGATACAGTTCCGGCTACTTTTGTCGCACGTCGAACGATTCAGTCATTTTGGGTGAAATGATGAATAAAACACATGTTCCTGTATTATTCAGCAAACCCCAAAATGAATGTAATCATGGTTTTCTGTGGTAGTCAAATTTAATTAATGTATATTAATGTTATATTGTGGTATTTACAAGCAATATAAAATGGTGTATATATGTTATCAGGTTTATTTGAACATGATTTTAAATTTAATATCTATTAGCTACTACAGGAATACGATTTGTGATGCTGAGCGTTCTCAACAACACCTACAAATTCTTTCTCTTTGTATTTCCATTGCTCAACAACTCCTATTATTAAAATGGATTTCTGTTGTAAAAATGGACTGAAATAAAGCCTTCAAATTGCCATTATACTCCTTTTTGGGTAGGTAAAAAACTCTGTACCAGAATAGCTAATTAAATTTGTGTTTGCTATTCTGGTACAGAGTGTATTAAGTACCAAAAAAGGAGTATAATGGTAATGAGAAGGCTTTACTCCAGTCCATTTTGACAATAAAAATCCATTATGAAAATAGAAGCTGTTTGCTCTTAGAAAACAATAGAAAATAATTTTATATTCTTTCACATTTTCCCTAAAAACAGATTCTGTATTTTTCGAACTCATAATTAGATCAAAATAACAAGATCATATGTTCAATCATATGTTACATTTGTGTTGCGGAAATGTGATTGCTATTTTCAATTCAAATTCATCCATTGATAGCTCGGAGATCGCTATTCTGTTCTGATCGGAGAATTGGAAAATGAACAAGTTAAAAAGTATTTCCCCTGTCTTTTTTCATTGGATTTTACATGGATTTACGAAAGGAAATGAAGACTAATTATTTAACTAATCACACTAATATCAAATTCGCACAAGTGCTTGAATAATTTAGTATGAAACTCCAACAAGCTGTACTTGAAATAATAAAGTTCCTAACTGAGTTTAATCAGTTGATGCAGTGTTTGTATATTTTATTGATTTTCCAATACGTTAATTGACCGGATTGATAAGAAAAGTAAATCAGTAATAAGTTGATATGAAAATAATAACTTTAAAAACAATGGCACTAATAAAACAAATAAAGAAAAACTTTGCTAATGCTTAAAAATGTTTAAAAAGTTGGCTTATGATTACATTTGCGGAAATTAAAGACGTTATGTTACATTAAGCATTCTTCAATACGTCTGTTTGTTTACATTATAGTGTTCGTAATATAAGTAAAGATATTGGCAAGCGTGTAACATAAACAAGATAGAGAGATAGATAACAATGTAAACTTGCTTCAGACACGTTCCTAACCCGAACATCTTAGCAAAGATCTTTGTTGATAAATAAGCTTATAATCGTCTGACGCAAAAGTCCTGCCTTTTTTTATATCATGTTTATTGGAATAAATAACTAGATTTTGTGTATTTCATGAATAGTGTTTTTTGGGGACTTGCTTTTCAGAGGATGAGTTCAGTGGTGAAACTTACTATTCTTATGAGGACAATAAAGGAAACACATTAAGGGGAAGAAAGTACTCAACAATCTTATTCCGTAAAGAAGATGTGCAAGCTTGAATTTCTGACAGATTTGTGTAACTGAAAGCCCACTAGGATGTGAGGTCACATCCTCACAATCATCAAAAGTATTGTGTTTTATTGAAATGATATTGTAAAGATATTTTGACTCCTACTAACTGGATATACCAGATGAATGATAAAACAGGGTCTAGTGAAGTTAATGTGATTGATACAATTTTGAATTGCTGAAAAAGCTTTATAAGTTTTAATAACATTTGTTAAAGGAATATTCCCATAGATTTTCTTTTTTTTTATATATGATAGAAAAATTTATAGAAACATAAGTCTGAAAGTGGTAACAAAAAAACTATGTTAATATCTTATTCCGTTTAAAAATTATATAACAATTTAAAGGAATAATCCCATGGATTTTCATTTTTCATATATGATAGAGAAAATTTGTAGAAACAAAGTGGTGAAAACAAATGTTTATATCTTATTCCGTTTAAAAGTTATTAAAATTTAAAGAGTAGAAAAATGTTCTTAAAAACACCTCGTACAGTTTACGTCCTTCGGCTTGGTGATGTCATCAAGGCAATTCCACAACAGATCTTATGTATAAAGTTATAAATTTAATCACACTATTTTTACATTATCGAACAGTATTTTTGGTTGATTATAGAGATGGGGTGGAATATTAAATTTACAAGAAAACATTTTGGTTTTTCTTGGTGTACATCACATCTACAATGAGAAAAAATCCAAATGATTTTTAAAGAAATACAAGAGACGATTTGTTGAAAATGTCTCTATGACATCACAGATGTTGCCAATCAGTCCTTTTTGTCCAAATTCAAAAATATTTTAAAATTTCGTAACTTTTAAACGGAATAAGATAGTAACATAGCTTTTTAACCACTTTGTATCATATATGAAAAAATGAAAATTCATGGGAATATTCCTTCAACAAATGTTCAGAAAATGAGGCTGTAACGTTACCCTTCTGAAGTTGACTTTCTACACTAGTTGTTTTCATACAAACGTTTAGCAACTTTAACAATTCTATCTCTATATAATAACTGTATACGGAACATTCATATGACAAGTAGTTTGTGTGTTGGTCTTAACAATGAACTTATTTATTGAGGTGTTTGGATATCTTGTTTTACATTGATCTATTATTCCACTGAATTATGTTACAACAGGCTTCAAATTTTCAGTATGATATATTGATCATTTCGGTAATAACATGGTCGAAAAATGTTTGAAGTGTTTTCAATGTATGCAAAATTTGGGATGTTAAAATGGGAACTCGACAACTCCACAATTATGTGATTATTACACATTTGGAAAATGTATTTTAACTTTTAAATTTTGAAATGAATTTTCTAGTAAACAATCGATCAAAAATGTAGGATTCACAAGCCTTATTTTAAAATGGAACATTTTCCCTTAAATCTCATACTGCACCCGGATAAAACATTAATGTAGCCATGTACTACTTTGAAGTATGTTCCTGTTAACGCAACTGTTAGATGATAAAGGTGTACTTGGAATGTAATATCATCATGATTATGTTAAAGCAAATGCACACATAGCTAAGTTTGTAAATGTTGTCGTTATATAGATTTCCATCCACAACGTTTATGTATATATTTTATTTCTTTATCATTTCACTGAACGATTTATGTTACCCGCTGTAAACCATTCCTATTTGTACGTATACTTTGTATCATTTTCACGACCCTGCGACAACCAACGCAATTGATGTTGTATTTGCATGATACGATGCTCATCTATTATTCATTCTACAATGAATTTGTACACTCTTGATAAATATGAACTTTTCAATAAGTCATATTACAACAGCTCTATTTTTAAAATGGATTTCTATTGTCAAAATGGACTGAATAAAGCCTTCACCTCGCCATTATACTCCTTTTTTGGTAGATAAGCAAACTCTGTACCAGAATAGCAGGCAAAAATTTAGAACAGCTAACTAAATTTTTGCTTGCTATTCTGGTACAGAGTGTATTAAGTACAAAAAGAGTATAATGGTAATGTGAAGGCTTTATTCCAGTCCACATTGACAATAGAAATCCATTTTGAAAATAGAAGCTGTTTTACCGTTATATGGTAAAGTATCTTATCCTCCATCATTGTTCTATATCTTTCTAACCAAAACATGTAACTTATTTATGAAAATGTACATTTTGGAGCTGAATTGACTGTGTGAGTTAAAACGAATGAACAGATCAATGTGGAACGAAAGTATTGACTGATAATACAATTTTGGGTAATAATCTGACTTTTAAAACCATAACAATAAGAAAGGGATTATAATACAAAATAATGCAAAAAAAGTCAATCATATCATAGTTGTTATGGAATAGAAATTTATGCTTCTACAACGTTTGTGCACTTATACCAGTCAATATTTTGTTTACTGATTCAGGCGTTGAATGTGTATTTTTTTTTAACTAATTAGTCACTAAGAATAAGTGTAGATTGCAAACATTGACAAACAGAACAAAATCATGAACAATAATCATAATTTCAAAAACGTATTGGTAGCGATAAGAAAATAAATGGTACGTGTAATATAAATAAAATGATGAGTTTATGAGAACGAGGATATGGTGAATATTTAAATAGTTGTTGTAGGACCTACAACTTGGCAAGATTAATACAATTATATTAGTCTTTGCTTTATTGATATTGAAAATTGAAAATTATCATTGGCATTGAAAATATATAACTATAAATTGGGTGCAGTCACTGTTGATGGAATGCATCAACATAGAGTGAGTTGTAAATGTTGGGAAAAAAACTCTTGTGCCTTAAACAATATCAACACAATCGGTTTGATTCGACGGTACAAATTGAGACGTGATAATGATGATTTTAACGCAAAGACATATCTTGGTAGGAATTTAATTTTAGTAGGGATTCAATTTTAGTAGGAATTTAACCTGAGCAGGAATTTAATCTCAGTAGGAATTTAATCTTAGTAGGAATTAAATCTTAGTAGAAATTTTATATTTAGTAGAACAAATCATAGTAGAAATTGTACATTTAGTAGACATATGGTAAATTTGTACATTTAGTATACATATGGTGAATTGTACATTTAGTAGACATATGGCGGATTTGTACATTTAGTATACATATGGTGAATTTGTACACTTAGCAGACATATGGTGAATTTGTACATTTAGTAGACATATGGTGAATTTGTACATTTAGTAGACATGGTGAATTTGTACATTTAGTAGAAATATGGTGAATTTGTACATTTAGTAGACATATGGTGAATTTGTACATTTAGTTGACATATGGTGAGTTTGTACATTTAGCAGACATATGGTGAATTTGTACATTTAGTAAACATATGGTGAATTTGTACATTTCGTAGACATATGGTGAATTTGTACATTTAGTAGACATGGTGAATTTGTACATTTAGTAAACATGTGGTGAATTTGTATATTTAGTAGACATATGGTGAATTTGTACATTTAGTTTAGTAGACATTTGGTGACATATGGTGAATTTAGTAAACATATGGTGAATTTGTACATTTAGTAGACATATGGTGAATTTGTACATTTAGTAGACATTGTGTACATTTAGTAACTGTTTTTGTATTTAAACAGACTTCAGTAGACATATGGTGAATTTGTAACTGTTTTTGTAAAACAGACTTCCAACCACAACGTTTATGAACATTCTTCAGATCTCCATTATTTCATTAGACGCAAGTATTTCCGTACATCGTATGCTACACACAGTTAAACATTTCTATTTTTAAGTATTATTTTATTTGATCCACGACCTGTGATAAGCAACACCGCTGTTGTTGTATTTACATAATGCGATGTTCATCTATTATTCATTCTACATTGCCTTTGTACATTGCCGTTGTTTTGATAAATATAAATTTTCTGGATACCGTTATGCGGTAAAATATTCATGTTGTCATACATCAATGATCTATTTCTTTGAAAACTAACTTTACTGCAGAATTTTGAAAATGTATACTAATTATTAGGGAAGTTAGGTTGGAAAATGTTGATTACGAAAATAGAAGTTTGAGAAAATACCTGATTTTGCAAACTTAAGCATTGATAAAGAAAACGAATAGATAAATTATTTATCAACAGATTAAAATTTTGGAAAATAATTCTAGTTTCGTTTGCCATAAATCCTATTTTTGATAGAAATACAATATGAAACGGCAATACACCGTGAGTACCATTAAATATTATGGATTGCAAGTATCACACAAGAGAATAAAATGTTGGTAAATAAATCTGCTTTTGCAAATAATAGAAATAACATCGGCGTCATCATTGTCGTCATTGTCCCCATAGTGACTATCATTGTCATCGTCATTATCATCATCTCCACCATCATTATCAATTGCATTCAGAAAGTTTATGAATTCAATGTTTACAAAAGTGAATATCATATTAATAAACCCACAAATTCAAGTTCAAATGGCATTTATGTCAACTATTATAAATTAGTCATGGATTAGGATTTAGGTATGTACAATGATACGACCGAACAACAAAACGACAGAGAAAAAAAAATCATAATATGAATAGTAATTAATTGAGGAAATAGCATAGCATAGCAAGGTTTAACGTCCCGAAAGCATCCAGTGCTGGACATTATATCAAGACGGCCACGGCCTTTGATAACCAGTTGTTAACTTACTGGTTGTAGACCCCATAATATAAACATAATATAAACTTACCAGGATGCATTCTTTTTTCCGGTTTTGGGATCCCCAAAATGCCACTAATTGAATACGAATTTGTACGATCCGCGTCGGGATGTATTGGGATTATAGTATTGACGGTGAGCTCGATGAGGCGGTTACTAGTGATGTAGGCATTTCATGTTCGTCTGGTCTCTTATCACCGAGTTTATTGCGAACAATTCTACAAGAAATGATAAAAGAATGATATGAACATTATCTTATTTTCTTGCTGTAAACAAATGTATTCATAATCTTAATCTTAAAACTTCGAAAATTAATTTCTATTTAGTCTAATCATGTATTGTCAATAACAAATAAAGTCATCTGGGTAAGACTTTGTATTAGTAACGACATGTCAGTCTCAGATTGTTGGAATTAATAATGCGTTATCAATGTTTTGCTATATATACAACATATTTATTACATACTTTATGAGTAAGAAACTGATATGGAATTGAACACAGGGATGAATTATTCTAATCGTCTATACGCATGACTGATTCTATACCTAGCTTTATTGAGCAATACTCGACATATAAAAATACGTCCAATATTAACGAAAATTATTGATCACTGAAATTATTGTTACTTTACAAGTACGTCCAATACTAACCTGTTAATAGAACTAACGCTAGGCACATTATCCTTATCGCAGACGCCTTCTGCTAAAAGTCTATCACGAATTTCCCAAGCAAACATCGTCGGATTTTGTCGTTTATATTCGGCAATTTTGGCGACTACTTTTGGCGTTGCTACCTTTGGCTTGCTTCCTCCAATTACACCTGGTTTTATTGATCCTGTTTCATAATATCTAGAAGAAAAGTTATAAAGATTGAAAAATGACATAATCAAAAATACTGTGTTAAACAATGTTAATATATACTCTATATACATACTGCATTGCAAGAACCCATTGATTATCCTGTGCTAAATGCATGAGTGTATCAAACCATGCACGTACACTACATGTTTTGGCAATGCATTGTGTCCTTGAGCAAGACACTTTACTCTACTTGTTTCAGTCCACTCAGCTGTAAAACGAGTACAAGCACTGCTGGGGAGTTAATCTGCGATGGACTGGCGTCCCGTTCAGGGGGAGTCATGTACTTTCATTCCCTACGCCATGGAAACCGGGGATAAGCACCGGCCCAATGAGCGTAATGAGTAGTTCATATTGTCATGATCTTAAACTAATCATTCCAAAAGTGAAAGTTTGCGCAATTTTCTAATGTTTATCCTGAATTTTTGCAATTTTTAATTTAAAAAAAGTTGATATATATGAAGAGGGTTAATTCACAGTGCGCTGTATTTTCAGCACAGATAATAAAGAAAGCTGGGCAGAGATGACGCTGGATGCACTCAGGCTACACCCTCGTGCATCGCTTAATCTCTGCCCACCTTCTTTATGCATTATCATGTGCCGAAAATATAGCGCACTATGAATTAACCCTTTATTGCATAAGATTTATTGGATATTCCTGAAAATAAAATAAAATATTCCTGTATTCATATTTATCGAAACAGAATGGTGAATTCAGCCGTTTAGATGATATTTAATTTCAAAGAAACAGAATAGTGGAAAAACTGTTTGGCTAAAATGTTCCGTTTAGATGATATTTGATTTCAAAGATCCTTGTTTACAAGTTTGTATTTAAAAAAGTTTTTAAAGAATGCATAACGACTTTGGGATATAAATGACTGTTTTTAGCCAGTTGTAAGTCTGAGATAAAGTGAATAAATCCTTTGAGAGGCGTGCTATCATTTGTTTGTTATATTGACCACAGAAATATCACAAACAAAACGCAATATTAAAGGTAATATCCTGAAGTCAGTCATGCTTTCTTTGATCTCTACATAAAAAAAAAAAAAACTTTCAAGGGATATTTACAAGCTCAAAGGTTCATTTTCATTTATTGAAGGAAAAGGACCGTAAAGACTATTATTGAAACCGATCACCATTTATTCACTCTTAACAGCTTAACAATATTTCAGAACTAGGTTTGAATGGCTGCGTCACAAGATGCCGTTCTACCATTTTTGATACTAATTTTTTTACTTTGACCAAACGTTAAGACAAGTGGAATCTTTCTGTCAGATATTTCTCAAACCAAGAGTGCAAATATGCCGTAATGGTATAGCTTAATTCAAAACATGATTATGAAATAGTATAAAAAATATCATAGCAATTATATCATCTGTGCATCAGGATTACAGGAAAAGAGAAATATACCGAAAAGATATTTCATCGATAATTGATCATTCATTAACATAAATCAATATCAACTCTTTTTTTAATTGATTATTTACCTTCCTAGGATTTTGGATACGCATCCGTGGGATACCCTGAGTTGACGCGATATGTCGCATGGTCTTACTCCGCTGTGAGCAAGATTTACGATGCGTTGCCGCACAACGTCTGGTAAAGGTCGCCCGTTGACGAAAACGCCTCCAAGCTGGTTAACGCCTCCATGACCTACAGAGAAGAGAACAAATTAGTTTAATTTTCGATTTATGGGGAATATGTGCCGAGCTATTTGTATTGTAAGCGTTGACTAACGCCAACACGAAGCCTAAAAAGTATAATGCGCGTTAGGACATTATAGGACGCAGATCGATGCGCGTCTATTGTAGTGCCATGTATTGAAAATTTTGAGAAAATTTGTTTTTGTTTTATTTTACTATTATAAAAAGCTACTACTCATAGTCTTGTGCACCCATTCTTTGTGATTGGCTTATTTTTAGACGATTGTTTGGACGCTAGTAGTCTAGACAAATTGAATAGCGTGGAGGTGAAAATCTAGCAATTTGTTCCACATAATGACTTCAAGCAACTATCAATATTGCCTCGGAAATAGCATGCCCAATTTGATTTTTAGTATTTTATTTGTAATTTTATTCCAAATGGTAATTTAAATATAATCTGATACGGACCGCAACTGAAGCGGATATAGTCTCTAAATTAATGAACGTCTCATTGATTGGTTGATATAATATATCAGGACAACCCTATACACAAACTGCTTTAAAATCAACTTTAGAATATCATTTAATATATAAATGGTTGCTAAGCAATCAAAAGTTAAACTGGAATGTGCTTATTAGTTAATTTTCAACTTATCTTAAATTTTCATGGACGGAATTATAATTAGCATCGATATTAGATACAATATATACCAGATTCGCTCATATAAATCACCAGTAGACAAAACATGATGCAATGCTATATTAGGTTTGGAAGATTGTTCAGCTGTTTTGGTGATACCAGTAACTCCCTCGTAAGGGTTTCAAGTTCTCAATTGAAAATTGTAAAAGAATATCATCGAAGCACTTTTCTAAATTTTTAATTGACTTCCAAAAATGGACCCATCAATTGTCCATCATTTCTTGCGTGCAAATATCTCCCTCCAATTAGCCCAACACATGTTCAATAATGTAGCTATAATTAAAGATTAGCTTTAGTCGTGGGTGATAAATCGATTAATTATATCTCCAAAGCTAGATAGAGTGATATTACCTAATAACAGTACGGAGTGACTGATGAAATAAATGACTTTTGCAGACATTTTCATTTTTCACGTTTTCTATAGACCTTTTCAAACCGATTTTAGCCAAACGTAATTACTTCAGCACTTTCACCAATCGAAGGGGGTAATTTTCATTTGTTTCCCAGCCAATCAGGGGCAGCATTCAGGAAAAATTGAAAGCAGCAATTCGCGTATTACCTTCATGTATAACGCACGTATTGCATACGTGCGCTTGATTTTTTTTTTCTTCATACGCTTGATCCATACCGTGCGTGCAATCTGCAGACAGCCAAGAGACGTTGTCACGGATTAGTCATAGAAGCTGGGGCACCGTATTAAGGGATCTAATATCGGTGACACAGATTCTATGGTTAATCCGTGATAACGCACGATACATTATGAGTAAACCCTGTTCATTTATATATTTTTATTATAAATAATTAAACCGACCAAGTATGGAAATTAATGGTTTTATGAACTTATTTAATTTTTTTTTTTAACAAATATTACAGGATTACTTTATCAGCAAATACCACTTAGATTCATTCGCATTGCAACAAGAATGCAAAATGGTGTTAAAACTCAACAAATAACCATACGCGGAAAAAAGTAACTCCTTTTGAAATTCACTTTAGATAAAATTTGTTGTTTTGATGATTTTCAGTTTCATACAAAATATATTCACAAATTAATTGCAACAGCTATGTTGATGTACGAAGGATTATAGTTATCAAAATACTGAAATAACTTAATTTTTTCGTTCGAAATTTGATTAAATGTAAACCTATGCAGGCTACACTGAGCCAATCATACTATACTATACGTGTACTCTATAGCACATTGACTACCGTATCGTACGCGTACAGCATAGTTCATATGCAGTACGTTCGAACGTACGTAGGCCGCGCCGTAAGCACCACATGTCGATTACGAATTTACGTTAAAGATTAAAGTTAAACATTGAAACTTTAGAAAGAATGCAAAATTGAAACATGAAGATCTAACAATAACACCATGCCACTACTAATCAGCTTTAACTGTTTAAACAGTACTTTCACAGAGCCGTTGAAAGTGCAGGTTTGAAAAATGTCACGTTGGTGGCATTTTTGCTTTCAACCTGTGGATAACGTGCGTTAGGCTGGTGATGTTTGTTGCATGATATATTGTATATTGTGTACTGCCATTTGGGTCGCTTAGATTTGTTGTGTCGACGCAGCAGCCAACAGACGGTCGGAGCAATGGCGCTTATGTGCATTGGATATGTCTTGGCAGTAAGCATGTTTACATATGCCTATTTTGTACAATGAACTTTTTCAAACCTACCGTCGCTAAGGGATTTGCTGGGACTACTTTTATTTTCAGAATTTAAAGCCGTCCAGTTTTGCGGCAGTTGCCGAGCGTAGCCGCGGATTAACCATGGTCAGCTGACAACTTTCGAACAATCAAATTCTAGAATTCTTGCCACATATAAATAAATGGTCAATAAGATTCCCCCAGTATACGATTGGTACATTATGGGCATGTGAATTTCAACCATGTGATATTATTTAAATTAGGTTTCTGCATTGCCAACTCAGATTTGAAAAAGTCTATAACTTGTACGGGGAAGGGAAGGGGGAGGGGGGGGGGGGAACCTTCGTTTTAAGGATAACACAGATCTTTCTATTTTTTGAAAGCCGCCGTGAAGTAGAATTACACACAAAACACCAGTGTCTTTAATTTTGACTGTGTAGACGAACAAAGGGTTGTAGGCTGTTGAACATTTTACATGTATTGTAAAAAACAAACAAAGTGATCTTTTTTATATGATAATAACTCCACAAAATTGGTCATATGTAACATTTTACGCACATTATAAACAAAAACTGGTTTGGGGATATGATACAAACTCTCCAAAAAAGGCATGAGTTCAGTTCAAGAAATTTCGATTTGGATCAAATATACGGGATACAATGGTTACACTAGGTAATATAAACCCCGTTTTTTGGTTTGGAGATTTCTGCAATTAAATGGTATTAACACAATCATTTTATAAGTGTAAATAGATGTTGCTCAAATCAAGGAGTTGTTTAAATGAAAAACTCCTCCCTGCTTAAATGTTGTTTAGCATTTTCACTTGTAGAGCAAAAACCGGTGTCACCTCTAACATCATACTTTTCTAGAACCATCTATATGAGACGAACCAAACGAGAAAGGACGAGCTCCTCCAAACACTAACGAAAAAGTGGTGTTTACTATATGCAACAGGGCCGGATTTAGCAATGGGCAACGTGGGCAGATGCCCATCGACCTCCACAACCTCCACATATTTCATGAAGAAACAAAGATGCCCATGGACCTCCACAACCTCCACATATTTCATGAAGAAACAAAATTGTAAGGGGAAAATGTGGTAGCAACCTGTTAATTTGCATCAAATATACGGGATACAATGGTTACGCTAGGTAATATAAATCCCGTTTTTTGGTCTGGAGATTTCTGCAATTAAACGGTATTTACACAATTATCTTATAAGTGTAAATAGATATTGCTCAAATCAAGGAGTTGTCTAAATGAAAAACTCCTCCCTGCTTAAATGTTGTTTAGCATTTTCACTTGTAGAGCAAAAACCGGTGTCACCTCTAACATCATACTTTTCTAGAACCATCTATATGAGACGAACTAAAGGAGAAAGGACAAGCTCCTCCAAACACTAACGAAAAAGTGGAGTTTACTATATGCAACAGGGCCGAATTTAGCAATGAACAACGTGGGCAGATGCCCATGGACCTCCACAACCATGGGGCCTCCACATATTTCATGAAGAAAAAAATTGTAAGGGGAAAATGTGGTAGCAACCTGTTAATTTGCATTGGTGGGAGTGGTAGCAACCTGTTCATTTGTACTGAAAATTGGGCAGGCAAACAGGCTTACAAAATGAAAATTCTTGAACATAAATTCATTTAAAAAATAACAAAATACTGCACCATTTTGCATCTAAGCACCCTTAATTATTCCTAAAAATTAAAAAGGGTACACCCCCTCCTCTTAGATACCTAAAGTTGCCCATGGGCCTCCACTCCTGAAGCTGCTCATGGGCCTCCACATGTCGAAATCCGGCCCTGTTATGAAAATGATCAAAGTAATTTCGTCTTTGAAATTTTCTGATGATATGACTAAAAGAAACATGTGTTTAAAATGTACAAGTCTTTAAGACCCACCCTCTCCTCACCTCATACCGTTACAACAAAAGGAAATGGGGTCCTTTTTCTCTTTCAGGGATTCCCTTATCAATCCGTATCGTTAAGATGTTAATCTAAACTATATTTATTTGTTAAAGACAACTACAAATTACAATGTTCATTACAATGTTCATACATTACTTTTTCTGATCTGATGGTGCAGGCTATGCTATTTCCCAAAAACCTTTTAGTGTTTTTTAATTTGTAAATCTTTTCCTTCATCTTTTCCTTATAATTATCACTTAAATATAACATGAATTATTTCTGCATTTTGTTTCGATTCATTTACCGTTTATTCATATTTGAAAATTGATTAAGATTCTGCTTTAATACCCTTTAAATATATCTATAAACTAATCTTAATAAATTATATTTGAAGTTGCACTTAAAACTTAAACATCTAATTGATATTGAAGTATAAAGTTTCGACTATCTTTTGTTATTGATGTTTGACATGTAAACCGTAAAATTAACATCCTTTACAAACTATCCTTATTTGCAACCATCAATACCTAGCATGTGTATCTTACATCCTCTCAAAACACTCCCTGATTATTTCAAAATATTGCTCGAGCGCATCCGACCAGAATTAACTCATAACATAAGTCGTTTCATCATCAGTATCATTCTTAACTTACTCTTATATTCTTTTATATTATGAAATGGCCTACCCTGTCTCTTGTGGTTATTATTCTTCCGCAAGGGAAGTGAAGCGTTCCTGCGGAACAGAGAAGTCCCAAAACCTGTCACCTTTAATTGAGCTTGCGTTTTGTCTATAATATTTTGATGCTTGTATTTTCGTCTGATAAATATTTGTCGCTATGGTTATTCATTTTGAAAATGTAGATTAGTAGAATAAGTATACTTATCATTTGTTTGTGTCTCATAATTATGCTCTATTTTGTTAAAAGTCAAATGGACCACAATACTTTTTCTGATATCCCATGTGAGCTGAGTTCCCTACACGAAACTTCTCAGCGTTTAAGCAACACTGATCAACCACTTATGCGGCTGGTTAAATCTCACTTTGGGTGTGGTCAGACGTGAAAGTTAACAGGTAAAGAAGTGTAACAGTGTGGGAGATAGTGATATAGCTCATACGTTGCTTGACGTAAACTTGTGCCTATGATATATACAACCACCGTTTGAAGAATAAAATCACATACGCTGACTTTTTTGCCACTATATATATAAATATTTAATATATATATAAATATTTATATATAATATATATATATATATATATATATATATATATATATATATATATATATATATATATATATATATATATATATATATATATATATATATATATATATATATATATATTAACTTGCTAATTTGGTAGTTGAATACCGTTTGAACAATTGTTTCGTACTCACTCAGTGTTGTGAATTGATTATCGGTGCTTTCACAAGTGTCGTTGAATAATCATGCTAACCACTATAAGTCATTAAAAAACATTATACCAAAAGCGTTACCGAAGAACAAATTTTACGCAAACTGCGCCGAAATCACACCATTAGCAACTCTTGAACGTCCCTCTTTCACATCATAAATTTCCCTTAAACAACACCGAAACGATCATTTGTTGAACCCTCTCGCAAATGACGCTCCGATGTTAAGCAACCTTTGGGCAACAATTGCTATAATCTAAAAATAAATTGCTGCAAATAATGAAAATTAAAGCAAAATCTCATCATAATAAGTTACAAATGGACGATTTTACAGATTTATTTACCAGTCCGGTCCACGTCCGATCAGGAAATCCCCCAATTAGGAGATGGAGACATGCGCAGTGACCATAATTTATATTGTTGCAGTGTTGCTAATAAATTCAGCCCTTAATTATAATTTTTTTGCTTGTCAAATTCTGTAATTTTAAAGTTGTATACTTTGGAAATGATATTGAAATTGATATTTCTGTTTAATTTGAGCCTTTGCTGGTGATTAAAATGTTAAAATCTGCTCTTTAAAAAACATTAAAGTTAATTTTTCAAGATAACGTTAAAATTTCCTGCATGGTGAAAGTCAAATTTGCGCTGGTGAAAATTGAGAAAATGATTTTTTTCGTTCTGTTACCCCATTAAAATTTGAATATTTCGCATGCATTTTCCTACCTTTTTCCTACCTTTTCTTATCTAACCGTTATGTATTTCTTTAGAGCGATTTGGATTTGGAAAATGCATTGTGGGTTGTACTTACACAATTATTTTCCGATCGGGAAATCTGCCGTTCGGGAGCGTAGATCGGATTGTTTAATTTCAGGTCCATTGCTCTACAAAATCTTCTGTCATGATTTAAATGGCTTTTTCCTTTGTAAATCCTTTTTAATGTTCTGTCAACACACTTTAGATAAGCAAATCGCATTCCGAATCAAATTATTTTGCATTTTGTATTACCCCAAACCAACAATTTGATAAGAAAATTGTTTTCGGAAGCCGTGATTAAATTTGCAAAACAAAATTTATCTAATTACAACAAGATCTTGAACTGTTGAATATATCTTATGATCTTACAGATTAATTTATTATCTCGTCAAAAATTTCGCATATAAAAAAATGATCTTGAAAACAAAATACGCTCTTTATGAAATTGAAAATATTCTTATCTCAGAATGTTATGCTTCGATAACACTAATAAATCATAGTTTACAAGTAATTCATACAAACTTAATAAGTTATTCTGATGAAAATAAAAATGGATACCAGTGATCTAACAAAAGTCAATTAAATTTGCATAAACAAATTTAGAATAAGTACAATTTTTGATTATAGTTTACAAGTATTTTAAACAAACAGACAAACGACGACGACGACGAGTGACACACAATTACAATGACGGGGTCGTCGCTTGCGTATTCGGTTATGATAGTAACAATGCTATCACGAAACGCTTAATGCGACCCGGACGAGAACACAGGTACGACGTACGGACAGACATAACATCGACAACCAAGTCAATGTCCACGGCCTTTGATAATCATTTGTCGTGCACTGGCGCGTCTACCCAACCCAGGCTTGAACCCAGGGCCTCGTGGTCTGTGGACATGTATGATAAGCGCTACGCCACAGTTGGTGGACTAAAAACAGACAAACTCAAAAAGTCATTTTGATAACTGTAAGGCTGAATACCAGTTATCTTTAGAAGAAAGAAGAAGAAAAAAACGTCGGTTGATTTTGCATAAACAACCACAGTAGCATCTATATTTGATCATACTTTACAAGTAATTAAAAAAAAAGCTTAAATAAATTATTTTCATGAAAATTAGGATGAAGTAATTTCAACAAAGAAGTGATTTGATGACAAAAAGTAAACTTTAGTGAAACACTGTATGAGCTTCAAAAACGTAAATTCGCAAAATCAAAATAAGTGAACTCTTTCAAGTGAAACGTTTGGACAAGAAGACCCTTTAAATTCACCATGAAAAACTACAGTGCAAAAGAAACAATGAAGGTTATGATTCGAAATGCGTTTATATCTGTAGAATGAGAGAAATTCATCCTCTGCATAAATGTTTTTCGATAGCACCCTTTTAACATGAAATACTTCAGAAAGTTGAGATTTTTTTTTCTCTCGATACACTTTATCGTTACGTTTTATTTACACGTATGTAATTGAATATTAAACAATTATAAATGATCAGATTGAAAAAAAAAGGATCGAAGTCTGATAGTATTGCATAGAGACTATTGAACTTTTGTTTACTACAAACTACCTTTGTTTACTATAAACTACCTTTGTTTACTACAAAATACCTTTGTTTACTGCAAACTACCTTTGTTTACTTCAAACTACCTTTGTTTACTGCAAACTACCTTTGTTTACTGCAAACTATCTTTGTTTACTGCAAACTACCTTTGTTTACTGCAAAATACCTTTGGTTACTACAATTTACCTTTGGTTACTACAAACTACCTTTGTTTACTACAATCTTATCAATGCAGCAATGACAAAGCCTCAATGAGTTGCTAACAAATTCTGGAGACTTCACTCAGAATTTAAATTTTTGGTAGTGAGGAAAGGTGATATTTCAAGGAATCTTAAAAAGTCAGAATTATAGACATCTTGTAGCCGTTTTGATCAAAAGGTTCTAAACATGCGATGAAATTGATCAGAAAAGTGCAGTTAGATACTTTTAAGATGTAACGTTTTGAGATATATGATTTTTGAAATTTGCAACCTCAAATTTTGGAATTTATAAAAAAAGTTTTTATTTTATTTTTCTCGAGTAAAACAGACTAGTTTTGTTTGTTGTCATATCCATCCTATGTCAAACATGGCGTAGTGGGTAATATTAACCTGTGAGAATGATAAGGTTTTCGAACTTTCCTTTGCAAAGATATCATTTCATACGTATTTCAAATTTGGACATGAATACGATTTGAACGTTTAACGTTGATAACAAAGGATCATAGGAAAAAATAGTGGTCACGAAAAGAACCTTTTGATTGCTGATTTTAGATCCTGCCATCGCCTCCTATACCTGCTCTGATATCTTTCCTCGGCTGCTCGTGAACTGAACACAAAGTATTTATTTTTAGACATCAATGAAATGATATTGGTCAAATAAATAAAAAGACAGATATTTGGGCAAAATATTTATATTCGTTTCTTTACTTTTCGTAGTTTTGCACAAAATTGTTACCCGTGAAATGCAAATGAAATATTGTGTAAGCCAATATTTAATATAAATGGAGAGAAATATGGTCGAATGGTGGAATATTTGTTGATAGGTAACAGATGGATAATACTTTATAGAAACACTAATAAGTGGGGTAAGTGACACATGTGAGACACGTATGGTTAACCAAGCATCCATACCCAGGTACATCTAACCATGTACAGGTGGACAACACACAAACAGACAAATACGCCAGATAAGTAGGATCAACAATGTTCTTCATCTCGCGCTTTACACAAAATAATTCGCCATGTTTGAACACAAGATTAAAAAATTCAAGTCCTGATACGCATAATTGCGCATTAAATCAAAGAATTTGCATGAAACTTTGAAAATCGCCTCAAATACGTATATCCATTTCATAAAACAAAAACAAATAATTTCATAAACCTGAGCAAGATTAAAAGAATTAGACTTCGGTGAAATAACGAATTTGAACGAGGATATTCCTATGGGAACAACTACACCTATTCCGTCATCTCTCAAGGGGCGCCATTTTAATTGGATCTGGGACTTGTAACTTTGGGAGACTGACAGGGAAATTATGAAACATTTCATGCTTGCATAGGAGAGAGTGATGGATCGTGCGCACTGGCGCGAGACGCCAGAACGAACTCACAGGGGATCCATCGAGGCCGTATCAGTCGGGTAATGTTGAATATTCTAATGTTGGTTACAGATGATGAAGACGCCAAGCGATCGCAGGGAGATGAGTATTTCTCGTGCAGTGCTTACATTTACATCATCATCCATAAATATCGGTTCCAACAAAATCAAATTCGATGAGCAAAAGGAGGTAGGCTAAATATTAAATGATATCAAAGTAACACCTCGCAGAAAAAAAGCATTTGTTGCAACTGTTGAATAAATAGGAAGACATAATGACAAGTTTGCGTTACTCGAAGCTTGCGCTCAACGAATGAAAGTTTAATAATGCAGTAGTTGAATGTAAACAATGTACGTTGTTATTCTTTTCGGCTTAATCTACCAATTATTTCGGTACATCTCTGATGCTAGCTTTTGAAAAAGAAAACAACCTAATGTCCGGTGAATTTATACACCATACTGTGATTAAGACATGACATATTTCCTTCTTCCTTGTTTATTTCAAAAGTTTCTAAATGTTTTTTTTTCTATGCTAATAACTAAATAACTACATTTGTTCTTTCCAACCATTTTTTAAGGAGAATAGTTTTCGTATTAAAGAGGACATAACTGACCTGCCATGTAAAACAAAGTCCTGAAAGTGGGAAAACTTTTTTACAGTCTTTTAATGAGATGCAAAGGCATTTATGTTAGAATCAGATTACATCAATTCGGTGTAACATACATTTTCTCCATTTATTTCGAAAAAGAAAAACATAAGCCAAAAACCTGCTGAGCAATTACGTGGAGGTATTGTACTCATGTCCCTGGGGTGGCATCTCTACAACCATATTTATCCACCTTTCTTCCTTTCCTTAGCAGTTTAGAGTAGGGATGCACCGGATATGAATAGTGACAAAAAAACCCGGTTCCGGTTCCGGCAGGAACTGCACCAAAATCCGGCCGGTTTATTCTAAAAATCTAGCCAGAAGTTTCTTTTATGAAGGTGTTGGTAATAGCTCAAATTTAATAATACCTTCTCTTAAAATTAATAAAAAGTGTCAAAGTATTAAAGAAAGACAATTTAACATGATATTTGATTTAATATTTTAAGCGGTTTGAGCTACTCGTAGAATAAACCAACAAAACCAAGTATGTACGACCAAACTGATACAACTATTGTAAATGAAATGAAGCTTTTCCATAGAGCCTACAATAAACAGTTAATATATAGTGAAAACATTTCTGGCAACTTTTATCAGCATAACAGTGTAATTCAAACACCTAGCTTGATCCAGAAAAGGGCAGGAATGTCACTGGCTGAAAAGGACATGCATTTACAAGGCACCATTAACACTTTGAGGGTAGGTTTAAAGGCACTTGAAATGTAAATAAGGGAGTAATGAATGCAACAAATACTATCTCTGCATCTTTTTATATTGTCAGGGAAACTACAGTGCCCTAGCTTGGCTGTTTCAGAGGGGTTGCCGTACCACCCCTCTGTTTGCCCGCCCGCCCCCTTTTGGACCGCCCTACCCTTTATCAGAAACAAATGTTTCAATAAATGATTAAAACAAATTCTTGAAAGACTTGATAATCTTCATTAAACTCATAAATGAAATACCCTACATGGGTACAGAACACAAAATGATAGCATAGTAAGAAATTGTTCTGTTTGGCTCATGAACAGATGAATGGTCCTTATTAGTCAGAATAAGTTTCATTCTAATGTACTGTGTGATTAAACCTAAAATCACAGAGCCTTAATTTAAGCCTTAAGGAGCCCCTGGACCCAGTGCCGAAAAGGCACAACTCTTTGCACGCCAATTAATGTGTCCCCCAACAGATCTAGCACCCTGCTCTGTTTTAAATCAAGCTAAGGGTCTGAACTACAGTATAATCAGCATAAAAAAAAGGCAAAATTGTTCTCAAAAGTATGTTTTTGTGAATACAATGTAGGGATATTAGCGAAAAGGGACAGGGTGGAGGCAACAAGGGGCATGGTGGAGGCAAAGGGGCAGGGTGGAAGAAAGATGCAGGGTGGAGGCAACAAGGGGCAGGGTGGAGGCAACAAGGGGCAGGGTGGAGGCAAGGGGCAGGGTGGAGGCAAGGGACAGGGTGGAGGCAAAGGGAAGGGTGGAGGCAAGGGGCAGGGTGGAGGCAAGAGGCAGGGTGGAGGCAAGAGGCAGGGTGGAGGCAACAAGGGGCAGGGTGGAGGCAAGGGGCAGGGTGGAGGCAAGGGGCAGGGTGGAGGTAAGGGGCAAGGTGGAGGCAAAGGGCAGGGTGGAGGTACGGGGCAAGGTGAAGCACTCCTCTGAAAGAAAGAAATGTAACCAGAGGCCTATAATAAAATTGTGTAGTTAAATTTGACCATTGGCATTCCTTAATTTTATAATTGTTCATTGTTTCTTTGCCTCATCTCTTTTTTAGGGCTTTGTTCTAATTTTCTTCATGATTTTGATAAGTGTGTTACCACCCCCATACATTGTTAAATAACTAATTTACAGAAAATTATATAATGCAACATATAATACATGTAGTCTCTTTTTCATATAGACGGAGCAGAACGTTTTCCATCTCATGGAGTAATTTACAGTACAATGGAATATCGTCTGATCTTCCAAAAATAACATTCTTTGATCAGCGTAATAAGTGAAATACTGAAATACATTTTTCTAACAAATCTAAATTAAACACTTCTAGAGAATTTTTAGCACAATTAAGCACATTGAAATCCACGTGATATAGCTGGGGGTTTTTTAATTCTAAGGAAAATATTTTATTATGAATATTTTTTACCAAAAGATGTATAAGTGATTCAATTTAAATACTTTCTTTACAACCCATTAATTTGATATAAATTTTTCTCAATATATGAGCTTTTTAAATGTGACTTTTGCACAAACTTCAAAGGAAGTGTACACTATTTTCCACACGAACACATTTACATGTATCAAGCAATCATTCTAAAAAGTTTGTTGCAGTTGTTACCTATGTTCATTTGATGACGTAGTTACACACCACTGAACACTCCAAGTCCTACATGGACATTACACCTTCCAACAAACTATATAATTCACCTTAGATTTCTCCCTTTCCATAATTCTATTTTATTAATGATTCTTTTTTTAGTAAGGAAAAAATCCGGTCCGGTCGAATTTCATCTAAGATCCGACGAAATCCGGTTTCGGCCGGATCCAAAAATTTGAATCCGGTGCATCCCTAGTTTAGGGAAACCCTTGAAATCAAATAGTCTACTAAACATGTTATGAACATACTGAGAATGTTTCGCTAACCTTTTAATAAAAAGGTCAATGACAAAAAGGTCATAGTAGATGAATACAACTGACCTTAGTTTAAGTAAGTTTGATAAGTGTTTTAGATAAATGGCGAGTTCTTATGTAATTCTTTAGCTTTCCAACCAATTCTGACGTCACAATATTGCGTAAAGACCTGTGAAATGGTGAAGCAGTAAACTTATCATAGATTTTAAACAGATGTTTTGCCATTCTAATTACTTTTATTTATTTTCTAATCACGTTTAAAAAAAACAGTTGATGTTGTCTGTTTACCATTGATTGATGAAACACTTTCCTCTTCAAGGAGCTGCGTAACACCTTTCTATTACCTTTATAACCTTTCTTTACTTCTCCCGATGATAGACAATACCATCAATTAAGATATCATTCACTTAGCAAAGAAACAGGAAAACACTTTTTTACATCATGACCAGACGACGCGTTTCTCAAACAGAAAATATCAACATCAAACAAATGTGGTTACTTACATCATTTAAAACAAGTCACGTGATTGTCGAGGTGATATATCTTCCCGAGAACAACATAACTTTCATATCCGTGCCATTTCTTACACCCGAGATGTTATATTTTATCGCCATAGAGTAACTAAGCGTAAATTTACACGCTTTGAGAAGCATGACTATATTTGACTATAAATTTAACGTACGCTTTTGATTCCACATGGAAGGAGTTTTAACATAGGAAATCTTGTACAAATTTTACAAAATGAAAATAAAAGAATTAACACTAGTAAATTGCTTGTATACCGCAAACGCATGAATTGTAAAAGGTAAGCCCGGTGGGATTTGAAAAAGGTAACCGTGAAATGTAAATTCCATTTTGTCCAGATAAATGGCACACAATTGTTTGTAAAGAAAATATTGAAGTTAAACAATGAATGTTAGCACCAATTAAGTTAAAATGGAAATACGTTTTCTGTAAATATGACTTAATTGAATATGTTTTGAGTAAATCTGAAATAAGAGGTTATAAAATCTTCAAAATGTGTTGTTGGCAAATGCTACTTGATCTAAAATTGCATGGATTGATATACAATCTGTTCACCTTTATGCGTCACATCCTCCAATCACTTTCTATGCATTTCTCTGAATCTCAACATTTCTCATTATTTGGTGTTTAATATAAGATTGGTGCTTGCCGACTTGGCGCCATCTTGAAAATTCAGAGATCTGATGCTAATGACCTGGTGACCATTTGCACATTTTTAATAACATTGCTAGAAAATCTTAAAAAGTACGTCTTGGGTCATCGTTACTGTAATCTTGCGACAATCACTTTATGGAAGCGTTTCTATGGATTTTTGTTGATAGCTAAAGTATATATGTTTGCATGTTACTTTGATTTGTTAATTTACTTTTCGTAAAAAAAAATAACTGTTTAACATCCAACACCTTTGGAATACGCAAACACAATTTTCACAAAAAAAATGTCGAAACTTTCAAATTAGATTTCTAACATCTTGTATTTTTCAGAGTTAGATTATAACTTTAGAAAAAATAGTTATCTGCAAAATGTATGCAACTATTTCTCTGTCTGGAAGACACCAAGATTACATGATAGACGAATTGCAGCCGTTTAGTTAAAAAAAAATCGACATATTTACACCAAGACCAAAGGTGTACAGCATCTCCCTAAAGCAAGGGACCATTGTCAGCCGAATTGAATCCAGAAATCATCATTTATTAAAAAATCTTTAGTTTATGTATAATCTATGACGTAGTATAAGTCGAACACATGTCCGAGATTTTCAAATAGTTCTATCAATTGTATTGTTCAAATACAGATATAAATGACTTATGAACATTATCCACAGCTGACTGGTGAGTTGTATAATGACCAAACTCTCAAACAATAAGAATCGCATCTCCCCCAAACACTGCCAATTAAAAACACAATTGATATACCCTAAAAAAAGATCTGCAAATATCTACATAATTTCCTTAACTATATACTGGACCTCAAACTGAATATGCTAAGCAGGTACAAAGGTCAATCTTTCAATCAATTTTTACACAATCTAAATACAAATATTTAAATAAAAGTATGTTTCAATTTACTTTTCACCTTCACAGGATCAACCTTGTCCAATAAAAACAGCCCATCATAGATTTTGTAGTACTTCAAAAAGAATAAAATTAAGAGAAAAACTTGATGTAATTCCCGAACAATTGGATATTTACAAGAATGAAGATAAACCTTTAATTCCAGGCAGGAAAGTGTAATAGAAGAACATATGCTTGCAAGCTCCGATTCTTCATGAATTTTTAAACAATCTAGATACAAATATTGAAATAAGAATATGTTTCAATTTACTTTTCACCTTCACAGGGTCAACCTTGCCCGATAAAAAGAACGCATCATAGATTTTGTAATGGACACGTCAAAAAGAACAAAAGAAGAGAAACACTTGATGTATTTCCCGAACAATTGGGTAATTTCAAGAATGAAGATAAACGTATAATTGCAGGCAGTAAAGTGCAATAGAAGAACAGATGCTAGCAAGCTCCGATATGAAATGTTTCATTATTACGTCACCAAAGAAGTCATATTGCAATCATAATAAAAATCATACAATTTTTGCCGGGGGAGCTTTTTTGTTATAATGAATATAATCTGTCTTCTTGACATGAAGACAAATGAGTTTTTGTTAAAATAATCCCAGAGATTCATATCTAAAAATATGAAATAATACAAATGTGATATAACTAACAGACGGTGTTACGTTTTTGCTTTCCATCAACTTATTTTAAAGACACGAAGATTAAGACTAAAGGCGCTATTTTGAAATCTGGTTAATTAAAAAGAGGCATATGGCGAACACAATAAAATGGATTGCGAGTTGTGAATAGTTCGTTTTACCTCATGTTCCAAACGTGGTATAGCTGACTTTAAAAGTGCAAATCACAATAGAAGAGAAAAGATGAGAAAAATTCTTCCCAATCAGCCAATTGTCTCGGAAAGGTCATGGTTGAAAGGAATTGCATAGCAAAGTCAATAACAGATGTCGTTCAGCAGCCGTTTGGTTAAATTGTAAACATCATTTTCGTCATTGATAAATGTGTTCCAGTTGGATGTTGTTAAAATGTGTTAAAATTTTAGCGTTTCTAACCAAAGTTTTACCAAATTTCTTTAATTTTATGTTTTCTATTTGAATGTTGATTTTCCTATTGAGGAGTTAGCTCAGTTGAATAAACTGAGCCGAAGTTACTTCTGCATGTCTAATGACTTTTTAACTAAAGAAAGATCTTAAGGATGCATGAGCATCCATTTAAAACTTTTCAAGGTGCGGTAATTTTGAAATAATTTGTTTTCTACAATTTTCCTCAATATGTCGCAAAAATTTGTTGCTACGTTGTGCTTGCAAATGCACGAATAGAGAATTTCACGGTAAAACAAAATTAACTCAAAGTTTGTTCCAAGCAAAACGTAAGCCTTGTTTCAGGGGTTAATTTCTTTGATTGAGCTTATCTTTCATTGATAAGAAAGAGACTGCGATTCACATGTAATAGATACAAACAATTCTATTATGGAAAATGTGATTTAACGTTATCCGGCATGACGGAATATTTTACGGGGGTGAACAGATATGCTTGGCCAATGACACGTGATTAACAATGTCCAAAATATAACATGTAAAATATAAATTGTTACGAGTAAAACAATATTAAAAAAAAACTAATCAGATTCCGTTTTTGACGTAATCACCATTTCCTACGCGTTAGAAATGACATTTATAGTCTTCATTTAACATTTTGTACGCAAAATGATATTTCTTTACCAGTAACATAAGAAATAAAGATTACGCCTAAAAACGAAATCTGATTGGTTAGTGGTTACTTATTTTATTTTTACGTGTAACGGTTTTTTTTTGGGTTTTTTGTTCTCGTAACATTTTAGATGTTATGACAGTATGAACCACATGGCCAACCACCCTATACACTATACACACATTACATTGACGCGCCTCGAAAAAGTTGTATCGAAAGTCGAGTGGAAATAGCCTTGATTTCTCATAATGTAAATCGTGCAGGTGGCAAGCAGCGCGAGTCGAGATTATATGGTCTTAGTGGAACCAGGGAGTTGCCATTTTATATACTCATATTCTGGTATTTGAATGGATTTACAAAAGCAATCGATTTCCTGATAACACAGAGTTGCAACATAGCAAAGATGGTTCGGCCTTACATATGTGTAAGATGGAGGTTGCCATTTGCCATAACAAAGATAATGAGAGAATGCATTGAGATATGCGACGTGATAATACTTAAGCAGGTACATCTATTGTTCGTGCAAATCACTCGTAGAACGGAAATATAGTTTTATAGTGAAATGAACTTTGTATATTCCACGTTTTAAGTGGTAAGTAATCAACCATGATATATAAAGTCACCAATGAACAGGTACATGAAACTATATGAAAAAGAAACATTTCGTTATAATTAATGTTATATTTAATATTAATCAACAGATTATCATTTTCCATTACGTCACAATTCACTAATTCTATCATTAATTGTTACTCTAGCGTATAGTCATTTGATGTACAATATACGTCCCGATAAAAGAACCATCTCCTCAACTGCGTTTACAGACGTCATGCAGTCGTTTTGTTCAACTTTTACATTAATGTTGTGCATGAAGAGTTAATGAATAGGATACTGTATATATATATATATATATATATATATATATATATATATATATATATACATATACATAAATATATATATATACATAAATATATATATATATACATAAATATATATATATATATGTATACTATATATATATATATATATATATATATATATATATATATATATATATATATATATATATATATATATATATATATATATATATATATACATATATATATATATATATATATATATATATATATATATATACATATATATATATATATATATATATATATATATATATATATATATATATATATATATATATATATATATATATATATATATATATACATATATATATATATATATATATATATATATATATATATATATATATATATATATATATATATATATATATATATATATATATATATATATATATATATATATATATATATATATATATATATATATATATATATATAACAATTGTATAGAAGTTAGAAACTGAACATTCAAAGATGAAATGGTTTAAGTTTCTATTCCTTTTCTAAACTTATATTTGAAATTTGAGACTGATAACTTTTGAACGTTAGGACAGCGAGGTATCATGGAAAATGTCACAAAATGGCATCACGAAAAGTTAGTAATTAAATGAAATTCCACCTTATTTTATACCCTCTTCCAGGCTACGTGCTCGAAGAATTCCAACTACTAATTCTATCTATGCTTTCCTAATAATCAAGCTAAGAAAGAAGCATACAGAGAGACTGTCATTTCAAATGCACTAGTTGGAATTATCAGATTTTCATGCGCTTTATCATAACAATGTAGAATTAATGTCTCATTAAGCATTCAAGAAATTGATCAGAAAACCGTAGTTCTCCACTTACTGAGATTTGAATCATTTAAAAAAAGGTAATTTCATATTTCTATATTCCGTTGTAGAATTAATTCTATACCAACATGTAATATACCATACACTATGTAGCACCTTCGATCAGCAACTTTACCAGCATACACAATGAAGAGGCCCAAATAATTTGACTCAACATTTTAAAACGAATTCATTTTTTTTTTTTAAACCAATCGGATCAAAATTACATTGATTTGTTGAAAATCATACAAAATAAATTGTCGACTTCTTACAATATTTGGGAATGAATTACCTGTGCCTTACGCCACTTTCAAAAATCAAAACAACGTAAAGTAAATTATCGTGAAAGTTGTAATCTTATAAGTTATAACGCAACATTTTCAATTATAATTTTTGACACACACTACAGATGGTATGTTTATACTTTTAAAAACACGATTATCACATCATTCAGTTCAATCTTATTTACATTCGCTCATGTTCATATTTGGGTAAAATCAAATCCTGCCAAAATCTTCAACAATATGGGTTCCTTATCAGGATGAATACACTTGCCTCGTGAGATTAAAACAGATGGAAATAAAAGAAAACGCAAAAATAATTAGCAGAAATGACCGCCTTCTGGTTTAAATGATGAAAGATAAGATTTTCTTCGAGATGGGCCTGTAATTTTGTTTGCCAAAAACTGGCTTCAATTATTTGGATTCAAAATATCATATTTCTGTCTCCATTACTGCTGGTAATTGGTGAAACTGATTCCCCATCTAAACGGTATTCAAGCGCTAAAACTTTTAAAAAGATTTTGTTTGAATTGATAATGATCTCTTATCAAGATTTTTAGAACATACTACTTTCCTGACGTTTCGAGACTCAGAAGAAGCACATAAGCATTAAATACATACTTCAGAATTCATGTAAACAAAACTGATGTATTGATACATCTGAAGGGAGATAAGCAGGAATGTTATTGTCGTAAATATGGCAAAAGGATAACTACTAGCTCAGTGAGGAACAGAAGGATAAGGGAGTTGCCATTTAAAAAATGTAAATTCTTTAAAGGATCGATGGATAGGTATGAAAATATACAAGTCTTGTTGCCATAAGTTTAATAACACTCCAATTTCTCATATAAATTCATCATTTTTTTAAATTATGTGCAAAAATAGTTTGAAGGGGTGTATCTGTACCTGATCATTGCCATGGTGATGAATTTCTAAAGCTTAATTGATCAGTTGATCATGGCACTTGTTAATTGATCAATTTTAACCGATTTTGTGGAATTTGTTGATATGGTAATGTATTAGATTGTTTAACATTTTAGCTAAAAGTAACATACAAGTGTTGTTACCATAAGTTTAATAACACTCCAATTTTTTCATATAAATTCATTATTTAAGTTAACGTGAATTGAACAAAACATACAATCTAAATTTTCTGATTGGTCGATGTATTTACAAAAATACCAACAAGCCAATCAGTGACCCCCCGTCAAAGTGACGTCACTGGAATGTATCAGATTTATTCGTGACACGTAAGCAATTTTCTTGGGACAAGTTTGATGCTCGTCGAATGAAGTGCAACTTGCTATACATATCGTCAACACAGCAACAATGACCATGTCATGTGATTGAGGCATCCACGAATAAATAATTAAGTTTATGAATCATTAATTAAATAACCATAACAAGCGCTATAATCTTAACAAGAGGATTCAAACAGAGGGTGTTTGGGGCACAATACATTCCATTACCATTATCATTCACTTGAACACATTGAGATCTCGAAAATGCGTTGGGCGACCTCTTAACAGTGTTTACCCTTTTCACTTTGTTAACATTTAGATTAGCATTTAAGCCCCACTTAGGACAGTTGTGGGTGGATCCATTTTTGATATTGATTGTTACCTTTTATTTCCCAAACATATTACCCAGTTTAGGGCGCCATCGCTGTGAGTCTGGCCCGCCCCTGGATTCCCATTTCCATTGTTTCCCCGAAATTGATGTGTCTTAAAGTTGATCAAATCCAGTTATTAGAAAAGGGACTCTATTAAGCCTCCGAGTCAAACCTTTCATTACGGCACAGTGGATATTTTTGAAGTGTTTATACAACTGTACATGGAATGGTTTTTATTTATTATTATTATTTTTGTATATATGTTTTTTTTCTTCTTGAACTTTAAACAGTTAAATACGCAAACGTCTCCGTAGTTGTATGCGTAGTGGTGTACGGTTGGACAGGTTGGAGTAACAGACCTCCGTGGTGTAGTGGTTAGTGCTTTGTCCTCTCACCCGCACATCCCGGGTTCGAATACCGGTGGGCCTGCAACCAGTGAGTTCACAACTGGTTATCAAAAGCCGTGGACGTCCAGCACTGGATGCTTTCGGGACGTTAAACCTTGCCATGCTATGCTATGCTATGCTATGCTATGCTATATAACAATACAGACTTAATCAATTGCTATTAAATTATCCCAATTGTTATAATGCAAAATGGTCATTGTAAAGTTTTGCATTATTTATTTTTTTGCATTTTTGTTTAAAACTCGATAAAAATAAAGCTATAGGTTTGAGGTTATATGGCTATTTTACTCACCGAAATATACCTGTGATCCTCAAAGTTTCCTGGGGAATGAAAACCGGTTTGACTGAAAATACCCCTACGCACACGTTAAAATGTAAATAATGTTTAAAAAGTCATATATAGAAATAATGACGTCAGTGTTCTAAGCTTTGGCGTTATTTTGTTTTGTTTTCTTTTTACTCCCAACAAAGGAATAAAGCAATTTTCCAATAAGTCACATTACAGCATTACCGAATACATATTTTTCATATCTAATTCATTTGTTCAGTGTTCTTATAGTACTTTTTAGCAAAAGAAAAACCGCATAATAAGCAATATTGAATCAAACTTAACCCTGTGGCTATAATTTTTTAGAGAATCGTAAGGAAATGCTGATATAGTTTTATTGCAATGAAATTTGTTAGGAAGTGTTGCTAATAACATTTTCATAAAAGTTCTAAGAACTGCTATAAACTTTTTGTTTACATTCTAAAATTATTTCTATCTAAAAGATATTAGAAGATTTTGAAAATATTTTTATATTCTGAAATTGTTTGCTTTCTACAAGTGGTTGATCAAATCTAAAGGTTTATTTGATATATACAATAACTATGACAGAAAGAAAGGCACATCGCTTGTGATGTTATTAATTGAACAATTATTTTCTATGCGATTTTACACCTTTATGAAAAGCTTTGATGAGAGAAGTGTAAAGAATACAATTAGTATTAGTACAAATTAGTCATTTTAAAACAACGTTTCATTCAGCAGTTTTTGCTAAGAGACTATTTTCATAAACAAAGCTCTGTATCAAGCGGAAAAAGAGCATTCATCAATTTATATATTGTCCTTTCCGTTTTACAGTATAAAAGTCGCTTCTTTATTGTCTCCATGCGAGCGGACGTGTACGAATTTATCAGCGGCCTTCGAATGGACATATGTAGAGAGAATTAACTACCCATCATGCCAACATTTCTGAATTTGAAATAAGCTTTCTTTAAAGAATTAACCATCTGCTATGATCTCTCTTAAACAAAAACAACAGATAACTTTTCGCCGAATCTTTCTAAAACAATAAATGAATCGTTTTGTAGAATTTTCACTCATTTTTTATGAATGGGATATAATCGTTAGAAGATGCAAAGGATCTGAGCACCTAATTGTCATAATTGTTTGCCCTTCCACTCACTATTTGCGGAAAACGGTGTGAGCTACCTTTACGCATGCCGGGATGAAAGGCCGAAAGGTCGCCCGTGTGCCGTACGCACAAATTACACGCGAGAAGCGTGGCCGGGGGGTAAAATAGGCCGATCGCGAGTAGTTGCAAAAACTCCTTTATATGAAAGTTCTAACGTGTTTCAGGGGATGTATTTTGGGAGACGATAAAATGAAAGAAAAATGAATGCTGTTTTATTATGACTGTCGGATTAGGCTCTAAGCTGTTTTCTGGGAAGATGAATCTGGGCAAATAATAAGGAAATATTCGTTTGTGTTAGAAACGCTGTGGCAGCTCTGTAGTTAACAGAAGCATTGAACTGAGGGAAGTTGGCGATTAAATTTAGTAGCGCAACCATAGTGCATGTATGAGGTTATCCTCTGAAATTTGGGGACAGTCGGAAAATTTGAAAATCGGGGATTAAGTATAATGGATTTAACGGTCGTCAGAAGATTTGTGCCGTTAGTGTGTTTATTACATAGGCGGCGGAACCGTCCCAATCACCCGGACCATGGTCGGGAAAAAATTTGTCCGACAATGGTCCGACCAAGGTTATACAATAATCATTCTTGTGATATTAGGCCTATATTCAGTATTTTACATAATGTTCTAATGTATAACTAACAAACGCTCTTCGTTTTCGTCAGAATTCGCGATTAATATTTCACGAAAAAAATGTTTCAAAATAGCGTGGGTACGCCGTATTAAGTTCGCAATACCACGTATATTACGGTAAAGTCCTAAAGATGGGCGCGTCTTATGTTTAATTGCTTTAAAGGATTAGTTCAGAGGTCAAGCATGTACATTGTATATGGAAGAAGACTTCAAAAGAAACAAAATGCTGAAACAAGCATTCCAAAATCTTATTCCGTTAAGGAGATATTAAGTGTGAATTTTGGTATCCTTTTTGAAGAAACGACTGAAATTATAGTTGTGATGTCACTGTCTCAGTTTCCTTAAATTCTTTATGTTTTCTATCCTACTTTGTCCTTCGATTTTGTCAGTTTGTGGCTTAAAATCGCCTATGTCAGGAAAGTATACCTGTAAGTATAATTATGATTTAGCACCTGAAGTAAGTTTGAGGGAAAATAACTAAAATAGCAAAAAAAGTAAAATGAATTTTCTTTAAAATACATTAACAATTGTTAAGAATGTGAGGATAGGGGCACCAACCTTCCATAGTAGACTTACTACACCAGTCAATTCTACACAGATAAGACCGAGTTTTAAACTTGAATATCTCCTTAACGAAATAAGATTTTTGAATGATTTTTTCACCATATTGCTTCTTTTAAAGTCCTCTCTCATATAAGATAAACTTGTTTGACCCCTGAACTAATCCTTTTAGGTGCATGCTTTTAGATTGACAGGATGAATTACAAATGAAAAACAATATACTTTAAATTAGGGAAATAATACTCTATAACTTGCCTGTTAGAAGTATGTTGTCGTGTAATTTTACTGAGAATAGGCTAAATGACTGCGATACTTAACAAGAATTTAAAAGTAATAAGGCTGTGCCTGGAGTCTAGAAGAATTTATCCCCATGGCAATATTGTTGCTAACTCAGTCAGAACTGTAAAAATGAAGTCCTTACAAAATGCAAAAAATACAGAGCTTCCGGGGGCCTCGCTCGCCCCTGGCCTCCACCAGGGCGCCCCTAGCCTCCACCAGGGCACTTAAGCCTGAACCCCACGCTGAACATTGTCGGCCCAATAATTTCAACCTTCCGCCGACTCTGCTACTTGTTTGTTAAACATTCCACACATTTTGCAATTTGGGTTCTATATTTTAGCATAATATAGCATAGCAAGGTTTAAGGTCCCCGATTAATGTCCCTGGACGTTATATCAAGACGGCCACGGCCTTTGATAACCAGTTGTGAACTCACTGGTTGCAGATCCACCGGGATACGAGCCCGGGACGTGCGGGCGAGAGGACAAAACACTAACCACTACACCGCGGAGGTCTGTTTTTTTTTTTTTTTTACACTAATCAAGTCATTTCAAACATGGCCATGAATAGGAATTAAAAGTATCTTTCTCTCCTGGAAAAAGTATTATTATGCCTTCATCAGATAAATACAGTTGCAGGAGCAGCTGGAATGCTTTAACTATCGCATATAATACACACCAGCATATTTCTTAAACTAAACATAACCTAGAAGGGAAATCAGGTGAAGGAGGGGTCGACACAGTCCCCCTCCCCAATTTTCGAGAGTGAAATTTTGATGGTTAACATTACATTGTTTCCAATAAAAAGTTTGGTTCATACATCTTTAATATAGCTAAGTTAATGTCAATTTTGTTTTGAAATGAATTATTTTGTTACCACTGAGATTTAAAAATAATTTAAATGACCATCAAAAATATTCAGATCATATCACTTTTGAAGCTATTTTGAAGATATACGACGGGTAGAAAATATGAAGGAATATATCGTCCTACAGAAATATAAACAATAACGAATCATATGAAAATTGTGTTACGTAGTAGCACATAACTGCACAGAAGTATATGATGCACTGTGTAATCTATTCTTTCATGGAACAGTAGTTACAGTGGCCTTTACGAGGAGAAACGATGTTTTAATTTTATTTTTGAAGGTACCTTTTATAACGTTGATTAACGTAGAATGCGCTAAAAATTAAAGAATATCATCAAAATCTAAACAGGCATAACAAATAAACACAAACTTTAAAAACTTAAAAAGACAATTTTAGATCATGTTTAATCAATTTCATTTTGAAAATTCTGATGCGATATTCAATGAAACGCTGAATAAATCAATTGTTATGGTATTAATTTTCTCTCTTCAATTTTTTTTAAAGCTTCTTTTACCTACTAATAATTAAAATTTCATTTTAATGGTCAATTTCGAAAAACTATTTTTTTCTTCAAATTTGTTTTTAAAATATAGCAAAGTCTAAGTTAATTGGGTAACTTCGACAATTTACATCGAAAAATGTTCATGTTATTCAGAAAGTATGAAAAAAGAGTAAGATAGATTATTAAATAGAGATTATTTTAAGTAAAAGAGAAAGGAAGTATGACACAACTCACTCTTGCACGCACCAGGAGGAAGCGGCGCTCTGCGGGAGTGTAGATCCATCATCATCGACATTGTTATGGAATTCATTCAAATGAAAAATTACAGATACAACAGTCAATTTAATACAAAAATTCGCGAAAATAGAGATTTTACCCCAAAACGAAATTTTCTTGAAGCTGTTTCGTTAGAGCAACTAAAACTTTAAAGTTGTTTTTACTGAAAATCGCTGTAACTTTTAATTTCGCTGAGAAACTAGGATATTTGTAACTTTTAAGAAAAATCACATAAAGTTATCTCCTCAGTCAAATAATGTCTTCTTCTTTAAATCCTTGAAGAATTGTTTGCTTTCCGAAAAATTGGTATTAATCCGTTAGTGAAATATTTCAATTAAAAAATGTTGTCGTATTTTCAATTATGATGACTTTGTTTCACGGCGCCAAATGGAAATTTTCTTTTCTAAATTCATTGATGATTTAACGATTCATAATGCGCTAAATGATGTGTTAATATTCAATAACTTATCCTTTCCACTGCTTGCAATAGTAGGATCAGTTACACAGCAGCGAACCGGAAGATTAACTTTTCCAAAGTCAGAATCAATTTGCCCTCTTTAACACATTATTGCACAATTGAAACAAATGTCAAGCAAATAAATTCATTTTATCGTTAACACTTAAGCATGGATGAAAACATTTCAAAAATTAGAAAAAAAAATCAATCAGGTACTTCTGAATAAAACGAGTGGGTAGATAAATATTGTTGCTGTTTTCGACAAGTTAAGCAGTTCAGCGATGCGTAGCCGGGAATATTCACACTTTCACTTGAGCAATCTAGCGAAGACTAAGAATCGAATTCTCTTATTCAAATGCAAGTTGATTTCTTCCTGTCTCATCCGCTTCAAGTTTGGTCACACGAGCTTCTCTGCCTGGTGATGCGAAGCTGTTTTAACTTACACCTTCCTCGGTAATACGTTGCATGTAATTATCAAATTCGACAAAATATGTAAGGCACTCTGTTCTGAAATAATGTTCACGTTAAACTATCACAGGCTTGATTAACTCCACAAAGGTATATGAATTGCTTGTTGAATTTCTACCATCATATTTGTAACATCTTATCTAACAATCTGGCTTCGCGTTTCTCTTTATCGGTTTTGTTCATCAGTTGGGATATTATTTTCACTCAGAACTGATTTTCACCTTTTGGAAGAAAATCTACTTTTATTTGTGTGCCTCAAATGGCGTATATTTCATTGTTTATCTTTGCGAATAAACACTTAACTTTTTTGTGTGTTAATAATACAAGTGTGAATTCTCCGAAATTCTTAAGACACCTCCAGTGTAATGTCAATTGATACCCTTTCAAAAACTTTTCAGAAAAATTGAAAGAGGAAATAGTATCTAGAATTCGGTGATAGTTTTGAGGTAGATTTCAACAATTTGTACCCTTACGACAGACTAATTTATACTAATAACCCTTAATAGACCATGTGTATTAAAACACATTCAGGTAAAAAGGTAAATAATCAAAATATCTTAACACGATTCCAACTGTTCGCTATCATTTCAAGTACTGCACGGAAAAATTCCACCAATTTACCCTTTTCCAAGTTGATCTCAAAACGTGAAAAATGTCTTTTCTGTGACGAAAATTGCTCAAATTAAAACAGACTTGCTAAATCTAAGTCGAACTTCATTCCAAAATTAACTTTTATAAACGAACATCGAAACGTGTCGCACTTGACTCGATTAAATGACAATATACAAGCAACTTGCTGTACTTTAGCATCAATATTAATGATAATTACATCCTCAGCCTTAAGGAGCTTTTCCTATTGGTCGCTCTTGCGCGTAGAGTTATTGGCTGATTGGCTTCGCTTGGGTGACGCACGCGCTGTGGTTGAAGAATTCAACATGCAATTTAACACCCAATCAACAGGGTGGAAAAAGAAAATAGGAAAATCATCGTACTTTTAAGAGATAACTATTAAGTAATGGGTGCGTGTGAAAGGGAAGGACACGGACTTGTGGAAGTTGACAAATCTGAACAATGCCGTTTCAGATTTGACAATTGTTATGTTTATCTAACAATGATTGAAAACATTTTAAAGCTATTAAGGGTAAACGTTTTTCCATCGATATGGTTTATGAAGTAAGAGGTAAATTTCAAGATTCTATGTTGTTTGAAACAACATTTAGGATCTTCAAACAAACAAAATTGATATACTTGTCCATCTGCCCGATGTCATCATCCTGTAGGCTGTAATCATAGACGTCATGCAGACGTTTTGTTTCAATTTAGTGATAAATGTACAAAAAGACTAAATAATGAACCATATGTTATATAAATAGTAGAACTGTTGACTATGCAAATTAAAAGACAAATGCTTCTTAAAGTTGGTAATGTTTAAAAATTCTTCAATAACTGTTTCACGCTTCATGAGTTTAAGGCCCTCTCTCGGACAGTATATACGAGACGTATTCGTATGGCACGTACTAAAACGAATTTACTTACAAAAACTCGTAGTACAAAAAATATCGTTACATGACCACGAAGACTTGAAATTTGAATTATATCTATGTTTGCATCGCACTTATTTTATCACAAAGGCCCTAGCATACTCTAAATTACCAAGGATTCCTTCAGTTGCCAGTCTGGCAGTCATGTCAATCTTGTAACAGAGGGCAGCGGTCAGCACGACAGTATACTCTTATTTGTCTTCGATGCAGGAGTTAATGAGTCTTTTAATTTGTCCTACGTTTTTATTAAGACATGTTAAGACAGATTACGTAGATGAATTACGTCACACCTTACATTTTCTACAATAGGTAATACATTTTTATCGAAAATTAAATGTTTTTAATTTTTACATATATTTTTTAAGTTTAATCCAGGTAGTAAATTCCAGTTACCTCACTAAACCCTGTTTTTAGTACTTTTCTTACACAAAATAGTCACAATAGTCACAAAATAACAGAAGATGTATTAATATATTTACAGTCTTTTCAGGAATTTGAGGATGTGATGTCACTCTTAGTCTCATATTAGTCGCTTCTTTACAAACCAGACAGAACTTTAATAACCCTTTCACGAAATAAGATTATCAAATGCTCTCTTCACCACTTTTTTATTTTATTTATAATGCTGTATTCAAACACGATGACAGTATTTGACCACATGATCTTATCCTTTCAAACCGGATACTAACTTAAACAGAATGACAGGAACATATGCCTGTATTTGTATCAGGGCACGCTTTACTAGTGGTCTGGAAATGGAAAAGATGAAGATAAATGTGAAATATCACAAAGAGAGATAAAAAGAGTGTTTTGATCCAGTTTAATGTGTAGTGAAACATTATAAATTAGTTTAATTCTTACATAATCAATTTTGGGGCCGTCATTAGGCTCTAAAATCACAGCCAGGATAGTTTCGTCTCATTCACCACTTGTCACAGCCTGTGGGATTACTTTCAATTTCGTCCAGCCAGCCTGGGTCAGTTTTTTGTATTCATTTTGATGGGTCCCCGTCACCAGGCGTCTGTTTTCAAGGGTGTCTTGTACAGCATTAGTAGGTGTTTTCAGTGCACAGATTCAGGCTTGGGGCAGGTGGAAGTCTAGTTGTTTCTTGAAGTATATTCGTCCTCCCGTCCAATCTTTTTCCCCAGTCAGGTTTGGCGACTCATACAGAGCGCGGGTTTGTCCTTTAGCTGTTTAGTAGTTGTAATTGGGAACGATTCGGTTTGGCTTACCATGCTTATGATGACAATTTATCTTAATTCTTTTCTTAGTCCCCCCCATACCGACATTGTTTGGATAGTGGGTAATAGTATTATCCAGTGGGCAGCCATCTATTCAGTGAACCATTGAGCTGACCTCAATCTGGAGATGTCCCATTCCACAATTGTATGGCGAGGCATTTCAGGGATGAAGCTCAGCGAGTTTTCAGCTCGGTTTAGCTGTTTAGGGATTTTGTTGGCCGAGTGGAGAGGAGCTGGTTGCTCAATTGGGTGGTTATCCACTTGGGCACCAATGATCTGGTGTCCTGTCAGCTGGCCTGATACAAGCTAACATTCTTGTAGCCATTGGCGTAGTAAAGGAACTGGTGCCTGGTGCACACCTGGTTTGGCAATCATATTTTTAGGAATGATGGGGTGTACTTTTCGGACCCGGAAAGGGCACGCTTTGTTCCTCTGGAATTTGCAGCTGGATTTGTCCCTATTTAGATTCTACCCCAAGTTTTTCCAGTATCCCTTTTTTGATTCTATGTTTTGTTTGTGCCATATTTCCCCTTAGTTTTATATCCTCCATTTCGATTTATTGTGTTTTTATAAGCCAATTTTTGTGGGGCCGGTCCAACTTCGTGGGCGGTGTGGTGGTCTTTGTTTCCTAAATTTGTGGCCTATTTGACCTATTATTCGTGCTATGTATGATATATTATATGCTTGACTCGATTTAGCTCAGGGAGCAATTGTTTCTCATATTTATATCTCTTGAACCTGGCCAGGGGTTGTAGCCCGTTGAGCATTTTCGCCACCATTTTGGCACGTAATTTGGGTCATCATTTTGACCAATAAATTTATATTTTGTGGCAGGCTCTGCCAAAATGGTATTTTGTTTTGTGGCAGGTGTTGCCAATTTTAGTAATAAAGGTTGTGGCATTTTTGCCAATAAACTCAAATTCCTTTTCTTTTTGTCATTTCTGCCAAGTGTCTGAATAAACCTCACAAATTAAATTCTTTAGATGGGAAACGTTAAAGGCATTTTCGAATGTATGATTCAAGGTCAAAGTAGTGATATACAAAATACTGAACGGACGAATAGTTTAAATTCATTAGCCGCATCCATTCTGCAACTTGGCCATGACTGATTGTTTTCTGATTTTACAGTTTAATGCTTTATGATATAAATACTCTTCTTTGGTTTATTTTCTGGGAAAACATGATAGCGAGAATTATATGGAATTCGTCACGTACATTGCTTTAGCTGATTGATTAAGGTAATTAATTGATTGAATAAAGATATATGAGCTGGACCATGTGCAATATACCTTACGTTATGATGTGACTCAAAACTATGGCTGACTGGTTCACCAGGTCACGCAGTAATGCCCAAAATGAAATAAATAAATGAATCGTTTTTTTAAATGTTTTGTGTCCTTCTTTGCGCTTACATGTGTAGAAATGAACTTTGTAACGACGCCGTCTTACCCGGACGCTAAAAAGCTTTAACGTCTTACCCGGACGCTATCTACCTACTGTGGTGTAGCGGTTATCATACCTGTCTACAGACCACAAAGCCCCGGGTTCAACGTCCTGGGGTTACGCCAGTGCACGCACAACTGGTTAAAGGCCGTGGACATTGAATGGTTGTCGATCTTATGTCTGTCCGTACGACCGTTCTCGTAAAAAGCGTTTTAAGCGTCTATTAACCGAATACGCAGGCGACGACCCCGTCATTGTAATTGTGTGTTCAACTTAACATCTTACCCGGACGCTAAAAAGCTAAGCACATTAAACCTATTGGTATTAAAGGCCAGTTACTGGTTACCGTGTTAACGTGGATATAAACAGATAAATATACAATACAATTAAACGTTTTTGACTGGTCTAAATATTTGTACTAAACTAATACTGAAAAGGCAATCAACTGCTATACACTGTGTAGTTACCTGTATTTCCCTTTCCTTTTTAAGTTACGCATGCTGTCACACTCAGTGAAAAGTTAAAGAGGAAATCTTGACTCGAGAAAATTGCTTGACCGCCACCGATAATTCTGTTACGTCACTTCCGGGAGGGTTATAACTTATTTGCCCAACACTACAGAATACAAAATTACTGTGCTGAAAACTGAGCGTGCTTGATATAATTTATAGTCTCGTACATGTCGTATCAATCATTTCTACAAATCTACGAAAGCTTTAAACTAAATTGTCCCTTAATGAAGCGATTAATAGAATTTCACAATCGAAATGGACATTCTTTAAAGAATCGCTCTTTTTGTGACGTTTTAAATCATAAAAACTATTAATGCATATTTTTTTAATTTTCAATATATGTACAAATGTTCTAAAACCATTCAAAATTCGTCTCTTCGGTATAAGTATGGTGGATGTGTGGTGCATTATGGGTAATGTTACTTAATGACGAAGCAATCCTTGATTTGAAGGGTCTAAAGTGATTCCTATAATAAACGTTTATAACGGACAGGTAATGCTCCCATGCAATTCCACATTAAGTTATTCTACTGTAAATAATATAACTTTTATAATTCGGTAAGTGTGAGATAGATGTACCACGAAGAAAAGTACAATGGTTTATGATTTTTTTTGTGTGTGGAAATGTTGATTAAAAGAGGCAACTATTACAAAGCTGGTAAAAGTAACTGGTTGTTAAATTTGACCGTTTTTAACATCAAATAGATGGTTGGAGATAATTGTGATACGGTTTATCATTAAAGGAGCACTAGACCGAAAAGTGAGGGCGCTTATTTTTGCGAATATCTCAGATATATCATCCACAAAAGATCAATAAACATAATGCCTCCATAGCCTACAGACGACGTGAGGGCCAAGAATACTTGAATGTTCATATTAATCAGAGATTTGCTATACCGTTGCGTGCTAGATAAGTATTTGATTTTTTGGGGACCCCCTTAAAATACGCTTTCACTTTTCGGTCTAGTGCTCGTAGCTTTGTAGCTTTTAAAATAACGAGACACTGGACGCTGCTGACCCTTTATTTCGTTAGTCCGACAGTCCGAAGCCATTCGTCAAAAAAAAAGTTTTCACACAACAGCTCAAGCTATTTATGTTCAAGCTGTTAATTTTACTTTTGGTGACAACCAGACAACGGTAAATCATATCAACTACACGTGTCCAAAGATAACCAAACAACGCTCTTAAGTTCGTTGCATAAATACAGATACTTAAACAGTTAAAAGCTTGTTTAAAAACCATTAGGCTCTGAAAAGAGCAGTTTTTCAAAGACGAACTGTCGAAAACATTTTTTTTAGATTTTGAGTAAAGGCTAATTAAAGTTTGAAGATATTTAATTGACTTTTTGTCCTTTTGTTATGATATGTGAAAGACGCTCAAAAATCTTTCTAAAAATTTCTCTCTTAAATTTCAATCAAAGCAGGTCAGGAGTAAAGCAGGGGCAGGGTGATAGAATCCACCGTCGCGTAATAGTTTTCAATGTGTCGGGGAGTGACAGATTTGTTTTGTTTCAAAATAACATAATATTATCCCCCTGTCGGGGAGGTTTATTCCTATTTCGGTCAAATCCTATAGCACCATCCGAGGGCCGAGGCCAAGGCCGTCTTCTTCGTTAGAACATGCAACTATACTGATAGCTCCATCAGTCCATGGTTAGAAGTTGGTTGTTACAGCTTCACCTTCTCTTATTCAGTGACGTTTAGCAGAAGAATTAAGATTAATTGATATAAAATGAATACGTCTGTCTATTCATAAAATATTTGTTAAAAAACAACTGAAAATTCCAACATCTATGAAATGGTAAGTTTGAACCAATTTGTGTAGTAATTTGTTGGAATATTTTACTTATAGGTATACACTTTAGCAGATTATATGTAACAATATAGTTAATACTTCAGCGACTTAGAAATTAGGCACAACGTTTAAAATCTGTGACGTCAATATTCATATCGGAGTGAGATGTCACGTGTATGTTTTCTATAGTTTTTATTTTTGAGTCCACCTTCAATACAGAAAATATTGCTTGATTTACCTTTTAAAGACTAATAATGATTATAATTATTAATAGTAATACTAAGAACTATTATGACAATTACAATTATGATAATAACAATTAAACACTAATAATTGTAAATCATAAATTCCCCGATTTCACAATACATTCAGCATTGTTCCAATCCAACAATATATGATTTTCACAATTTGTTGAAAGACTGGTGTGTAGATTGTGACGAAAGTTTAGTAATTTATGGTTTTTCCAATTTTTGATTGACTTTACTAGTATAGGAAAATGGTTTATTGTTTTGTTTGCCAATTTCTCCATTATAGACAAATGTAACCAGACATTGCGGTCCATCGGCAACAGAAGGTTATTAAAAGCTGTCATCATCTGATAACTGCGAAGTAATGATGGCTGACCGGTAATTTGAACACCTTTGGCTAAAAAGACGCGTTAACACAACTGCCAAAGCTATGTTCAACGTTTACATCTTCGTATGACAACGGTCAATAAACTAATCAAAACGACAACGATACACCCCAAAAGATAACCAAAAAGGGTTTTGATATCTTGTTTATTGATGCCTCATTTGTGAACTTGTCACACTTTGTATCGAGAGCTGCCATCTTAATAACAGCTTTCTGCTTTGCAGTCGATAAGTCAAAGACCAATACGCGAATTTTCGGACAAGATGATCTGATGAGGCGATATAGGTTAGCCTCATTTGCTTTTCGCATTAGAAGAGACATTTTGCTACCTGCTGAAAAAGATTAAATGTTTACGCTGGAGTTTTTCGATATCATTTTGGCCACCTTCATTTTATTTCCCATTTCACTTTTGTTCACGTGTGGTGTTCAAAGCATTTCTCAGATAATGTTGTGTCGTCATCTTTGCAAACGTAAACGACTCACAGTGGTCAAAAATATTCAGCATATAAAAGAGGCATCACAAGGAACACATTTTCCGTTCAAGACGATGATAGGAAATTAGCCAAATTTATCCTTTTTTGTATATATGTCTGACCACTAACTTAACTCTTTAATAATCCTATTCTTTTGTCCGTTAGAATCCTAAGTTTATGGGTAACTGCAACGTTTACTGCTACAGAAATAGAATATTCTGCAGCCATTTTACTGTAAGTTTGAAACAAAAACATGCAGAAATATTAAGCAGTTGAGAACAAAAGACAAAACCTTTGGATCTACAAATTTAATTTGTAAAAAATAGAGGTAGAACATTGCACTTTGTAGCAATGAAATATGTTACATTAACAGATTAACAAACATGAGTAAGCTTTACAAATTACTAAAGACAGGTTTTTTACCTGATTTTCATAATATTTAAAAGAAACCTTAGTGAAATATATATCAGAAGTGAATAATAATTTGAGATGAGAACAAAAAAGATTTAGTTTGAAGTTTTTTGGAATAGTTTGTTTTTAAATTTTAGGTCACGGAAGTCAGGTTTGAACATCAGGATAACATGGAATAAAGCAAAATGGAGGCTCATTTTATCACAAATTTCAATGTAAGGATTTTTTGTTTCTCATTTTCTTACCAGCACATTTTAAGATTCACAATTAGACAATAACCTTGCTACTATTACGAACACGTCGACAGTTGCTTTGTATCCTATCATTAAGTCATGCCCTTAATTATCTAATATGTAAATATGTACTCTGAAAATATCAATATATTTCTTAATACGTTTTCTGATTATATTTAATATTGATGATTTCAATAACAATTTCTTAAATTAGTATTATATATTTATGAATTTTAATTTGATTTATAAGAGTTGAATCTATGATCATAGGATTAAGAGATTTTGACACAAATTTTGTCTAAGTTAAACTAATGCCTTACCGCTAAGCAGAAACTATAAAGTGTAGCACTTTGAAACACAACGTGCAATTTTCACATTATGAAAAAGTAACTTATGTGGATCACTGTTTGTTATCAAAAATACGAATTTCTGTCAGCAATGTGGAAATTACGAAACTAAGTTGTTTCGAAGAGAAATGGAGAAGTAAATAATGATGAAGCATGACAAGTACGGTAAAATAATTGAGCAATTAATGAGGCAACGTATGAACTCAATGGATGAAGTATTATCATCGAAATGATTTTTGTATGTGGTTTGTAACCTGTGAGTTTTTTGAGCTGGAATCCATTTATTTTACGTCAAAACACACAAAAAAAGTGTTTGTAACACGTTATCTATTTGAGAACGTAAAATCGATCGTAAAGCTTGGCGCTAAAAGATAAGTTCATCTTATATGGCAAAGAGGAATTTTACAAGAAACAGAACGGTTGAAAAACTACGTCAATAGCATTTACCGTTTGTAACATTCATTTGTGACACGGTAGAAAGGACTGGTGCGGAAAGCCTACTGTAGAAAGTTGACATCCTTAACACCACATTCGTTAATCTATTACAAAGACAATTTATTGAATTTTTTTATTAAATTTATATTTCTATAAAAGTTTTATATATATATATATATATATATATATATATATATATATATATATATATATATATATATATATATATATATATATATATATATATATATATATATATATCTTAAAACAGTAGAAAGTTGTATTCATATATATATGTATATATATATATATATATATATATATATATATATATATATATATATATATATATATATATATATATATATATATATATATATATATATATATATATATATATATATATGTATATGTATATGTATATGTATATTAATATATATATATATATATATATATATATATATATATATATATATCTTAAAACGATAGAAAGTTTTATTTACTTGGATATACTGAAATACATCTGATTACAAGAAAAAACAACTGAAAGTAGTAATAATCGTGTAATACCAACAATTTACAAATTCATGAATATTTAATTTTCATGAATAATCAAATTTGTCATGTCATTATCACGAAATATTCTGCAACACTGCAGCAACATGTTTATTGCATCCATTTTCATACCTAAGACAGAAATTATGCATCAAGGGCTGCAACAATGAATTTACAAACCACACTATAGTACAATTCATTAACCTATCACAATATCACACTATTAGAAATAAAACAGATAATTACAAACAATACGCTAATATACATTTTGAATTTTGGATTCCTCTCTGACAAAAAATTATGACATAACCAGGGCTAAAAATACCTAATTATACACCTATCAGACGGATTAAAAGAATTAAATCATTTTTTTTATTGTTTAAACCTATCCGTTATTTTTGGCAAAAAAACTACATAGCTTTCTCATCTGAACGAATTCCTTATATTCCATTATAGCTGTGAAATTAACTATTTTCATAATTAAAATTTCCTATCTAATGATATACAAACAATACAACCAGGTTTGCGACATGTCAAAAAACACACGACGTAACCCATGATTTTAACCAGTGTTTCGAATCAGATGTCAGTAAGACTCACGTCAGCCCACTTTATACAGCCACATGTCGTTCGAAATAATTACTTCTCTCTGCTTTTAAGAGGTATAATTTATCGGAGAAATGAATTTTTTCTTTCAAAAATGCAATCTATATCATATTATACTTAATTTTCTTTTGCTCATCACAACGAATAAAGAATTCCAATTCTTGCTGTCGTGTTATATCCTCCGTATTCGGCAAATCAACCTTTGCTTACATCGTAATTTACACTAGCTAGTAATAATAGGTTTGAGAAGACCTCAGTTAATTGCAAGAGGAACGGAGAAAAAAGACAGGTTGCTCTGGGATTGAAAAATGATATGGGAGTATTATTAAGTTCTTCTCCCTTCATCGGTGGAGCAGAACTTTTCACACTTGGATAAGAATTGTATTAAAAAGATGTCCCTTAGTGGAATATGAATCGTTGTAGCAACATATTATCAAACTTTTGTTTCAGCTTAAAGAGAGTGCGTGATAGGTCTATTCGTATCTACATTAGATGATGCTGTGATTTAATGGAGCAACGTTTTTTTTATTTTTTAAATTTTATCAATTGTATTTCATTTTTGTCCCTGACCTTTTTTTTCATTTTGTGACGATTATAGCTACATTAAAAAAAAGATACTATAGGGTCACCAAATTAGGAAATTATACCCCAACCCATACTTAGCGATCTTTCATTTATTCAAGTTTATTATGACACCAACATAACCCTTTTACCATGTAAACAACACAAACAAGAAATCTCAGAGGTATATTCAAATGCAATAATCAATAGTTTGACAAAAGCAAAAAAGAAAGAATTATTTTCAAATTGTTTTGGTATATCTGTTAGTCTGTATGTGTATTTAAAAACACGGTTGTTTCCCCCATGTTTGATATCTTTAACATTCTTGAGCCGTTAGACCAAGTAAATACTGTTCTCTCGGTATTCAGGTATTAGATACCGTGAATGAATTTTGGACTTTAAGTTCCATAGAGGGATTTCATCACGTGACGCTATTTTATCTAGAAGCCATTTTGCCTGTAAAGCGTCGTTACGTTTCATGCGTCTTCACACAGCTCAGTCACATCACACATACAGCAAACATACTGCCTGCTAACCTACCTACCAGTACAAGTTCAGCAAATTTCATTGTTTTTGTTCGCGGCGGCGATTTTACTTCATATTTTTCTAACGTTTTATATATTCACCTGGCATACGAAGAGTAAGTCTTACGCGAACGCCATCTGATTGTTCATAATACGCAGACAAGGCCTACATACCTGGCATAAATTGCTTACTGCAAATCCTAACGTGAACCGAAGATTGAAAAACGTTTCGTCGTACAGCAGAAACCCACTTCGAACGTCGACCAGGATCAGATGGAAATCGAGAAAACGTATTTTCTTTTTTGTCATTCCCCGGCACACATCTATTAGTACAACCAACGACACAGCAAGATTACGGCATAATTATCTTACAAAAATTATCCTATATAACAACATGCAAGCGTTTGTAAGTCTAAATAAGGATACAGCAGACAACCGTTCTTTTCCCGACAAAATGGCGATGCAAACAAAGTCACGTGACCTTTTGACGTTAGCTGAAACACCCTTATAAACGTCTACAAGTTTAAAATCTAATAATGAGTAGAACAGTTCTTAAAATTGGAGGTATTGCCAACAAAACTCAAACATATTTTGCTGTAATGATTAATATTGTTTTCCTGAATATCAGTGATTAAAAACAATAGGAACATGCATTCGTGCTACTATTTATTACAGGTACTGCTAAGATCCAAACACTTTGTTAGAATGCCTTGAATTGCGACGGACAATAAACAGACGAAAAAGAGAAACTTGAAGCCACAAATTTGCATAAAACGATTGAATAGTTAGATTCATTTTGATCATGTTTGATCCAATCTGATAAAATGTTTGTCATTGCAAACCTTTATATGAAGATTTGTTAACTGCTATGGTAGGCCAGTCATTTATACTGTAAAACACACCTATGCTTCCGGATATATATTTTGCGCTAGCTTAAATACACACCATCTTCTCGCTAAATGAAGTTAATATAAAGTAAATAAAACAAATATTAGGTCAACCATCTTGACATGACTTCTCTTTGATCTAAATTTCGCTCAGAATATTATTCATGACGGATATCACCAAGTCGATGTGTTTAACTATCCATTGATTTTCCATATGTGTCTTTAATTTCATGAAGTTCAACGACTAGCCGAAGAAGGTAATACTACAATATGACAAGACATGGTAACCCTCATCAGCCCAAATTCTGTTTGGTGAATGTTTATTTCTACCTATATCAGTCTTACAATATTTCAGAACTAGTCTGTATGACAAAACTGAATCTTCATGACGGTTGCTTCCACATAATTGGTGGGTCCAAACATGTCAGCATGTTAAAACCAGTAAAATTGTAAGGCTCACGTAAAATGTTTATATGATTCTTAAATTTCCAAAACTGTATTAAAATTTCCAAAAGGGCCAATTAAAATAAAATGAATTTCCTTGAAGCCATGATGCCTAATTATGAAAAGTTGATACAACCATGGAAAGAAACACTACAACCCATTAAGAAAATTTCTCAATATTTCTTATTTATCAAATATTGAAATGATATGAATGATTGGTTAACTATGCATTTATACTTAGTGCTACGATCTATCTTCTTTGAAGCTTTTCAATAGAAAAAAAATATTTAAAAAAAAGAGGAAAACCTGTTAGTTTAATGTCAGCAGAAAACTGGAACATGTTATAGGCCTACCTAAAAATGAACACGCTGCAACCCGATTCTCTCGTTATTTCAAATAGTGTGACATTGGACACATATGAAATTTATGCCAAATGAAACAAATCCTATGTTTATGACATTATAATTGCAATTTTTGAAAGTAATATCTGAAATTGTAAAAACAACCCATTTTTTAATATACGAACAAACAGTCTTTTCTTTTCGAAGTATTTTCAGTCAAACCGAAAGAATATCGGATTTTTCAAACAATCCGCGCTCTTCGTCGATATCCTACTTTAACTTTCAACTCCTTCCTTCCTTAGCATTTGTTATTTTCCCCTATAATTAATCATGACCATTCACATCAAACAGTCGCCCCATTTTTGGGTCATTATTTCACCATTTATTAAACTTTTGCTTCCTTAAAAGCCAATTTACACATATACATTACATCTCATTAGAACCATATTTTACTTCTACATTATACAAATGTTGGCAATTTGTTATTTGTATATCGTAAAAGTCAGGAAACATATACTTTCGGTTAAAGTATCTACCAGTCTACAAAAAATAATGTTGTCCTCTTTAAAGTGGGTTTGGTGATAATCTACATGACAATAAATTATTGTGTGAATAAACGGTATGTCGCTTGGTTAGATAAAACAGTTTTAATTCAGGCTGTCAAAACAGACAAAAGAAACGAGATACCGGCTTAATGGTCATAATGGTGACCAGGAAACCGTGAGGAAAAGTCTGGAAGGAAAACGGCAGACGAGATAGAGAGACTCGCAGAAATGACAAGGAAAGCAGATGGGAAGTTTCTCGTTTTTCCTCTGGGAGATCATCTCTTCCTCCCAGTTAATCATTGAAAGAAAAACAGAAATGATAAAACTATTTTCCATATGCGTGCAAAGGAAGTTTCTGTACCATATTTTGCTTTGGAAAAGCCGACGAGGCACATTTGTTATCGTTCTTAATATTGCGAGGAGAACATCTTTTATCAGGCCAGAATTATTTTTGAACATTAATGAAATATTATAAAAGTGTTTGGCATATCATTTTGTATAAGAATTTTAGAAAAGGCTATTAAAATCAGTCCACATCGTCTGGTGGCATTTTTTCGAGACTGATTTTATATTAAGTAGGACTGATGTACTATATTGTACCTCTCTGGGAAATTATTATTACCATCAGTTGACCTTCAGTCCGGTAGCATGCCTATTAATGGAAACATAAATGTCCTATAAATGGGAACATTTTGCTACATGGAAGCCGCCATTTTGTGATAGTTTCCATGATCCTTTGCTATCCTAAAGTTAAAGCCTTATGTAATATTACAAATTTTAAATTTGAAATATGTCTGGAAAAAATATCTTTGCTAGGGGAAAGTTAAAACTCATGAAAATACAATAATCACTTTCATGGCTTAAACTTTTCCACTCCTATTTGATATGTTTACCACGCCGTTTTCTAAATATTATAAATAATAGACAATTAAGCTAGGTTTTTTGGCGCGAAACAGCCATTTTGAGAATTTAATTGTTTTTCAACAAAATGTTTTTTTAATATTTCAAGAACATAGATTATAAATTATGACATTTTATCGCAACATCTAAACAATATGGCTGCATGACTTCAATATTCTCGCGTGTTATAAATGTTCCTATTAATAGGCATGCTGCCGGACTGAACAATATGGCTGCATGACTTCAATATTCTCGCGTGTTATAAATATTCATATTAATAAGCATGCTGCTGGACTGACCTGGACTGACTTCCACTTGAATTTATGTGATTGTTGCTATTCTAGATATTCCTGAAAATTATAATTTGTTGATAGCCACTTTTGAAAGTGAAAATTTCTAAAACGAAACTTTTCATTTCTTTGTTGACTAGGATGAGTGGATTATTAAAATACTGTAAATTACTCGGAAAATGCCACATTATTTAACTTGATGAAGTAGGTCTAATACTTTCAAATCCGCGGCCTCAGGGTTGCATTTGTGCTCCAAAATATTGAAATACTGCAAATAGCGAACTGCTTAAAATATTCAGTCGAGATGGCTGGATTGAGGTACCACTGCTTCAAGTGAGATTACAGACGCCAAACAGTGGACAGACCATATTATTGAAATGAATAATATCATGAAAAGCGACTATTGATAGCCTGTAAGCTGCCCGTTTACAGGTTAATATACATTTCAATTACCAAAAGATAATTCTGGGGGAAAATTGATTAAAAGGACCTCTCTGCGTGTAACAGTATAGGAAGTCACAGCCCAAGCCCAAGCTTCATCTTAAGATATGAACATCATAACATGCAGTTATGTTGTGGATGTCTGCACTTTGCTGTACCTAATGTACTCAAATGATCATAAAAAGGAATCAAAGAGAATATTGTTATACTTCTTTAACTTTTTCTTACTTTACACAAATCGTTCAGTGATATTAGACTTCCCAGATTGCATTTCATATTTCATCATCGGACGTAATTAAAGAATATCACATTTGATAGATCACTTTGAGATTCAATTGCTGATCAAGGGAATTCTTCCTTGACAATTTTTCCCAATGCTCATACGTTCTCACAGAGAAAGTGTATGACCAGTGTGAGTCCAAGTCAGGGGAGTGTGTCTCGATTGGGACACTTTTAATTTTAGAATATTGAGAATATCGATACAAACTTTTTTGCATTTCAGAATCCGGAGAGAATCGTTCCTTGATGCATATCAAACCATTATTGAACATACAGAAACTGATCAAGATGGCACTACTGGCAGTTTAAACTCAGTTTTAATGTAGAAGTATGAACACACTGAGTAATTACACATTTGCTACAACCTATCTTTAAATTGTTTGATCTTTCCAATAATCTAGCACAAAAAATGATGATTGTGCTATTTACCATTATTCTTATCAATTTCATATTATTCATATAGCTTAATAATTCAGTTTAGATAAACTGAATTCACTTCAGCTGGACTAACAGACTAAGCAACTAGCTCGTTTCATAACCGTTCACAAAATAAATATCGTGCATATAGTGGTGTAGAACACTAACAGCATGTATGAATTACAACAAAGAAAATATAAAGTACTCAATTTAACTCTGGGATAAAGCCTAAAGCTCTCTGCCTGTCTACAAACTTTAATCACGAGTTTAAAAAAATAACACATGCTACACAAAATTATATATCGCTAGTTAATTTTAATTTGATGACAAAAAAGTGATTGAAAACGCTCGATATCAGGACATTTAGACCTACTTCGTTAAAGTAAAAATAAAATGAGAGCCTGTGAATGGTTTACACATTTAGGCTCCGAGCATCTGAGCTCTCCGAGCATCCGAGCTCTCCGAACATCCGAGCTCTCCGAGCATCCGAGCTCTCCGAGCATCCGAGCTCTCCGAGCATCCGAGCTCTCCGAGCATCCGAGCATCCGAGCTCTCCGAGCATCCGAGCTCTCCGAGCATCCGAGCTCTCCGAGCATCCGAGCTCTCCGAGCATCCGAGCTCTCCGAGCATCCGAGCTCTCCGAGCATCCGAGCTCTCCGAGCATCCGAGCTCTCCGAGCATCCGAGCTCTCCGAGCATCCGAGCTCTCCGAGCATCCGAGCTCTCCGAGCATCCGAGCTCTCCGAGCATCCGAGCTCTCCGAGCATCCGAGCTCTCCGAGCATCCGAGCTCTCCGAGCATCCGAGCTCTCTGAGCATCCGAACATTCGAGCTCTCCGAGCACCCGAGCTCTCCGAGCATCCGAGCTCTCCAAGCATCCGAGCTTTCCGAGCATCCGAGCTCTCCGAGCATCCGAGCTCTCCGAGCATCCGAGCTCTCCGAGCATCCGAGCTCTCCGAGCATCCGAGCTCTCCGAGCATCCGAGCTCTCTGAGCATCCGAACATTCGAGCTCTCCGAGCACCCGAGCTCTCCGAGCATCCGAGCTCTCCAAGCATCCGAGCTTTCCGAGCATCCGAGCTCTCCGAGCATCCGAGCTCTCTGAGCATCCGAACATTCGAGCTCTCCGAGCACCCGAGCTCTCCGAGCATCCGAGCTCTCCAAGCATCCGAGCTTTCCGAGCATCCGAGCTCTCCGAACATCCGAGCTCACCTAACATCCGAGCATCAGAGCTTTCCGAGCATCCGACCTCTCCGAGCATCCGAGCTCACCTGACATCCGAGCTCTCCGAGCATCAGAGCTCTCCAAGCATCCGAGCTCTCTGAGCATCCGAACATTCGAGCTCTCCGAGCACCCGAGCTCTCCGAGCATCCGAGCTCTCCAAGCATCCGAGCTCTTCAAGCATCCGAGCTTTCCGAGCATCCGAGCTCTCCGAGCATCCGAGCTCTCCGAGCATCCGAGCTCTCCGAGCACCCGAGCACCCGAGCTCTCCGAGCATCCGAGCTCTCCAAGCATCCGAGCTCTCCAAGCATCCGAGCTTTCCGAGCATCCGAGCTCTCCGAGCATCCGAGCTCTCCGAACATTCGAGCTCTCCGAGCACCCGAGCTCTCCGAGCATCCGAGCTCTCAAGCATCCGAGCTTTCCGAGCATCCGAGCTCTCCGAGCATCCGAGCTCTCCGAGCATCCGAGCTCTCCGAGCAGAGCTCTCCGAGCATCCGAGCTCTCCGAGCATCCGAGCTCTGAGCATCCGAACATTCAGCTCTCCGAGCACCCGAGCTCTCCGAGCATCCGAGCTCTCCAAGCATCCGAGCTTTCCGAGCATCCGAGCTCTCCGAGCATCCGAGCTCTCTGAGCATCCGAACATTCGAGCTCTCCGAGCACCCGAGCTCTCCGAGCATCCGAGCTCTCAAGCATCCGAGCTTTCCGAGCATCCGAGCTCTCCAAGCATCCGAGCTTTCCGAGCATCCGAGCTCTCCGAACATCCGAGCTCACCTAACATCCGAGATCTCCGAGCATCCGAGCTCTCCGAGCATCAGAGCTCTCCGAGCATCCGAGAACGAGTGTTACACATGCCGTTTTGAAAGCTAGCAATCTCTCGATAAAATGGCGACGACGACGAGTGAACATTACAATGACGGGGTCGTCGCCTGCGTATTTGGTTATAATAGTAACAATGCTATCACGAAACGCTTAATACGACCCGAACGAGAACACAGGTACGACGTACGGACAGACATAACATCAACAACCAAGTCAATGTCCACGGCCTTTGATAGCCAGTTGTGGCGCACTGCGTGTCTACCCAAGCCAGGCTTGAACCCAGGGCCTCGTGGTCTGTAGGCATGTATGATAAACGCTACACCACAGTTGGTAGACCAATGAAATAGCGTTTTGATTGTTCTTTTATCACTTTTATTGGTTTGAAAACTATTGTGCTTCTATTACTCTTTGTCATGTTATCGTGAACTCCATGAAATAAAACAGCAAATATTGTGAATTATGTTTAGATAACAAATCACAGGATTTTTATTATGCTAAAGACAATATTCATAATGAATAAATTCTTTGACAATGTTTCATAAAGAACAAGGTTAAATGATCACATATTTGAAATCATCTAAACAACACCACAAAATACATTTAATGTAGTAAAAACGGCTTCTATTTTCAAAATCGATTTCAATTGTCAAAATGGGCTGGAATAAAGCCTTCACTTTACCATTTTACCCATTTTTGGTACATAATCAACTCTGTACCAGAATAGCAAACAACATTTTCGTTAGCTATTCTGGTACAGAGTTTATTAAAGTATTAAAAAGGGGTATAATGGTAATGTGAGGCTTTATTTCAGTCCATTTTGACAATAAAAATCCATTTTGACGACAACGAGTGAACACACAATTACAATGATGGGGTCGTCGCCTGCGTATTCGGTTATGATAGTAACAATGCTATCACGAAACACTTAATACGACCGGACGAGAACACAGGTACTTTATTACGGACAGACATAAGATCCAATTTCAATGACTTTGATAAATATAAGGCTTGAACCCAGGACCATGGTTTGGTAAATAACCGCTACACCACAGTAGGTAGATAATCCATTTTGAAAATCATTTTGAAAATAGAAGCTGTTTAAATATTTGTTTCGTGTCGAGAAAAAATATTGTTGGTGTTTGCGTTGATTATTTCATTGTTCAATTACTTTTCAGCCATAAGATACACACACACACAAAGCTTAAGCACCCATACCCAATACGGTTCGTGTCACAACTCATACAACAGACGTTTAGGCCAGTACGTTGTCTATGCATCCTGTGGATGAGTTCTGGGTTTTAGATCTACCTCGTGATTAGAAAGACAGTAATGCGCTTAGAAAGATGGATTTTAGAATTGCAATGGATGGAACGAAGGTACGCATTTCAATATCTGGATATGGTAGATTTAGTTTCAAATTTGTGAATGACTAGAAATACCTTAAGAATGATATTTTAGTTCGGTCGATTGAATAATGAAGAAAAAATGGGATACACTACAGTCAGGAGAAACCTAAATATTGTGGATCACTAACAACTCTCAAAAAATCATTATCTAGGAGTTGAAAACAAGCTTTGTTCTAAAATCAAAAGTCACTCATAGTCAACGACGCATATATATTGATTTCTACTAGGTAGTCAGAGGGTAAAATCCCATTCGAAAATTATCGTGTTGATAAACAGATAAAAGTATAAATGCAACGATCTGCCACAGAGATATGTTTTGCATGAATCTAGCTAATTCCTAACTGTTCTTGATAATTTGGCTTTATTGTAATTAATCATATAAAGAAACATTTTGTCATTTTTATATATGCAGATGTGTGTAGAGATATTCTTTTCACAAAGTTTAAGTGACGTGCGGCGACTGGAGTACGAATGATGCTATTTAATGTAGTCGCCATCAATTTCAGTTCGGGTGAACCCCTCCTTTTAGCCCTCGGTAAAACCCTTCGAAGGAGGGTTTTTTTAGGCCATGGAGGCAGCCATTACCCATCATGCAATTTCCTTCGCCCATACACTTTGTACAGAGTGACCAAGTAAATTCATTTTGTGAACTACGACGGCGTTTGCTGAAGTGTGAGAGGTACATGGAATTATGGGGAAACATGTTAGCTAACTTTTATCCAGTACCTTTTGATATGTTCACCAGTCCGAATTTGAAAAAGAGCCAATATATGGCACGACCCATGTTTGAAATGCTTAGGTTTGTTGCGAATAATCTGTACTGTGCTAACATCTGCGTTGTGTTGACTAAGCATTGACTTTTCTTCTTTGACTGCGATTGTCAGTGTTCAATAAATTACAAATTAAAAGGGTTATTTTATATGCATTCTTACATTAAATTTGTTCTTCGCGTAAGTTGTGTTGTTATTTACGTAGCCTCTTGGAGAACGCGTTCAATTAAATCATTTTAATGCAGTGAATTATCAGTTCCTTTGTGATTTTCGTATGTGATGTTCTGTCTGAACAGTGAACGTGATTCTAACAGGCCTATTGACCGTAACTAATGCTAAGTTACAGCCATCATGTGCGTAGAGTGTACGTTGGACTGTTTGCATTGCAGGCTTGTGTGTAATATATATTGTCATCCGTTTTATTCTTTTTCACCCATTGTCTGTACTGGCGAGTAGCGTTCAGACGTTAGGGCCTAATCAAATCATGAATAAAACTTAAGCAGTTAGTTTAGTTAATCTCAAATTGCACTGTTTATTCCTTTACGATCTGTCAGTCAGTAGGTGATCGCATAATGCATACCTGAAATAGACCAAATTGAAGTTAGTAAGCAGCTGAGATGTGTGTGCGATTCGTATGTTTGAACTGTCGACTGCTTGCTGAACTGCGCGATGGTCAAACCGTGGAAGCAGGGATTAGCATGAAAGACTCTTTTCAGGGGTTCACCCGAACTGAATTTACAAATCCTGAATTCATTTAAAGGATCTAAGTGATTCATAGGACCTAAGTAATCCTTTAGGACCTAAGTGATCCTTCAGGTCCTAAGTGATCCTTCAGGACCAAAGTGATCCTTCAGGACCTAAGTGATCCTTCAGGACCTAAGTGATCCTTCAGGACCTAAGTGATCCTTCAGGACCTAAGTGATCCTTCAGGACCTAAGTGATCCTTCAGGACCTAAGTGATCCTTCAGGACCTAAGTGATCCTTCAGGACCTAAGTGATCCTTCAGGACCTAAGTGATCCTTCAGGACCTAAGTGATCCTTCAGGACCTAAGTGATCCTTCAGGACCTAAGTGATTCTTCAGGACCTAAGTGATCCTTCAGAACCTAAGTGATCCTTCAGGACCTAAGTGATCATTCAGGACCTAAATGATCATTCAGGACTTAAGTGATCCTTCAGGACCTAAGTGATCCTTCAGGACCTAAGTGATCGTTAAAATAAAGGTTTCTCCTAGCTGAAAACTTTTCAAAACATTCAAATCTGTATCGTTATACAGTTTTTTCTTGCTCTTTTTTTGTTGTTGACTAACGTGCGGTTTTCAGATCAATTGTGTTTGGGCCGCTTCTTCATTACTGAAGTGCGATCAGACTTGTTGAAATTGTATCATCTTTGTTAACGAGTAGGGATAATTTGCCCTCTCCAAAAGTCTGATATTGCCGTAAACACATGGCAACTTTTCGTTCGAAATATAGAGATAAAAGTAACTTTTAGAAAAACGATAATTTCAAAGCATAAAACAGTCATTTCTTCAATATAGGGTAATAGAGTATGATACATCTGCATATGTATAATACATCTTCTCTCTATTGCATTCAATATATATACATCGCAATTATAAACTTTAATGATCGGAAAGTTCATTCAATGAAGTTAGATTGGTAGCAATATATTCTGTGGTTAATTATGAAATGCACTGTTAAATATTTCTCCGATAGACACACTGACTATTAATGAAAGTAAAGAGCGGAAATATCATACATGTCATAAGCTGCATAATTGATCATTGTGTTTCACGCAACGCGAATTAGCTCTGCAAATGCAATCTACGAGAAAATAAACGTAGATATATCAAGTCATCACAGCAGACATGGTTCAGCTCCCACAATAGTGCATTCACTTGCTAACTTCACAGCTCTTCACTTGCACAATTTGCCACCACCGCAATCGGTAGTCTACAAAGAAACAATCAATTTACCCGTTTTGTATGACACTTCAAATTATCCCCCATGAGAAACGTTACAAAACTATAACAGTTGTCTTGAGAAAATAAATTCAATTGATAAATATTTCATAGAAAGTCTAAAACAATCTTTAAAGAAGTATTTGATCGTTCCAGTTTCGCGCCTCCCCACTATCAATGCGGAACTTAAGCTGACAACTCTCAGATCAAGCTGCAAAGAGTGCGTGACATTCCGATACCTAGTGTTATAGAGTTGTCTTGATTTCCACACTATTTTGTCGTTTTTTATCCAACTTTTAAATAAGAAATAAAACGTAATATATTTCAAAGACATCAATGCAAATTTGATTGGCCAATTTTTCTCGGCAGTGCGTTTCAATTGATGCTTGTCACCCAATTGAACATGACATGTCTCTACTATTGTAGTTACAAAATATAAACAAGTTGTAGATGACTAAAAAGAAAATGTTGTCGTTATATCTATGTCTGTTATTGTTAGACAAAAAATACGGCAGTTTCATTAAATAATCAAACTAACAGTACAAGAAATCACAGGCGTGCATAAATTAATTACTTATATTTCCATTGTATTAGACTTGTTGACTTCTTATTTATTTACAGAAAGAAAGAAATTTCACCATCTTGCTCCGAGAAAGAAAAATATTGTCATGCACATCCGTGAAATAAGTCATTCTGTCATTACTCGATGTTATAATGTTTACATCCTCAAACACATTATGATGTTACAATTCGGTTCAAATATGATAATTCACAATGGTATATGGTAATCCACAATGGTATATGGTAATCCACAATGGTATATGATAATCTACAATGGTATATGGTAATATGTCACATAGTAATTGTTTATCTTCATAAGACATTTTATAGGGTCACACTTTCTGCACTTTATAGATACGGTATGGGAATTGAATACTTTATCAGTTTAGTCTGTTAGTGCATCATTATAAAAATGAATCAATATCAACACAAGTCGAATATATTCCATTTGAATTATATGTTTATTTACATCTTGGACTTTATTGTATTTTACCATTTACTATTATCTACCGAAATTTTGTTTTTCCTAATTTACTGTTGTTGTTTTTTATATTTATAACTTTTGTGTAATTTTTATATTTATAACTTTTATTGTTATATTTCTTTTTAAATATCTTTGTACGTTTTGCTACAGGGCGACAAATTTCCATATTTTGTTGTGGACGAAATAAATTTATCTCTTATCTCTTATACGAACTTTCTTCCTCGTTGTTTCCCAAAATATCATGCTCTATGTTAAAGCTTTATTGGAAAATTCCTGTGATCCAACATGGTAGAATGCCACATGGTGACGTTCATCTTCATAAGACATGTTCTACGGTCATTTACACTTTTAGAAAAGGTGTGGAAATTAAACACTTGCGAGATTCAGTGTATAAGGCATGTCAACGTACATGTAAACTGAAGATATTCCTTGGATTTCTGTGGTATTCCTTTCCTCGATGTTTATCAGAATATCTTGCTATATGTTTATTTTTGTAAATTATTCTTGTGATCCAAAATACTGGAATGGAACATGGTAATGTTAATCTTCATAAGACATTGTATTGGGTCGTTAAAGGATTAGTTCAGTGGTCAAGCATGTTTATCTTATATGAAAGAGGATTTCAAAAGAAACAAAATGGTGAAGAAAGCATCAAAAAATCTTATTTGGTTAAGGAGATATTTTAGTTTAAGATTTGTTATCATTTATGTAAAGACGTCTGAAATGAGACTAGTTGTGATGTCATAGCCTCAGATTCCTCAAAGTCCTTATGTATTTTATCATATTTTTTCCCTGGGATTTTGTGACTTAAAAAAGCCATGAGATATGTCAAAAAAGTAGTAAAACTGAATCTAGGAAGGGTTTTTATAATATACCACCTGAAAAAAGTTTGAGGGAAAATAACTTAAATAGTGAAAAAATTAAATCACTTTCTTTAAAATACATAAAGATTTGGAGGAATCTGAGGCTGTGACATAACAACTAGTCTGATTTCAGTCGTTTCTACAGAAATGATACCAAACTTTAAACTTAAATATCTTCTTAATGGAATAAGATTTTTTAATGCTTTCTTCACTATTTTGTTTTTTGAAGTCCTATTTTATAAAAGATGGACATGCTTGAACTAATACTTTAATCGACACTTTTAAAAAAGGTTTGTTGTTGAAACATTTCAGTTGAGTTTATTATTAAAACAAGGCATTTCAGGATAAGCCAAATCACCTGATTCGCATAGCGGAACAGTAAATACTGTAATAGTTAACCACCGTGCATCAGTAAAAAAATATTATGCTATAACATGGTAACATGTGTTACGACCATTGTCAGTTAAAACTGAGCGCATCTTACATAAAGCCGACGAATGAGCCATTGACTACGCTGGTTGACAAGATTCTTTGCTGGTTGATGAGATTCTTTTCTGGTTGCGGTTAAAGTTATGGATTGTTTATTGAAGGGAACGGAACTAAACCGGTATACCGACATGACCACCGGGACCAGGATTAAATGTTGTTAATGTTAGGGCAGGTCAGCTAATTGTTTTTCAAACAGGATAGCAATTGCACTCATTTGAGTTAAGTTAGGTTAGATTAGCGTTAAGGTCCAGAATGTAAGCCAATCAGACAAGAATAAATTTGTACCATTGCTAATCTGTTTAGGAAAATGCGACCGGCATGCCTGAGGCAGAATATAATGTGGGGGCCAGTCTCAGAAGCGATCTGCAGTACCGTCGGAAGGTGTTTGATATTGGTGGCTTAATTAACATTTGTTTAATTGTTAACGTGGTAGCATGTGCTACGAACATTGTCAGTTAAAATTGAGCGCATCTTATGGCAACATAAAGATACAGACACTTCTGGATGTACCGGATATCCGATCCGGCAGGACTCTCCGGACGGATAGTGCCAAAAAAAAAAATCCGGTTCCAGTTCCGGCCGGATTTGCACAAAATCCGGCCGGATTATTATAAAAATCTGGCTTGAACTAATTCTTAAGATGTTGGTAATAGTTTAAATTTAAGTAACATCTTTCCAAAAATTGATAAGGTCTATCACAGTTAAGAAGGATACAGTTTAACATGATATTTTATTTAATAATAATATTCTGAAAAGTTTGAGCTACTGTTAGAATAAATCAACCAAACCAAGTATGTATATGACCAAACTGATACAACTATTGTAATGAACTGAAGCTTTTTCAACCATGACAACAAAAAGTTAGTATCAAGTGGAAGCATTTCTAGCAGTCTTTATCAGTGTAATACAAAAACACCAGAAAGGGGTAGGGATTTGATCAAAAGGGGCAATTACATGGAATCAAGAGCACTTTAATGGTAGGTGGGAGGTGTGAGGGCACTTTGATGGCAGGTGTCAAAGGTGTGAGGGCACTTTGATGGCAGGGCACTTTGATGGCAAGGCATCAAGGGCACTTTGAGGGCAGGTGTGAGGCACTTTGATGGCAATTGAAACATAAATAAGGGAATAATCAATGCAACAAGTAGTGTCCCTGCATCTTATCATATTGTCAGGGAAACTATAATCAGCATGAAAAAAAGGCAAAATAGTTATCAAAAGTTTGTTTTTTGTGAATAAAATGCAGGGAGCTTTTAGTGAAAGGGGGCAGGGTGGAGGCAATAAGGGGGTGGAGCACCCTTCTGAAAAAGGAAACTATATGGGCTTGTGACAAATTTGGGTAGGTAAATTTAATCGTAGACATTCCTTAATTTGATCTATTTTTTTCCCATTTTCTAGGGTTTTGTCTTTTCATCTGTGTGTAATCGCCCCCTTTAACATATTGCTAAACATCTGCACTAATTATATAATGCAACACAAAATACATGTAGTCTCTTTTCAGATAGATGGAGCAGAAAAGATTCCATCTAATAGGCTCAGTTACAATACAATGAAATATCGTCTATTCATCAAAAAAGTCATTCTTTGATCAAATAATAGTTGAAAAACTGAAATACGTTCTTCATGACAAATCTAAATTAAACTTAGAACTACAGTGTTGAATTTTTAGCACTATTATTAAGCAGGTTGAATAGCCTATAACGTTGAAATCCATGTAATATAGCTATATACGTTTTCTTTCATTTCTAGAATGGTATACACAATGATGTTTTTTTATTGTAAGAAAAATATCTTTTATCAAATGATGTATAATCAATTGTAGTTTCTTTACAACCCACTAATTTATTTTCTTTCTCAGTATATGAGCTTTTCTAAATGTGACTTTTGCACCAACTTGAAAGCAGGCGTACACTAATTTCAAACAAACACATTTACATGTGTAACTTATAGATTATACACCAGTCTAAATCGTGATTGAAAAGAGGCATGTTCCGGCTGTCTAAAAATCAACTGATTAAGAAGCTGTTTTGGGCTAGTTCTTTGTTTGCTTTGTTTCAAATTCATCATTATTTTTTGCTCACTTTTGTCATTTCTTTTACCACTTTACCATGCATATAAGAGCATATCAGAGACGCAAAACATTATTTACTCCAGAAGAACATTGGCTTATAGGATATTGGGGAGGGGAAAAGGGAGAAGAGCAGGGGAGAGAGGGAGGGAGAAGTGGAGGAGGGGAGGAGGAAGAGGGGAGAAGGAAGAGGGAAGGGGAAAGAGGGGGGAAGAAGAGGAGGGGAACAGGGGATGGGGAAAAGGGGAGGGAAAAGAAGGGAGGGGAAGAGTGGAGGGGAAGAGGGGAGGGGAAGAGGGGGGGAAGAGGGGAGGGGAAGAGGGGCGGGGAAAGGGGCAGGAAAAGAAGGGAGGGGAAGAGGGGAGGGGGAAGAGGGGCAGGGGAAATGGGGAGGAAAAGAAGGGAGGGGAAAAGGGGAGGTGGAAGAAGGGAAGGGGAAGAAGGGAGGGGAAGAGGGGATGGAAAAGAAGGGAGGGAAAGAGGGAAAGGGGAAGAGGGGAGGGGGAAGAGGGGAGGGGAAGAAGGTAGGGGAATAGAGGAGGGGAAGAAGGGGGGAGGGAAGAAGGGGGGGGGAGAAGAGGTGAGGGGAAGAGGTGAGGGGAAGAGGTGAGGGGAAGAGGGGAAGGGGAAGAGTGGAAGGGAAAGAGGGGAGGGGAAGAGGGGAGGGGAAGAGTGGAAGAGAAGAGGGGAGGGAAAGAGGGGAGGTGGAAGAGGGAGGGAAAGAGGTAGGGGAAGGTGGAAGAGGGGGGGAAAGGGGAGAGGTGGAAGAGGGAGGAAGAGGGTAGGGGAAGAGGGGAGGGGAAGAGGGGAGGGGAAGAGGGGAGGGGAAGAGGGGAGGGGAAGAGGGGAAGGGAAAGAGGGGAAGGGAAAGAGGGAGGGAGATTTTCCCTGGAATTCCGCAGTTTTTCATTGTTCAGAATGGACAGGAAAAGGGAAAAAAAAAACATCATGTACCAATCCTGAGCCAATTGAGTGTTGTTGTTTTTTCTTCAAAAATAAGAAGTATTGCGTTCTTTTCGGCAATGGTAGAATTATTTCAGTGCATATAGTTACATGATCATTTTCAAATTGCACTTTACTTTCATTGGTTGTTAAGAAAGTCACCCCCTCCCCCATGAAAACAATTGTTACTGATATAAGAAAGGGAAGGGTCACCTCACAACGAATTTAACAAGTCTTTCTTTTTCTTATAATTAAATATTTTGTTGTCATTGGCCTAGAATATTTTCATTTGGGGCATCTGAGACACACAAATTTAGGGAAAATGTAAGTACAAAATTAAGGGCAGATCCAAAAATTGAAAGTTGCGAAAGGGCGGATATGCTGTGAGAAGGGGCGGATATGCTGTGAGAAGGGGCGGATATGCTGTGAGAAGGGGCGGATATGCTGTGAGAAGGGGCGGATATGCTGTAAGAAGGGGCGGATATGCTGTGAGATGGGGCGGATACGTGTGAGAAGGGGCGGATATGCTATGAGAAGGGCGGATCTGCTGTGAGAAGGGGCGGATATACTGTGAGAAGGGGCGGGTATCACAAGTATACGGGAACCGAAACATTAAAGGCAACATATTTTGGGATCCATAATATCGGCAAATTGACCAGCCATATCTTAAATTGATAAGTGTCTTTAGTACAAAATGGAACGATATGCCAGTAACCCAGAAAAAAATAGGTAGGTGTTAATGTGTGGGTTTATCAATACTGTGCAAGATATTACGGCGTTGGATCTCATAAATTGAAATATTAAAAACATAATTAGAAATTTATAACTTCTTAGGACATATTTGTTGATACTTTCGATAAAGAATATTTTCACAATGGCAAACGTTATAATCTGTACATCAATAAATGTTTGACATAATGATATGCCAAATATTTGGGCAAAATGACAAAACATGTAATTAAAGTATCATCAACACAGTACATTGTTTTGGCATCGAGTCTCATATCCGGTCTCATATGCTATAAATATTTAAGTTTTGGGAAAATTAATTGACTTTAATAAAAAAAATATAAAAAAAGCGATCAATACGAAAACTTAGAGATATATATTTATATTTCGGTATTGATCTCTTTCTTGATGAAATCATTAGTTTGCTCATCTGCTTTATAGTAACATGGGACGGTAAATCGGACAACACGATATAAGTGTTAGATATGGATTTGTCAATACTTCACGTAATTAATTATTATTAATTATCATCGGGTCTCATAATATCATAAATAATAATATTTGGGTGTTTCTTATATATACTGAAGAATTTCAATGAAAATGAGAGGTATACCTCGCAATACGAAACCATCTTTTTGCATTATTGTATAGACGCATATTGGCCAATCTTCCGCTTACTCAGACAAAAGGATAGAAACGTTAGATATGGTTATGTCATCACTTCTAATTATTGTGGTATCGAGTCTCATAAAGTTTATAAAAAAAAAAGTACTATACTATACAAGTACTTGTACTACAAGGACCCTGAAAAAATGTTTTTTTTTTTACAAATTTTACATTTTTTACATTTTTTTTTAATTAAAGGAGCCTGCACTAGACCGATAACAAGATTTAGGGTCCCCCCCCCAAAAAAAAAAAAAAAAAAAAAAATCTAGCACGTAACGGTATAAAATAAATTCTGGTTAATATAAATATCAAAGTGACATTTGCCTTCACGTCGTCTATGGACTGTGGAGGCATGCAGTTTATTGATCTGTTATGGATAATATATCAGTGAAATTGGCAAAAACGAGCGCCCTCACTTTTCGGTCTAGTTCTCCTTTAATAAATGTATTCCTGTTAGACATGAGCAAATATGTCAGTAAACTAGACAATGTGTCAGTTAACCATTCAATATGTCACCAGCAACCCAGACAGTATGGCTGTAAACCAGACAATATGTCAGTAAACCAGACAATATGTTCAGTAAACCAGACAATATGGCAGTAAACCAGACAATATGGCATCAGTAAACCAGACAATATGTCAGTAAACCAGACAATACGTCAATAAACCAGACAATGTGTCAGTAAACCATTCAATTTGTCATCAGTAAACCAGACAATATGTCATCAGTAAACCAGACAATATGTCATCAGTAAACCAGACAATATGGCAGTAAACCAGACAATATGCCTGTAAACCAGACAATATGTCAGTAAACCAGACAATATGGCAGTAAACCAGACAATATGCCAGTAAACCAGACAATATGGCAGTAAACCAGACAATATGGCAGTAAACCAGACAATATTGCAGTAAACCAGAAAATATGTCATCAGTAAACCAGACAATATAGCAGCAAACCAGACAATATGTCAGTAAACCAGACAATATGTCAGTAAACCAGACAAATATAAACCAGACAATATCAGTAAACCAGATAATATGGCAGTAAACCAGACAATATTGCAGTAAACCAGAAAATATGTCATCAGTAAACCAGACAATATAGCAGCAAACCAGACAATATGTCAGTAAACCAGACAATATGTCATCAGTAAACCAGATAATATGGCAGTAAACCAGACAATATGGCAGTAAACCAGACAATATGGCAGTGAACCAGACAATATGTCATCAGTAAACCAGACAATATGTCATCAGTAAACCAAAAAATATGTCATCAGTAAACCAGACAATATGGCAGTAAACCAGACAATGTGTCAGTAAACCAGACAATATGTCATCAGTTAACCAGACAATATGGCAGTGAACCAAACAATATGTCAGTTAACCAGACAATATGTCACCAGGAAACCAGACATTATGTCAGTAAACCAGACAATATGTCAGTACACCAGACAATATGTTAGTAAACCAAACAATATGTCATCAGTAAACCAGACAATATGTCAGTAAACCAGACAATATGCCAGTAAACCAGACAATATGTCATCAGTAAACCAGACAATATGTCAGTAAACCAGACAAGATGTTTATTTGAAATTGCATTTCCATATATTGCTTAGTTTCAGCACGTAAGCATAAAGGGACACTAGAACGAAAGTGAGGGCGCAATTTACTAGAGTTTCTAAAATATTCAGCAAAGCTTTTTGATAAAAAAAGATATTTCCCGAAAACTAAAGGAAATTTACCGAAATTTTCCACAAAAGAATGTTAATTTGCCGAAAATCGAAGAAAAAATCACAAAAATTGAAGAAAATTGCCTTAAAATGAAATGAAGGAAAATATATTTTTTTAAAGAGGTCCTTAAATATATATTGCAGGATTTTTTTTAAATGATTTATATATTTGTTCTAATTTTTCTTCCTTCCCCCTCCCCCTTCCTTCTTAAAAATATTTATATATTCCAAGATTTGAACTTAGCTGTCCAGATTTTACAGTTTTACTGCATCTTGTTCTGAAATTTTTAGATTCTTCTGATTTCAAGTTGGCCGTAAATGCCTCGATATTACGGGATCCGATTGTCGTAAATATTAATTTTGAAATTTCGGTTGAGATATCGACCTTTCAGTAATGCCATGTGCTGTCGTATGCTTTCAATATAAGTGGAGGGTGTCCCTGGTTGCTGTGCCACTCCAGTTTCCATCATATTCCTCTTGTCCCTGTTAGCATCTCACCTCCCCCTTCAAAAGGTCGAAGCTAGATCGTTTTTATATCGTCGATGGGTTTTTAATTTTGCGTCAGCTTCCGGGGTTCCCCCTCCTCCCTCCCGTGACTCACCATTTCAACTTTAAGCAGGCCCACTGACCCCACGCCGAAAGTTCCGGATAGCATTGACGTGCTAAACCATTGTGCAAATATCAATTCAGCCACCAATTACCTTCTGACGTCACTGCAGATTGCTTCTGAGACCGATCGTACAGTGCAGATGCACCCTCGTGCAGATGTACACTTATACTAGTGGTAGTAACGTTAGTTCTGCTAGTATGTTGCTGTGTTTTACTGTTAAGTTTTAGCCATATAGACCAAAATACTTACTACAATCAGGGAAATCTTTAATTAGAACATAAGAAATTAACAAATAATTACTTTAAACTTTGTATCCAATTTTCCAAAGTTTAAAAAAATGTTCAAACCCTCTCAAAAATGTGAGGAAATTGTTGCAATTTTGTGGCACCTTCAATTAAGGTCAAATCAGTTTGTTTATTCATTAAAATGTTCAGTTTTCTGGGCTAAAACCATTAAAAATGTTAACCTATAAATTGCAATTGGTATGTAGATGAGTTCATTATGATTTGTTTAAAAAATAACTTATTTTGACTCTTATATTGAAATTTTTAATAACAAGAGTAACTGAAAATAATAGATGGCGCTTCAATTTTGCACATCTTTCCACCAAATTTTAAGAAGGTGTAAATTTTGTTGTTGAAATTGTAAAGATTGGATGAGGTACTGCAATTTTTCATCTTTCCATTTTCAAGGGTTTTTGGAATGATTGACCCTAGGTAATTTATACACCAGTGTAAAAGTATTCTAGGGTACTTCTGCACGGTAGAGTAGGAGTACACTGTGACACCGACCCCAACTTATTTTCTGCTCGGCATGCTTAATCCGATCTTGGTGGTCGCATTAGTACACCGTTTAGTACCGTACCCCCTTCAATAAACTTTTGATAATTTCAACCGAAAGTGGTGTAAAGCAAGGTGATGTAATAATGTCACAGTTCCTTTTTCTGATGGTGGTGGACTGGGTGATGAGAAAAACGACTGATAATAACAGGAATGGAATTAGATGGAAGTTCATGTCAACCCTTGAGGACTTAGATTTTGGTGATGATATCGCTCTACTTTCATCTACATGTCAACACATGCAAACCAAAGTGACCAGGCTCAATCGGTATGCTGCACAAACTGGGCGAAGAATTAATAAAGATACGACAGAGCTAATGAAAGTTAACAGCAAATGTGAAAACAAAGTTTATATCGATAACCAACAACCAAATGAAGTAAACAAGTTTAGATACCTTGGTGAAACAGTAAGTTGTGGTGGCGAGGAAGATATCCTAAACAGAATCTCTAAAGCAAGAGTAGCATTTATTAAATTAAATAAGATATGGATCTCAGGCACATTCTTAATATATACAAAAATACGACTGTTTAACTCTCTTGTTAAGTCTGTACTTTTGTATGGTTGCGAGACATGGACAATTAATGTAGCAGATAATAAAAAGCTGGATACATTTATGTTCAAATGTTACAGGAGATTTTTGAAGATCAGATGTCCATATGTAATATCTAACGATGAAATACTGAGAATCACTAAACATGACAAAATCAGCACTGAAGTAAAAAGAAGAAGGTGGAGGTGGATTGGTCATGTGATGCGCATAAGCACTATTAACATGATTAAACATTGTGTGACAGCTATGACGTGGAAATCAGAGGGGAGAAGGAAAGTTGGTCGTCCTAGCAGCCTAGAACTACCTGAAGAAGGACAGTCGAGTAAGAGAGGAATGTGATGGGATGGAGCTCGTGGACAGAAGCCAGACAAGTTAAAATTAACAGAGTCCAGTGCAGAGAGTGCACTGCAGCCTTATGGGCCAGGAGGCCTGAAAAGACCAGGTGAGGTGAGGTGAACTTTAACCGCACCTTGAAAAGAATCTCTTCAGACAGCGCAGTCAATGGTTCATTCGTTTAGGCACATAAGGGTAAACAGAGTATATTCCTTTTATGTGGCGTTTCTTCCCTCTTTGTTTACCAGAATACCATGCTCCGTCATTTCCGTTGCTTTGTTTATCTTTAATTGTTAAAATATTCTTGTGATGCATTCCATACTTTACGCTTGAAAGGGAGCAAATAACGATGCATAAAACGTACCGATCCAAACTTCAAAGGCAGAAAGGGGCGTATACATTTGTTTTGTCCGTTTTTTATATTAAAAAAATTGTTATCATTGTTGTGAGTCAAAGTGGATTTTTTGCACTTCCTGCTTTTTTCTGTCGTGGCCCCCAGGACGCGACAGGACTAGTATTGTAAACTCCATGCTCAAAATCCGCCATCTTTTAATTGAGAATTATACTTTAAATTGTATTAAATGAAGAGAACATGGACTAAAAATCAAGTGCTATCTATTAAAGGTTGTACTTTAATGGTAACTATACTACAATGAATTTCAGCAACGCTAATTAAGAAATTTATGGCGTTGTTTTTATTCGCAAAAGTCTTTTAAGTTGGCAATGTTGATGAATGAAGACGAAAACTTCCGGTGCCAGTCTGATATTTTAATAACTAGGTCTAAAAAGTGATATGAAGAATGGTATTATTTAGACAATTTTTATTGTTTCAGAAACATAATAGAAAATATTTATTACACCAAAATATTTTTTGAAGAGTCATAAAGAGATAGTGAAGGAGAATAATATCATTGGAAATTTGAAATGAACGACGCTAGTCTAACCGGATGTAGTGAGATAAACACCTCACTCGGTAGGCACTACATGCTAGGCGATACTTTTGTAACAGCAATATATCGTATACTACGGTCAGAATGTTGACTACCTCGGATGCGGTTCTGAACCTTCAAGAGCTAAGTTAACAGGTTAAGATATTGTTAGCGTCCATCAGTACACACTGTAATCTTGCAACTTGCTAAATTCGGCGTGGATAGAATTTAATTCAGGAAAACCAACTGACCAAGTAGCAGATCGTCTTTTTTTATTGTATGTATTCTATTAAATAAAAAACAAACAAATTAGTGTTCTCTTTCAATTAAGGGTCATGTCTAGCTTTTGGTTTTTGATGAGGCTTAAGTCCCCACCCCCATCTCCCCTCCAAAAAAAAAAAAGGCCGTTTTTAGATTTAGGAGGACTGAGGCGTAGAAGTTAGGGAAAGGGGTTCTATTTCCCGGTTGCATGCATGCTTTATTTTGATGACAAAGTGTGAAATTATTAACATAAAATTGAAGGAAATGCCTAAAATGTTTGGCAACACTTCCTAAAAAATTCTCGAAATTGACAATTCTCTCCTGGAAAGTGAAGAATTTTCCTGGAAATTGCAGGAAATTTCCCGGAAATTGAAGATTTCACCAAAGAGCTTTAAGCTCTTTGATTTCACGAAAATGAAGGAAATAAGCCGGCAAAATGAAGCAGATTTCCCGAAAATTGACGAAAATTTTCATGAAACTTTCGCAAAAGTTGAAGTTTTTTTTTTTTTAGGGAGAGGGGGAAGGGGACTATGATATTTTTAGAGGGATAAGCCACTAAACACGCCACTAGACACGCCACTAGACACGCCACTAGACACGCCACTAGACACGCCACTAGACACGCCACTAGACACGCCACTAAACACGCCACTAGACACGCCACTAGACACGCCACTAGACACGCCACTAGACACGCCACTAGACACGCCACTAGACACGCCACTAGACACGCCACTAGACACGCCACTAGACACGCCACTAAACACGCCACTAGACACGCCACTAGACACGCCACTAGACACGCCACTAAACACGCCACTAGACACGCCACTAGACACGCCACTAGACACGCCACTAAACACGCCACTAGACACGCCACTAGACACGCCACTAGACACGCCACTAGACACGCCACTAGACACGCCACTAGACACGCCACTAAACACGCCACTAGACACGCCACTAAACACGCCACTAGACACGCCACTAGACACGCCACTAAACACGCCACTAGACACGCCACTAGACACGCCACTAGACACGCCACTAAACACGCCACTAGACACGCCACTAGACACGCCACTAAACACGCCACTAGACACGCCACTAGACACGCCACTAGACACGCCACTAGACACGCCACTAAACACGCCACTGCTTTCTTCATTACTGTCCTTACAAAAAACAAAATGCCACGACAGCCCCTTTGTAAAGGGTGTTCTTGTAAACGCTGCTCGTTTTGCTCATCATTTGAAGTTTGAAAGACGAAAGATTTGCTAAGTGTCTGACGGTGTGAAGAAAATAGGCGCTCTTTGTGTTTGTGGAAACAAAAATGTAGAAAGTAAGAAACGGGTTAAAAATAAAACAATATGCAGTAACATTCGTATGCCCAAAGTCATATCATATCACATACCTATTGGCAAAGATTATTTCATTGGTGACTATACAACACCAGCGTTAGAAAGTGAATCAATCATATTAACAATTAGTCAAATAATTTTGATTTCCATCCATACGAAATTAAAGTTAACCTTCGCAGAAGCAAGGGAATAAAACCAGTTTCCGTCGAACACTTCAACATCTTAAACTATATTTGCCAAAGCCTAAAAGCTGCAGTAAATGTAATTTGGATTAATTATTCAATTTAAACACCGTTGCAACTTCCTTTCTTTCCGCCACATTTTAAATTTTCATTTTATTGAAAACATCGTTTTTTTGATATATCTGGAGAAGAAAAAAAAATCCGTTCTTTCATATATTGGATCAGCCAGCCTGTAAACAACAATACAGTGAAGTTTTCTGTCAAATATATCTGTCAGATACATGACAGGAGTATTCCCGCCGCACCATCCCTTCATCTGTTCATGTCGGGTAATTGGTACAATATTGTTCGACCATTCTTTTGTCCATAACCCAATTACAGCATCTTCGGATTGACCGAAATTCATAACATTTCGCTCACTCGACTGGCCAGCGTCACGCGGCGTCAACAATTACGTGTTGCTTTCCATACAGGACTATATTTTATGTGTGCACCGGAGCAAGCTCTAAGAGGTATACAGGTACCCCTTGCTGTGCACCATGATATATCAAATCACCCAATCATTAATAAAAAAGAACCGAAATTAAATTCAAATCGCTTAAATGAAAACAAATAAAACAAGGACCTTGATTTCGTCAAAAAGAAGTACTTATTCAATGTAGTTGATGTACTGCAGTCCAGCCCAATTCTCTAATACACGCTGGATTAAACATTAATATATTCACTTACAGGCTGCATCCCTGCGACAATTCGAATTAACGACGATCTGCGTTTTATTTATCACGTTAAATTCTGACGGGTGAAATCTTTCACCAAATTTTAATTTTTTCTTGTATTATCATTTTTTTCGTATTTACACGACTGGACATTAAAATGTCGCAAGCGTAGCGCACAGGGGGAGATTCCTCTCAGAGCCTACGCGCAAAAGGAGTAACTGCAGGCTTGGTTCGCTCTCTCGCTGCATTCGGGGTAATGTGATAGTCACAGGGGATTAATGACAAACGCATTAGCGGAAGATCAGGTTAAGAGAAAGAAAAAGTATCATATTTTATTCCTCATTTTCAAGCTCTTGATACTGAAGGAAATTACAAGAGGAGTCGGGCATCCTGAACGCATGTTATTCTACTTGCCAATCAGAATACGACTATCGGTCTGGTGCATGACGATTGATAAAACAGACCAACATACGGCTTTAAGATCATAATAATTTTGCTTTTAAGTCACTAATACACTTCTTAACTTGCTTAATGGCAGTTACAATATGGCGTATACAATTGGATGAAATGAATGTTGAACCAATGGATAAAAATGAAATTTGAATTTTTAAAGTTTCCGAAATCCTTTCATATCCCACGTGGATTACAGGTAGTATATAGGCCTGCAGGAAGCGGCCATTTTAGGAAACTTGATTTAGAAGGAATGCTATCTGTATGGAAATCATTAAAAGTAATCCAGGTAAATCAGTCCTTATGATTAGAATACGTCCCTACACAAGGTACGTGTACGTACACCACGAATAAGCCTTACCCTATAACATCATAGTTATATGGAGATGATTTGTTTCAGAACGGACCATATGACCTTATCTACCTACTTTGGTGTAGCGGTTATCAGACCACGAGGCCCTGGGTTCAAGCCTGGGTTGGGTAGACATGCCAGTGCACCACAACTGGTTATCAAAGGCCGTGGACATTGACTTGGTTGTCGATGTTATGTCTGTTTGTACGTCGTACCTGTGTTCTCGTTCGGGTCGTATTAAGCGTTTCGTGGTAGCATTGTTACTATCATAACCGAATACGCAGGCGACGACCCCGTCATTGTAATTGTGTGTTCTCTCGTCGTCGTCGTCGTCGTCGTCAGAACGGACCAGTGGAAACGTGGTCTTTTGTTCCTCGTTGTTGTTGTTGGGTCTTTTTTGTTGTCATTTATGCCTAAATTTTTGTTTGTTTGTACTTTTAGGTACATGGCAGGGAAAACACACGTAAGTCACATTGACTTGTTTTCAGTGTGGACACAAGGAATTTTGTCAGGATAGAAATTGAATGAATACCGGGTTTACATCTTGCTCTTTTCGAGAAGTGTTCAGAGAACCATGCAGGCAGGGGGTGGAACTCCTACCATCGGGACCGACGGCTTTACGTCTCCTCCGAAGGACGGTGAGCGCCACCATTGGCCGCTTTTCCAAAGGTCGGGTGGGGGAGAAGGTGTAATGCTGAATCGCTGGTTAAATTGCCGTTGGACTTGACTGGGACCTGTAGCATATCAGTCGCTCAGCCGACTAAACTACCTGCCTCCCTTATGTTCTACATATTCTATTTAGTCAGTCATGATTTTACCTGACGAATAATCTGGGATGCCCAGGTATCAAATGCGCCTCATGGTCCACGCCTGATTTCTCTTGATAGAATTTCTTACTAGATCTTCAACAAATTCAGGACGATGGCCAAGTTGAAGACATTACCCTTTAAGAGTCGATAACTCCAAATTCCTTTTGATTTTGACTCTGAACCGTGACTGCAACAATAAAATTACGAAAACAATCCACAATCGTTATTTATCTGTTTTTAGTATATAAATGCATATGCACATGACAGGTGCGGATACAGGAGGGCGTCTTCTCCTTTCTAACCACATAAACCCTCCGTCTGTTTTGCTAAAAGTTCCCATACTAATTGAAATTATGGTTGATATCAGCTTATCATATCTGTATATGGTTGATATATGGCAGCACATAAGGCTATGTGAGAAGAATAACGTCTTTGCAAGTTTTGTACAACACAAACAGTATCAAGCCTCATGCACAACAGAACAAACGTTAATCAAAGCTGATATCACCCCCACCCCCTCCCCCTTCTCCCTCCTTTTTGAAATTATTGGATCCGCGCCTGCATTAGACACAAATACACAAATAATTGAATAAAGAATTACTAAATGAATGAATATAATAATTAGTAAATACATCATTTATGCAGAAATAAATGCATTTGGAGAATCCTATTTGTAGAACTTCGAATCCTATTTGGAGAACTTCGAGAAAGAAGAGAAGTAATAATATCTGAATATCAAACTGATGAGATTTTGTAGAAACTGTTAAAAGCAAAATCTCCCGAACAATGATTATAAATAGAAGGAAGGTGATTTCTTTTTACCACTTGGTATTAAGGTGGTATATGACTAATTTAGAAACTAGACCTACGCTAAGTGAGTTTATAAAATGATTCTGCATCACTGAACTGATGACTACGATGACCAAACACGATCATCAATTGTCACCACACTTGCTTCTTAAACGTTTCTGATGATATCATTTAGAATCAAAATAAGCAGAAAGATCATCTTCACAGATGGAGATGCGCGGAGTGGACGAAAAAGTGAGGCGAGTCGTGTGCGGACTGCTTCAGGCTTCTCTGCGCGATCTTACTTGCCTCCGTGTAATGGCAAAGCCACATGAATAAGAAGCAGAAATGTACATCAACAAGGTATCATATAGCTCTTACACATGTAATCCTGTGAGCAGACGGATTTTGAGGCTATTTAATTATGTTGATAGACATGGAAATCACATTACAATGTATTCTATGAAGCAGATATAAGCCTTCACTACTTAAACAATGTTTATTTGTCATGTATCAACAAACATAAAAAACATAAAAAGCTTTTAAACAATACCGTATACTTTTGGCAATAATCGTCTACTACTCGACAGTATTTGATCTTTCTAAGAACAGGTTACTTCAGATCTTGTAGGATAGCGAATGCCAATTCGACCAATTAATTCATAAAGAAGTAACGAAAATCGATACATTGGATCGACTAGGTACCCCGATGGTCGACATATCAAAAGGAAAGACATCAGAACAAAAAGTGATGTAGATATAGCGGGTTTAAGACCCACATTCCGACAAATGTTTCAATAAACTTTAAAAAGCCAAGTGAGACGTTTTACAACATGGGGTGGGGAGGGACAAAGTTTTCTGGAAAGCGTGATTACAAATCAATTTGTAATTATAAATATTGTATTAATTGTTACATATTCCTCCTTCTACCCATTACACCTCGGTTTTTGCCAATGGAAACTGAGTGTGCAAAACGCAGTGTAATTAATCATAATAAGGTGCACATAAACATAAAATTAATCTTTTAAGATCAAGATTAACAGAGAAAAATCAACATTCTTCAAGTTACCTAAGAATAACCGGTGAAACAGTTACATTTATTTTTTTGATTTATAAAAATTTCACACTAAACTGCTAAATACTAAAGAAATAGTCAGATAGTGTGCTAAACATAATTTACCAGTGCAATTCTAAGTTGGTTTACCTGTACTCGGGGTTTTATTTTACACTCATGCATCCATCTATAAAACTTTTTTGTTGACAGGCTGACAGGGGGTCAGATTTAAGTGTATAAAAAGCCTCAAGACTTAAAATAAAGATTAACGAATTATCCACATAGAAGTTTAGTCCCTAATGTTCCAAATCGAGATGGGAAACTCGTCTTGAACTTCTGTTTGCATCGTGTTATATAATCTTAAAAGATTAACAACTTTTCTTGATTTCCAACGAAATACAAGTGTCTACATTAATTTGAAGCGCGTCTGCCAGTGTACGCATTGTAAGAACATAAATGTTACGTTTACATTGAAAGGTCCGCACCACAGAATCCGAGTAATTTTAAAGAAACCACATTCAGACCTATTAACGGGCTATCTATCACACATTAAACAACAGGTAAAATATTTACCTTCATAAGTCCTAAAAAGTGTCATTTTATTCTAAATATTAAAATAGCTCTTTGAAGCGTCGTCTTTGTTTCTAAGCATAATTCGTTATCGAAACCTTCCTTAAAGCTTCGTATCTTATCTGGACCTCTATTTATAAATCTCGGTTATGAGCAATTACAGTGTTATTAATAACTCATTCCAGCCGCCCAACCTTTCAGCATTTCAAGACGCGCAAGTCTCTTATCACATTTGTCACTAGCTTTTTAAGCAAAATTGTATAACAAAGTCTGAAAGATATGGATGGAAATTATCATATATCCTTTAATCTTGGTCTCTGAGCATTGCTCATTTGGGGAATATATTCTGGCTCCCAGCGGGGCGTGAACGAAGTTTTAAGTTGTTAGTGGGTAGTTTGTCTTTTGACAGTGCGTGCGCCAGCACTCTAGGTCACGTGCCGCCTATGGTTTTACAACCGGCACACTCCTGTACGGATCTGCTCCAAAATGCTTTTGGTCGATCAGGCTTTAAAGAGTAGAAACAGCTAAGTCTTTATGATTTTCGTTATCTTCAAACAGATCTACCAGATTTCAACGCAATGATTAAGATTCAACACTTCGGCAGTTCGGGGTGAATTTGTTTAAAAACTGACCAGTCGAACTTCTATGAAGATATATTAGTAGTATATAGGTAACTAAAACGTGCGCCAGTGAATGTAAAAAGAACTTAATGAATAAAAGTGACAAGCGGCTATTTTGTATTAAACAAGGACAACATAAACGTCTTGTAGTAAAATTAGGTTAGGTCAAAATGTGAGAAGCGATTTAATTGTATTTACGATTGATATCTTACAGATAAAAATACATCGGTGGCTCTTTACTAGCAAGGTGGATCAGGGCAAAACTAATGACGGTGAGTTTGGCCTTGTTTAGACCATGGAGATACTATCTCCATGTTTAGACAAACGAACAATGGTTTTTGAAGGCTTAGTTGAGATTTGGTGATATATCCTTCTGGTTAGCTGATATGATGGATGAAGATACTGGCAAAGATGGACAAAATTATTGAAATTTGTACGAATTTTAAAAATAATAAAATTATCAAAATACAAGAAAATTTTGCTCAATATTATTTTAACTTCGTTGGACCCTTTTAGCTGATAATTCCCTTCCGCCTGAATCCATCGATTATGCCAGAATTGTCCATTTTAAACTGGGAGGTCGGGTTTTTCTCTCCGTACGGCGCTTATAGGTCAAACAGTATATTCTATATAAGGGAATATCTATACAATTTGATCACTGTGTGTTTGGTCACAAAGAGGATCCTTTCTGGTGCCAAACCTACAGAATAAAGAGTCTGTCGTCTTAAAGGAATATTTCCATGTTTTTTCGTAACCTTTTATAAGAAAGAGAACAATTTTAGAAACAATTTAGTACAAAAATAATAATGATATGTTATTCCTACCAGGAGATATTCAAATTTTAAGGTTTACAAAAAATGCCTAATAAACGAATAGGAAAAGGCTCAGTATGACATCACAGCAACACATTCTCCCACAAAGTTTATGTATTTCATCAAATCTATTACCTTTTTTATTAGTAAAACCTGCAAGAAAAATAAATTGATGAAAGTTAAGTATTTATATTTATTGCCAAATATACCTACTTTAATATCTTTTAAAAAATTGTTTCTAATCATACAGAAACAACCAATTAAAATTCAAAGAAATACATATACATTTGCAATGGAATTGCCTCTATGACATAATCAAACACAAATTCATTATTTGTACAAAAACTTTAAAATGTAATTATGAAATCTTTAAAATCCATATCTCCTAAACAAAATATGATATCAACCTGATTTTTGTACCAAATTGGCTCTAAAAGTATGCTCTTTTAAATAAAATTGAACAAAAAACAATGAGAACATTCCTTTAATTCAGTTTAGATAACTGTTTACCTGACTTTACCCGCGCTAGAAAAGAGTTGGGACAGAAACTAAGGAAGTCATTGTTTAAGTCATTAACTCATCATTCTTCCTTGACTATTTTCTATTTGCTTTCAAGTTAAAAACTGTTTAATTATCTTAATCTGTTAATGAAAAGCGCAATTTTACGCCGTCAGTTTTAGAATCAATTTGTGGTCAAAACGAGTATTTTTGAGGCTTGATGCTTGGTTTAACCATGGATGTCTTCTATACCTTCATGGCTTGACCACTTTGTTTGAATCCTGCTGTCTGTCGCATTTATATGATATGGATGGTTGCATGTGGGCTGAGGACAAAATTCAAGACAATGGAAATTTCTACGTCAAAAATATATATGATGTTTATTTCTCAAAAGAATCTAAGGATTCGGGAGCAAGTTAAGTTTTACGTGGATAATATTTGTTCTGTTTTGCTGAAAATAAAACTATGGTACACAGAACTGGCTTTCTTATAATACTCGGGCTTCTACGCAAGTACGCACAGCGCTCAAGCCTGTGCTATCCCATTTCGATAGTCTTTGGTATGACTCGACCGCGGATCAAAGCTTTCCGGCTAGCTGGAACACGAGTGCTCTATACCAATTCAGCTAACCAATCAATACATCTACCAGACAAATATGCTTTTACATTTTCGAGATACTTTGTCATTTTTAATGACTGTCTGTTTTTCTCGAATTGGCAGGTTTTCTTGCCACTTGCAGTTAAGTTTTGGAGTATTTTCTCGTGCACCCCCCTCCCCCATCCCTACACACTTCCTGTCTCTTGCATGCACATTTATGATTACTCAAACTTGAACAGAAACAGCTGGTTAGTGTAGAGTATAGGGGAACGACCTCTATGGACCATATCATATTACATATGCCCCCAGTCTGAGCCCAAATTTTCCCAAAACAACAAAGTAAAAAGGGCGCTTCGTTTTGAAAGGGTCACTTTTGTACTAATAAAAATTAAGTGTGCGTACATTCCACCAGTTCAGTCTTGCTTTTTTGACTGCAATTGAGGGGCACTTTTCATTTTCAAAAGTGGCGCTTTTGTCATATTTCGGAAAAGTGGGGTTCCAACTCCTATGACAGAAACCCACTTCCAACTGGCACACTTTCTGAAGATATGTTTGATGTGAAGCAACAAGGTATACTGATGGATAGGGGAGTACACCTATAGCCTGCCTTCCCCGGGTGGGAATTTGGAAATCTAGTCGGGGTGAAAATGGTAATTTTTGATTAAAGTTTAGTTAAATTTATAGGCCTATGGGCATGTAGAGGCAACTTAGCTTGCTCTCAAATATATTATAAACCATCATATATGTAATAATACATTTCATAAAAATCATTGACAATTTTACAGCGTTTTTTTAATCTTAGGTATGAATATGCATATTTTATGCAAATTAGGTATTGTATTACAAGGCGTCCTTGGTATTTCCCTTTGTAAATCCTTTATTTTATTTTATTTCTATCACAATTCTTCAAAGATTTTTAGTGACTAAGATTGAGGATAGAAATTTAAAGAATTCCATACAGATTATGAGCTGTCTTCCCAGTTATACATACAACACAGCATAAATCAAAAACTGCTAAATCATTGATCAGCCATAGACTCACTCAAAAACTAAAAGTGTTTTTGCCGGTTTGCCAAAAAGCATGCACCTCCACAGTCCTTTAAACATGAATAAAAGACTGTTATAGACTGTTATAGACTGTTCAAGACTGTTAGTCTGTTAAAGACTGTTAAAAGACGTGAACATTTTTCATTTTTGTAACAACTTTGCACCAATTTTCTTCCCGCTGTTAAATAGCAGAACAATCGCCACGTGTTAACGTCCTCTCCTTTGAAGCACCCTATTAGCGTTTCCTTTGTTGTCCTATGAAAGCACAAGCTTTAATGCTTGTGAATAAAACGACTGTATCTCCAAACCTCCACAAACTGAAACAGTAACTTTATGAAATAAGTAGTAAACAAAACAAACCAATAGGGCCTGGAGGTGAGGAAAGTATCAATATTAAAGCCGTTTAAACCTAAGCTAATTGTTTCTTACTCCGACTGTAATTAAATCTCCATTAGGTTTTATTTCGAAAAACAAGATTTTGTATTTTGATCCATATTTAAGCAAATCATACAACGAGGATTAAAGAAAGAAGTTGCAGTCTTATCCATAAAACTTATGTAAATTTTGTTTTTTCAATGTAAATTTTCTCCTGCGGGTTAGTACGGCATGAAAATCATACTCGCTCTAAGGATAATTTTTTTACGATTACGATGTTGACAGCAACGTTGAAATTCAGAGGCAGATGGGACTCATTAAGATTGGACGTGGGTTGGGAAACCTGATACCTTCCATCACTCTACGCCTTGGGTGAGGATTTTCCTGATGTTTTAATACATTTTCTCAAAGAACACTCTGGATTTATATTTAATTTTACAATTTTCATGACGTAAGTGATTTGATTTCCATTTGAAAGAGATTATAACATTACTACTGTAACATTAGTATTTGAGCATGAATTTTTTATGTATTTGATTGACAAGTTGAAGGTGTAACCTTGAACCGAACCCATTTGAAGGGAGGTGAGGTTCTTCATAGTATTATTCAATATCAAGAAATATCAAGGTCATCTACATGATGTGCGATATCGAGAGGTGGTGGGGTGGGGTAGGGGTGAAGGGGAGGGGGGTAGGTTGGGGTGAAGTTATAACCCTTTGATGAGGGTTGTCTTTTTCAAAATGTAAATGTACACACCCCCTTAAATTTGAAGATGGTGATCTGTCCATTTTCGAAGAGAAAATAATTCGTTCCGAACCTGGGGGGTTGGGGTGGAGTAGGGCGTAGGGGTGGGAGTAGGGGTGGGGTGGGATATGGTAGGGGTGGGAGTAGGGGATGGGGTAGGGGTGGGGTAGGGGGTGGGGGAGTGGGTGGTGGTAGGGGGTGGGGCGGTGGGTGGGTATTAACCCCTTAAAACGGCTTGTCTTTTTTTAAATGTAAATGTACATCCCTCTTAAAATTGAAGATGGCGATCTGTCCATTTCTTGAAGAGAAAATACTTCGTTGCGACCCTTATATTGAATTTGACCAAAGTTTATTTATTCCAACAAGGTATTGGCTGACCTTTCTGTTTTGGGGTCAATTTGAAATAAAAATATACACGTGATAATTTGAACTAATTATTCTGACAATCATCAATTAACTAAACTGTTGTTCGTATAGCATGTTTCCACTATAAATTTGAACTCCTAAATTTTCAACTTTCAGATTTATGTATGCAGATCTCTGTATTTTGTTATGTAAACCTTTTTTTCTATTATTAGTTTAGAAAGGAAGTAGCTGACTTTAACAAAAGGGTTAGAGATCTTAGAGCTACCCTTAATCTGCCAATCAAATATCTAAGTGCGGATGACATTCTCATTATTTTCAAAAAGGTAATTAAGGGGAAAATGAAAATGTGCTAAAAGATGACTGTCTTCATGTCTAAACATCAAAACAAAATAAGTCCTCAATTTTTGCGACAATAACTAAAGAGCAAATATTTTGTAATTGAAAGACTTTGCTACTCAGAAATATCTCTGTGATTTCCTTTAAGAAATAGACTAAATGTTTGGTATAAATATGTTTGAAGAAAGACAGTCTAACACAAAAGTCTGCAAGAACGAAAGAAAAGGATCTTAAGGTGGGAGGGGCGCCGTCTGATTTGCCAGATATCCCAAGTTTAACTCAGTTGCAAGTTTAATTTTCAGGACAAACAAAGTAACTACAACTTACAGGGGCAAACAAAAACATGTACCAACTACAGATGGGAAAGGGAGTATGCGCATGTCGTATGTGTAAATTTTTATGAGGGAGTGGCTCGAGGGGCACATTGGAAAATGGAGAGAAAGAAACGAACAGAAGAAGAAAATGTCGAAGAATCGCAGACATTAAACAGTTAAAGGAGTGGTCACCAGGTCACAGTGGGGCTGTGTAAGTGAGATGTAGCCCAAGGGGTCTTTAGGAAGGTTGTGGTAATTATTGCAAATACTAGTGCTCTCCCATGGCACCCTCTTGTAAGAGGCAGCCTGGATACGGACCTACTGCTGACGGCCATGTTCCAAACTCTAACCCGTGCAATGTCATATTCCATGATCCCAATCACCATCTAGTTTCTCTGAAACAGAAAACTGGTAAAAAGGTAAGTTCTTTGCAATCGTAACCGCTTATTTTGCGCTGTGCCTAAACAGCTAAAGACGCATACCTATACAGGGCGATGACTTGCTGTCCTACACTGTTGAGGCAATGAGGGCAAGTTTCCCAGACGTACCAGTCATGCGCCCTCACACTTTTCAAAAGTTTCCTACACCTATGGTTTCTGTCATTAGTAGACCCACTTTTAATCGCAGACTTTAATTAGACATCAGGTAGCACGGAACTAATAAGGTATCACTCCGCCATCGAAAAATGAGAACCCTTAGAGAAAAGGTTAATGCAAATATTTTCGAGAGGTCCCATGAAGCTGAGAAGTTGAAAATTTCAAGAATGGTAAAGAAAGGATAGGACTTGACTATGCATATATGACTATGCATAAACTTAACGAAATTTGTTTCAGTAAAAGTTTCATTGGAAACTATTTTACCAAAGACCCACACCAAAATTTGAGTGATTTGGTGAGGGTGTATAACACGTCTTCACTTCAGCTTAAAAAAAAAAAGGCTAAAATTTCTGGTGACCCCCTATTAAAAGTACCCTCATCCAAAAGATATTAGATGGTACTTTTTGGAAAACATCCAAAAGATCCCAAATCTATAACAATCTGGTACAAAAAGTCCCCGAACTTGACTCTTCCATCATAGGCTTCAATGGGGAAAATAATTAGTTCCGTGCTACCATCAATGGTGTAATACTTGATCCATGGCAGTGCAAAAACCAACTGACTTGGTTTTATTTTAAAAGCAGTTTTATTTTTGTCATATTTGATCTTTTAAAAAACCAACTGACTGCTTTTATTTTAAAAGCAATTTTATTTTTGTAATATTTTGATCTTTTTAAATGTAATTTAAAGATTTTTCTTAAAGTCTACTCATTTTTAGCTTAAATATTTTACCTCTAAGTTCTTGATAATTGTTTCTATGACAACAACCAGATTTGGCCAAATTTTGGTCAATTTTAAAAAATCAAGCATTTTGAATAAATGTTTGGACATGTTACTTTACCACTGCTATCAAGTATATTCTTGCTCTGTAAAATATTTTTTCCAACTTACAAAAATAAATGATTGATAATTTGACATCGTTAAAGAATTAATTGACATAGTTAAAGTGTAAACAAACCATAACATACACTAAATTTGGAAAAGTGGGAAAAATGTAAAATTTGCCAAAATTTGAGTTAAATGCAGTTTTGAAACTAAATAAGCTGTGTTTTCAGCAAATAGTTTAGCCCTGTGTAGAATTAGCAATAAGGACAATAAACAAAGAGAAAGTCTAATTAATGACCTAAACAATTAATTAACATTGACAAAAAGTGAGACAATTCACTAATTGGGTTAAAGTGTGCAAATCTGAAATTATTTCAGTGTGCTTCAAATAAATAATTAAGCTGACAGTTTTAAGTTTGTAGCTGTAATGTGTGTATAATTAAAAAACAAGACAAAACAAACACGTAATTAAAAAATTAATTAATAATCATGTGAAATTAATTGAAATTCTACAGTTTGGGTTATTTACTTACTATGACATTGTTTTAAACTAGATGCATTCAAATTGATTAAAACCAATATTTTATTAAAGTGTTGAAATAATACAAAGATTCTAATTACTAATTAACTGTTAATAAATTAATTAGTTATTAATATTAATCAAAATGTTTAAAGTATGAGCATAAAATGCATACTTTTTTATGAAAAATGAAAACAATTAAATGTGATGAAATTTGTATCTTTATTTAATCAAAAATTAAGTTTCTCTCAGCAATATCATTACTAAACAAATTATACACATAGATCAAGACAATTTATGATGGTACACACGCAATAACGGTGTACTGCATTGTTCGGTAGATCAACAAATAAAAACTCTGGCACTTGTATAAAGACATAAATAAATAACAGGCCATAGGCCAAGGTGGCTGCAAGTGATTGTGACGAAAGTTTAAAGTTCCAAAAAAACCAAAAAAAAACCACACACAGTAGCAGCGTCGGCCTACCCGCAATATTTTCAGTTCATCAAGAAATGTTTAACTCCTAAAAAAAAAAAAGCCCTAAATAGCTGCACAGTTCTTGTTGAAAACTAATTTAATCAATAGTTTATTTAATTAAAGCTTATTTTCTTTCAGCATTTTAACAAATCATACGCATAGATCAAGAAAATTCATGATGGTATGTACAGCGTATCCGCCATGCTCAGTTTATTGAGATTTGATAACTCCCCACAAGCCCCCTCTTCTTCCCACACCTACACACACACAAAGGCCCTGGGCCATGGCGAAGCCTAATACAGCATCAAAGATGTGCTTTCTTGATTACAAAAATAAATCTTGATCCAGGCTAAGTAAAAGCCAATTTCCTTTCAGCAATGTTTAAGAATTTAAATTGAAGATGGTCTGTACACAATAACTGAACATAAATAATTATTTAATCAGAGTAGGCCTACACTACAGATTACAGTTGAAAATGGCTGCTACAGTACTGCTAGTGCAGTACTACCAACGCACAGTGTATTCGTTTGTGTAGACTACACAACATTAGTTACTTTACGACTTAAAATTACTCCAAAACCAGCTGATAAATCATTTAATTAAGCTTACCTTAATATAAGTAAATTATACTTAACATTACGTACGATTAGAAAAGGCAAATAATACAAATTGCATTCGGAAATACGGGAATTCCACCTTTAGTTCTAAGTTGTTTACAACAGGGCATCGCAAAGAATTATATACTTGAGCTTTAAAACCTGCACTTACATTTCCATTTGCACTACAAGCTTCAAAATATCTTTGAGTTTTCCAAGATATTCTAATAACAAAAAAAGCTCAAGGTTACCTCACCCAGTGACTCAAAAAACATGTAAAAACTAGCAGTCTTTATAACTACAACACCTCTTTTAGTTCTATCAATTGAATAACAAAGAAGGTAAAGGTCCTGACTTGCCAATGTCAATGAAAGAATGCCATTCAACCCCCTTTCCAACCTGTACTCTCCCCCAGTCCCTACACATTCCCAGAACTACATCATGGATTGCAATACAACTTCCAATTACAATTTTGTTTATGTGTGTCAAGCAAAGTCAAGCAGCATAACAAATGTACAATAACATTAAAGCAAAATTATGCAAAAACAATATTGCTTAACGTAGGCTATGAAAAAACTAGACATTGGAAACGATACAAATCCCCTCACCGCTAATAATGCATATTTTAGACTGTCCCACATTCCATCCCAACCTGTCCCAAATGTCATCCCACGTCTATACTCCATGCAATCACACCTGAAAACCAGATACTGTATGTCATTCCACCACTTGCATGACCCACATGCCATCACAACTGAACTCCAGATGACATCCCACCACATGCCATCCCCCCTGTTCCACATGCCAACCCACCCTGTTCCATATGCCAACCCATCCTGTTCCAAATACCAATAAACCATGTTTAACATGCCAACACATCCTGACCAACATGCCAATACATCCTGATCAACATGCCAATACATCCTGACCAAGATCCCACCGCACCCTGCCCTGCATACAATTCCACCCTGTCCCACATGACCTCATCCTAATACCTTCAGCTACTTTATCATCATGTCATCTTCTACCCCACATTCTGCTTATTGTTTATATTTCCCAAACCCCTACTTTAACATTCTTTAGAAGCAAGGATACTTTTATTTGCTTCTCTATTCATGGCAAGACGAACAATTTGATTGCTATTTGTGTCAGGAATGTCAATATCATAACACAACTAGAAATGAAGTTAGTAAGTCATAAGCCATATACTTTTGATCTCAGGTCAAACACATTGCAGCAAATGCACACTATACCTCACCATTAAGTGTGAACAATGCATAACTGTATGATAATTTGTTTAAGCAAACTTCAACACACCCACTTTAATTCAAGAGATACCACATATACAAATATTTTCATTGTTAAGCAAATAGGCTAATTATTATGCACACACAATCCCCCAACCATGCTCAACTGAACAGTACCAATGCCCTCTACCACTGAACCAAATAGCAAGTTATTATCTCAGGTTAAATATTTTGTATGTAAGTCTATTGTTATGCAAATAACCTAATTAATATGCACATTACACCTCACCATTGAGTGTAGACAATGGTCTTCACATATATGATCATTTGTGTAAAACAAATTCCACTTTCAATTTAACTTAAGAGATATCATAGATACATATTTTCATTGATATGCAAATAAGCTAATTAGTATGCACACACAACCTCCCAATCAAGCTTATTTGAACAGTACCCATGTCCTCTACCCCTGTGCCAAGTTTAACATGAATGTATATTATTCATAACTAAAGCTATGCGCTCATGAATGTTAAACATTTTGTACGAAAGTCTATTGTTATGCAAATAAGATAATTAATATGCACACTTCACATACACATTAAGTGTAGACAAGGCTTTTCACATATATGATCATTTGTGCAAACAAAATCCCCACATCCACTTTGATTTAAGAGATATCATAGATACAATCATTTTTTCATTGTTATGCAAATAAGCTAATGAGTATGCACACACACCACCCTAATTATGCTCACTAAAACAGTACCCCTATGCCAAGTTACATGAATGTACACCATTCATAACTTAAGTTATGAAGTCTTTAACCAAAAACTTTAACCAAAACTTTAACCTGACAAATACTTTCATTGTTATGCAAATAAGCTAATTAGTATGCATACACCCCCCTAATAATGCTCATTTGAACACTACCCATGGTCTTTTACCCCTGTGCCAAGTAACATGAATGTACATAATTCATAAGTTTGATTAGGCGCTCATGAATAATAAACTTTTTGTACGAGTCTATTCTTATAAAAAAAAAAAAACATCATTAATATGCACACTTCACCTCAACATTAAGTGTAGACAATGCTCTTTACATATATGATCATTTGTGCAAACAAAGTCCCCACATCCACTTTAACTTAAGAGATATCATAGATACAAATGTTTTCATTGTTATGCAAATAAGCTAATTAGTATGCACACACAACCCCTAATTATGCTCACTTGAACAGTATCCCTATGCCAAGTTGTTTTAATGTACACCATTCATAACTTAAGTTATAAAAACTTTAACCAAAAACTTCAACCAAAACTTTAACCTGACAAATATTTTTATTGTTATGCAAATAAGCTAATTAGTATGCACCCCCTCCAAATAATGCTCATTTGGACAGTACCAATGTCCTCTACCCCTATGCCAAGTCACATGAATGTACACCATTCATAAGTTATGAAAACTTTAACCAAAACGCCGACGCCGACGCAAAACGCCGACGCCGGCGTAGTAGCTTAGCTCTACTATTCTTCGAATAGTCGAGCTAAAAACAAAAGCGTTATGACTGTATGGGGTACGTGTTTGTTTTCCTGTTTTTATTTTCAATGTAATAAAACATTTTCAAAACTTGATTACCCGGCATGCCGTAAAAGCTGCACAATGCTATTTTAAATTTTCAAAGATTATTAAACTTAGAATTTAATACTCGTTTAATTCAGTGGTTGAACAGCAAAATGTCGTATCTGTCCATTGACCTTAAATTGTTCAAGTTCTGTATCTTTTGGGTAGAAACGACTGAAATCAAACTAGTTGTGATTTCACACACTCAGATTCTTTAAAGTCTGTATGTATTCTATCATATTTATAAGTCAGTATTTTACTTTTTTGTGTGGTATTTAAAAGACTGAGCTTAATGAACTTTCTTAGTTGAAAGTTTGTCCTAAAACTGTAAAATTCCCAACTGTTAAATTTCAACTCAGCCACTTGTTTTTATTTGTCTAAACAAGTCGGATACTTCTATGATTGTGAACATTTCGTGTATGACTTAATTTTGAAAGAAAATGTATATCTACAATGAGTGAGCGTCCGTACTTATATAAACTTCATCTTAAACTTAAACTGTTTTTATCTTTAGCTTAACTTGTTTTTGTAGAAGCATATGTAAACACAACCACATCATCTAACAAAAACATACCGACTTGCGCCCTCCTTAGGGCGGGAACGGCCTATTGTACCAAACGTCATCTTCACACCAAATTATATTAACATTCAATTTTCAAGGTTTGTTATTTTTGGAACATGTGTGGAGAAAAAACCACACCGCCGTGCAAAAACCTTTGAACGGGCGCCCTCCTAAGGGTGTTTGTGTAGCCTTACCGAGGTTTTGTTTTTTCTTTTCTTTTTGTCTTAACATTAAACAATGTGCTCAGATGAAGCAGAACATTTCTCGTAAACGTCTCCCTAAGCTAATAAACTATTCTGCAGAAAATTCCATATATTCTCTTCTTTATATAGAAATGATATAAAATAATTTTTTAGGTTTGAAACAATTCAGCTTATGATGTAGAATTGATCAATGATTAGTGAAAAAAAAAAGAAAAACATTTCCTTCTTTCGCCAATAACAGCAAATGAGCTTAGTGCCACCTAGACAGACGGGGAGATTCCTGGACTTTTGGTGTAATAATAAATACACCAAAACTTGAAGCTTTGTATTCATTACACGATCCATGGAAGCCGCCATTTTAACTAGTAATCATTTCAATGAGAACGCGGGGGTATTTTTGAAACAAAAAACCGATATCAAATAAATATTCATTAGATTTGACCGCGGACTCTTCAATTTCGTCGTGAACTTCGCCTTAAAATAACAAAAGGCTAATCAGTTCGGGTGAACCCCTGAAAAGAGTCTTTCATGCTAATCCCTGCTTCCACGGTTTGACCATCGCGCAGTTCAGCAACCAGTCGACAGTTCAAACATACGAATCGCACACACATCTCAGCTGCTTACTAACTTCAATTTGGTCTATTTCAGGTATGCATTATGCGATCACCTACTGACTGACAGATCGTAAAGGAATAAACAGTGCCATTTGAGATTAACTAAACCAACTGCTTAAGTTTTATTCATGATTTGATTAGGCCCTAACGTCTGAACGCTAGACAATGGGTGAAAAAGAATAAAACGAATGACAATATATATTACACACAAGCCTGCAATGCAAACAGTCCAACGTACACTCTACGCACATGATGGCTGTAACTTAGCATTAGTTACGGTCAATAGGCCTACGTTAGAATACGTTCACTGTTCAGACAGAACATCACATACGAAAGTCACAAAGGAACTGATAATTCACTGCATTAAAATGATTTAATTGAACGCGTTCTCCAAGAGGCTACGTAAATAACAACACAACTTACGCGAAGAACAAATTTAATGTAAGAATGCATATAAAATAACCCTTTTAATTTGTAATTTATTGAACACTGACAATCGCAGTCAAAGAAGAAAAGTCAATGCTTAGTCAACACAACGCAGATGTTAGCACAGTACAGATTATTCGCAACAAACCTAAGCATTTCAAACATGGGTCGTGCCATATATTGGCTCTTTTTTCAAATTCGGACTGGTGAACATATCAAAAGGTACTGGATAAAAGTTAGCTAGCATGTTTCCCCATAATTCCATGTACCTCTCACACTTCAGCAAACGCCGTCGTAGTTCACAAAATGAATTTGCTTGGTCACTCTGTACAAAGTGTATGGGCGAAGGAAATTGCATGATGGGTAATGGCTGCCTCCATGGCCTAAAAAAACACTCCTTCGAAGGGTTTTACCGAGGGCTAAAAGGAGGGGTTCACCCGAACTGCTAATCTTGACAGGTCGTTTACTTTTTGGACAGCCCTCTCGATACATGATTCTAGTCATCGCAGATACCGTGTACATGCATCATACGTTACATTTCACAAATACTACCGTTCTCTTAGTAAAATCCCATTGATATAAAGTTATCACAAGTTAAAATGGCGGCCTCCATGGATCTTAATGAATACGAAGCTCCAAGATTTGGTGTATTTTCTTATTACACCACAAAAGTCCAGGATTCTCCCCGACTGCTAGAGGGGCAATATATAATGTCAGAATGTAGGACCAAAACTTGTTTGACCACTCCCTTATTTTTCAATGGTGACGAACGAAAAGCATCAAAAGTAATATAAAAGTAGATAACAAATTTCCCTGACGAAGACCATGTTACTGAATGAAGAAGCAGGGGAAAGGAGTTGGACTAAGCATCCAAAACAATATTGTTTAGATACAGAGGCGAATCATGAAGTCTCAAACAGTTTTGTTGATGATTGTAGATGGCTAAAAAGATCCATGAATATTAGGAAAACGTAAGTTATTGTTTAATATGTTTGTTTGTTTTATGAGGGCTTAACGGCACCACGACAACGAGGGTCAAATTGTGCCTAAGAGGTCAGATCATTCTAGAGTTAGGAAGGAAAGGAAACAGGGGAGGAAGGAAAGGAAACAGGGGAGAATGAGAGAAATTCAAGAACTGTTTAATATGACCATCCAACAGCTATTTGAGTTTCCAGCATATTTGTTCAATAAAAATGTCAAATAAAAGTTGACGTCATATTTGATTATTAATTAGCTCTCCAACTTTGACTTAAAACCCGTGTTCCTCCTCCACACAAACACTGAAGGGTTGTAGGGTGGATTTAAGAAAAATGAACCAGTTTTATGGTTTTGCAATTTTTGGCCCAACATGTCATTGAATTCTGATTCTGAAAGATATGTTTTGAAGTTTTATATTCATGAAAATGTATCCATTGTTGATCAAAGGAAGTTTGTTCTTTAGCACAATTTTAAATTTCTTTAAATATAAATTTCTTTCTTTCATGCATTATGCCACCAGCCACCAACCTGCGGACTGGGCCCTTTCGTTGAAACTAAATGATCGCTGTTCGCCGCGCCAGATCTACCTAACTCTTGCGAATGTCGATTTAATTGCGAATTGCAAATGTCGAATGTTTTCTTTGCAATTCTTCACTAGTTGAGGGAGCTGTTAATGTTCTGCAGCAAAAAGTTGATCTGTTAAAAAGTCTTGAAAAAGTATGTTCCAAAATTGTGGCGCTCTTCATATTTTAAACTATTTTGTTAGTAATTTGGTTATTATATACATATACATTCACATATACATTCACATACATATACATACACATACACACACAAATGTATATATATATATATATATATATATATATATATATAAATATATATATATATATATATATATATATATATAAATATATATATATATATATACATACATATATATATATATATATATATATATATATATATATATATATATATATATATATATATATATATATATATATATATATATATATATATATATATATATATATATATATATATATATATATATATATATATATATATATATATATATATATATATATATATATATATATATATATATATATATATATATATATATATATATATATATATATATATATATATATATATATATATATATATATATATATATATATATATATATATATATATATATATATATATATATATATATATATATATATATGCATGTTTCCACGATGAGAAGCAAAGAACATAGTTTAACGAAAAATAAATACTTGCATGGAAGAAAGAAATTTAAAATTATACTAAAGAACAAACTTCCTGTCATCAACGATGAATAAATTCTCACGAATATAAGTTCAAAACATTATATCTTTCAGCATCAGAATTCAATGACATTGGACATGTTTAGCCAGAAAATTGGAAAACCGCATAAAATTTGTTCTTTTTTCTAAATATTTCAAAGAAACTTTGTGTATGCAATTTTTCGATGCATGGAGACAAATCATGTCTTTGACATGAGATCCGTGGTGAAGATGCCAATTATGTCCTTAGGTAGTTTTGTATACCAAGTTTTACGCGACACCCACTTTAACATCTTAAAAGAGTATTTTTTTCTTCAGTAATGCATAATAATACAATCCTTCGCGGTAATTTTCTTGCTTTGTTATCAACATATTTGCGTTGTAATCGGCTTTAAACGATGATGAACTCTGCTTTAATAGAGTCTTAGTCGTGGGTTATATATGACCATGACCCAACATGCAAGAAACTTGGGAGATTTTCAATACCGTAAGATTTACGTAACAGTATAATAAATCAATGTAGCTGTATATATTAGTACTCCAGTCTGGAAGCATGCCTATTAATAGGAACATTTGTAACACACGAGAATATTGAAGTCATGCAGCCATATTGTTCAGATGTTGTTATAGAATGTCATAGTTTCTAATTTATGTACTTGAAATATTACAAATTATTGTGTTGAAAAATATTTGAAGTTTCAAAATGGCCGTTTCGCGCCTAGAAGCCTAGCTTTAATATCGATTTTATCTAATATTTCGAAAATGGCGTAGTTAGCATATCAAATGGGAGTGGAAAAGTTGTAGCCATAACAGTAATGAAGGTATTTTCATAAGTTTTAAGTTTCCCCTAGCAAAGATATTTTTCCCAGACGTATTTCAAATTTGAAAAATGTAACATCAACATTGTATAAGGCTTTAATGTTAGGATAGCAAAAGATTATGGGAAATATCACAAAATGGCGGCTTTCATGTAGCAAAATGTTCCCATTGATAGGAACATTTATGTTCCCATTAATAGGCATGTTACTGTATACGTGACATTGATAACCATGAGAGAGGATCATCGGGACCGAATCCTATGTTATAAATCCTTCCCTCTTAAAAGCCACCCCCCTCCTCTCCCCCTCCCCCTCCCTCCACCCTCCAGTGACTCGACTTGACATACTGGAGGTTGGAGTCTTTAGAGAGATACGATGGGCGGGGCTCTAAACGTATCTTTTTTCGATTTATTCCAGTTCTTTTATTAGGGTAACCTGTTCAGTCCGAGGACTGGTCGTACACTGGGCCCTGCGCAAAAAAATACAGTGTAAATTCAAAACATAAAAAACAAATATAAAACAATAGAATATAAAGCGATAAGTTTTACAAATAAACTTGAAAAAACATTCAACATACACCAAAGAAAGATTGAAAATAATAGCAAAAAAATAAAATAAAGTAAACATGATTAAAATCATCAAAAGAAAAGATAATACAATTTTAGAGCTCAAAGAAGAAAATAGATAAGACGTTAACAATAAAAGCTTGAACTGATAGGCCTCAATTTTCTTTTTTCCAGGCATATTCTGTCGAACTTTTCAATTTCTTGAAGAAGTCTACAAACTTTGAATATTGGCAAAATTGGTTTAAAGTGGAATATTGTTACATATTTTAACACATCATTTTCTGAGACAAGGCACCTCTGTTCCTCCTTCAAGAGCTCCTTCTGGGTTCTAACTGTCGGAATCATCTCATTTTGTCACAACATGTTGCCATATACCAGGATGCTTGATGTTTTCAATATAACTGTATTTCAATAGTTGATTGTCCCAAAATTGATCCAGCCAGCCTTCTCTCGAAGGCCTGGATACGTGGTAATTCAATAACATCACATGGTGAATTGTTTCATAAATTCACAATCATAGTAGGGAAGAAACATTTGTCTATCTAATTTAGTTTAAAGAGGCGATATCGTCATATGTGCACAATATTTAGAATTCCTTTCAAATTTTTTGATTGGTTGAAATTTTGCTGCGCGATTCGTTGTCTCGCATTGCAAGGCTTATAGTTATTTAAAACGCCTTAAGGGTCACCACACGAGATATCCCAGATGCTTGCGGCGATCGCAAATAACGTCTTTTTTTAAATCATGCCGTGAGTTCAAGCCCCGGTAGAATCGTTTATTTTAACTTTTTGCTTTCATCTTCTTCTTCTTTTTTTTTTCTCAGTAATTTTCATGTGGTGACTCTCATTGTAGTATTATGATACTAAAATTTCACTATCGTTTTCTGACAAAAAAGCATTAAAAAAAACAAATAAGTTTCTCTTCACTAACGTAATGCGCTGTGTACGTAATTCTGCACACACAACGTACTTACTAGTGTCTGGCTGTACTGTGTGGTACAAACTGACAGAGGATCGGATCTTGGCTCCACAGCCGGAAGTGACGTCAAAATAAAGTATCCCCCATTTTTACCGTATCTTACTGAGACGAGCCTCCCTCTTTAACCTTGGTCTTCTCTTTGACTTTGTTTAGCATGTAACGTTTTCTGTTTGAGATGGATTTAACATTCTGAAAAGAATTTTCTTTACATATGAACAATAACAATTTGAGGAATCAGTTTCTATATATTGTAACGAACCGAGTCAGCCTATTGGCTTTGAAAAACACAGAACACTAAGAGGGAAATTTAGGTCTCAGATCTCTGACGTTTATTAAGACCAATTCCAACAACAACTCCTACAGTGCTTACTATCTTACTCTCCCTTGCTTTCTTCCACAACTAAGGGAGTGTAATTCTGTTACACTAAAACCTAAAAAAAGCTGAACTGAGAAAAACTGGCTGATTTCTCTTGGCAGTCCGGTGGCATACCTATCAATGAGAACATAAATGTTCCTATTAATGGGAACATTTTGCTACATGAAAGCCGCCATTTTGTGATATTTCCCGTGATCCTTTGCTATCCTAACATTAAAGCCTTATGCAATGTTACATTTTTCAAATTTGAAATACTGTCTGGGAAAAATATCTTTGCTAGGGGAAACTTAAAACTTATAAAAAATACCTTCATTACTGTCATGGCTACAACTATTACACTCCCATTTGATATGTTCACCACGCCATTTTTTATATATTAGATAAAATAGACAATAGAGCTAGGGTTTTAGGCGCGAAACAACCATTTTGAAACTTCAAATGTATTTCAACATAATAATTTATAATACTTTAAGTACATAAATTAGAAATTGTGACACTTTATCGCAACATCTGAACAATATGGCTGCATGACTTCAATATTCTCATGTGTTATAAATGTTCCTATTAATAGGCACGCTTCCGGACTGATATATCGTAACGAACCGAGCCGGCCTATTGGCTTTACAAAACACAGAACACCAGGAGGGAAATTTAGGTCTCAGATCTCTGACGTTTATTAAGACCATTTCTAACAATAACTCCAACAGTGCATGCGATCTCACTCTCCCTCGCTTTCTTCCACAACTATGGGAGAGTAATTGTGTTACACTAAAACCTAAAAAAAAAGGTAACTGAGAAGAATTGGCTGATTTATTTGGCAGCTTGGTGATGGGTTGCAAATTTGCAGCTGAGATTTCATCGCCTTAGCCAAGCCTATTAAGCTGTTTGGGCTTCTGGCTGGTCAATGCAGCTGTCAGTCCACACTCCCCAAGCACTAAAAATAAACACTGTGAATCTGATGTGAAAATAAATACTCTTACTGTCAGGTTGTATGGTTGTGCAGGCTGGCAGCTGAGATCCCATTGCCTTAGCCAAGCCTATACGCAGATTAGGCTGGCTAGGCTTCTGTTATGGTCAACTCAACGCTGCCAGTCTGACCTCCTCCAGCTCTGAACTCCAAAGTGCTGAGTGTGTGAAATGAAATAATCTTGAGCAGGCTGGCAGCTGAGATTCCATCGCCTTAGCCAAAGCTATTTGGCTGGCTAGGCTTCTGTATGGTCAATACAGCTGCCAGTCTGAACTCCTCAAGCTCTGACTGTTGCTTGCTTCTCAACTACAACTCACTGATTCCTAATAAACCACAGCTAGTATCACATGATCAACTATGACCAATAGAATCTGTACAAGCAGTGTCTGCTAAGCTAACTTACATACCCCATGCCTCACTGTCAATCTCATATACATATTTGTTCTCAACAAGAACCCAAAAGAAATGCAAAGCATAGCATAGCATAACATAGCAAGGTTTAGCGTCCCGAAAGTATCCAGTGCTGGACATTATATCAAGACGGCCACGGCCTTTGATAACCAGTTGTGAACTTACTGGTTGTAGACCCACCGGGGTTCGAACCTGGGATGTGCGGGTGAGAAGACAAAGCACTAAGCACTACACCACGGAGGTCTGTTTTGGGTGTGTTCAACTATCATGAGAATCCATGGCAAATTAGAGGCATGAATGGAGGGTCAGTTGGGTGGATGTCTCAGGGGGGCGGGGGCGTTACATTTCTGATCATGTTCAAAGTTAATCTAAGAAGTAAATATGTATCGAAGGCATCCTGAAAATGCAAATGATTGTCTATAGCTCCCTTATCACCATAGCCATTAACAAGAAACTTAACATACTTGGTAACACCACTATTACTTATAAACAAGGATCACTTTCAAGTGACTTCAAGAACCAGGGGTGATAACTCTGGGTAAAACTTGGGTACAAAAAAAAAAAACAGGGTCGTTTCAATACCATCATAATTATATATGTAGCAAAATGGCAAAGACCTAAAATTCTTTCCGCCTTAACAATGTATCTCTCAAACATAAATGGACTTCACACAAACACGACCAGCTTGTAAATATGAAATCACCTTCAAATGAACAAACTTAATTACTGTATATGTTATTTACCCACACAAATAAGCATATACGCTCGTCCACGCCCTCACCCACCCATGCCCCACCCCAGTACGCTAAAGAATGTAACGCAGCTTTCATGTGCCTTGCAGGGATATGGTACTTAGATCCCTGTCTTGTATCTTTTATTTTATTTATTTGATCGTGGGATAATTTTTTCAGAGGTCGCTCAGATATTTGGGACAATTCACATCACTAAAAAGACAATGGTACAACAAGTGGGGGTGTTAATACATCAGTATAGGGCCTATACGCTCCGTTAGATACCAAAGCTATCTTCTATAGTGAAAAGTGTACAAATAGCTTGCAAAGTTACATCTAATTTGTGTGAATAAACCGTGTAATATGGCTACTGCAAATGACTGCCTAATCATCTGCATGGTCGATTGAACAACAATTGCTCACAATGACCTTGTATAAACTACAGACAACAGTTGAAAAGAATGAAAGATTAATAGTTATTTTGCACAGAATAACAAAACAAGATGGGTGTATTATATACTGTGGGACGTGTGTGGAGATACATTCTTAGAATGCCATTAAATCTCAAACAGAAACAGTAACTATAGAAATTCATAGATGATAATACAATGCGGTCTGTTCTTTGCCAGTGTCTCCATTATTACGACACAAACGCCTTACTAGTTCCTTGGTCAGTTCATATATTTGTTTGTCTTTAGAAAAACAAAACAAACAAAACCATTACCAATGTCCTTATGTTTAAAGGAAAGTATCGTTCCACAATCAAATTCTAAAGTAAACGCTGCCGTGCTGGTAACGTCACTTCCGGTTTTCAATTTTCCCTATTGATTGCGAGAAATCTGTCAAGTTATCGATAACACATGTAGGCCATATGTTCGATTCGGTGGATGTGTGATCGATAAAATCATATATTTCTCGCGATCAAGTCAAAATTGACAACCGGAAGTGACGTTACCAGGACGGCGGCGTTTACTTCTGAAAGTATTTATGGGACAATACCTTTCCTTTAAAGCTGTCCCGTTCGTGTCACGTGTGTACATAACCATAAACCTGACCATCCAGTAGCCACTCCACAGACCAAAGTGGTAGAAGAAATAATCTCCACAAATTTATATATTTAAAAAATGTTATTTTTTTTCATATATCCTTCAGGCTCCAGATGTGTTTCAATTATGACAACAAAAGAATATAGGCATATGATAGTAAGTATCATATTATGGGACTGCTTTAGCATAGCATAGCATAGCAAGGTTTAACGTCCCGAAAGTATCCAGTGCTGGACATTATATCAAGACGGCCACGGTCTTTGATAACCAGTTGTGAACTTACTGGTTGTAGACCCACCGGGCTTCGAACCCGGGACGTGCGGGTGAGAAGACAAAGCACTAACCACTACACCACGGAAGTCTGTTTTGGGCGTGTTCAACTATCATGAGAATCCATGGTAAATTAGAGGCATGAATGGAGGGTCAGTTGGGTGGATGTCTTGGGAGAAGAGGGGGGAGGGGGCGTTACATTTCTAATCATGTTCAAAGTTAATCTAAAAGTAAATATGTATCGGAGGCATCCTGCTTTGCATTAATTTAAACATTGATTACAAGTTTGTTAATTTTCTTCTTCAAATAATTATTGTTGTGTTATTCTTTTCTGAATTTACCGGTGCAAGATAGTTTCCCAAATTAGTCATGTTGCATTTCACGAATTAAAGAATTGATCAGTTAGTTCCGCGGTGAAGGCATATGAACTGATGAAGAAATCATAGACGATAAATGGAACAAAATGGGGCAAAAGTGTTAAAAAAAAAAATCTTTTCAGATATCTAACTTAAGAGCCAAACCTGATTTGACTGAAATAAGACTATGCAGACATTCCTTATAGGCAATGCATTATCATTATAGAAGGATGAATAAATACTTGTTAAATAAAGTGACGGAGTGATGTTTACAATCTGACAATATACTTTCTTACACCAAACATTTTCATGCAAAAACTAATTTATCAATTGGTCTCTTGACCACTGACATTCTTTTATAGTTTAATGCAAAAAACAGACAGATGGTCATGGAAATATAAACTTTGAGAGAATGAAGGAGAAAAATGCATGTATCCAACAATATGTAGCAAATATTATCAGTTAAACTGTTAAGCATCTCCAACTTGTAAACTCCAACAACAGCATTTTAAGCAAATACATCTTCTCATCAGCTCATGTTGTGTTGAATGAAGTTTGAACTGCAGAATAGGCCTACTGTTTTAAAGGATTAGTTTAGTGGTCAAGCATGTCCATCTTATATAAAAGACGACTTCAAAAGACACAAAATGGTTATCTACCTACTGTGGTGTAGCGGTTATCATATCTACAGACCACGAGGAGGTTCAATCCTGGGGTGGGTAGAAAGTGCACCACAACTGGTTATCAAAGGCCGTGGACATTGACTTGTTGTCGATGTTATGTATGTCCGTACGTCGTACCTGTGTTCTCGTCCGGGTCGTATTAAGCGTTTTAGCATTTGTAATCATAATCGAATACGCAGGCGATTCATTGTAATTGTGTGTCTCACACACAAAATGGTCAAGAAAGCATTCAAAAATCTTATTCAGTTAAGGAGAAATCTAAGTTTAAAGTTTGGCATCATTTGTGTAGAAACGACTGAAATCATTGTGATGTCATAGCCTCAGATTTCTCAAAGTCTTGATGTATTCAATCATATTTTGTCCTGTGATTTTGTGGCTTAAAAATCATGGGGTATGTCAAAAAAAGTAGTAAAACTGAATCTAGGATGGGTATTTATAATATACCACCTGAAGAAAGTTTAAGGAAAAATAATTTACATAGTGAACAAATTAAATAAACTTTCTTTAAAATGTATAAAGACTTTGAGGAAGCTGAGGCTGTGACATCACAACTAGTCTGATTTCAGTCGTTTCTACACAAATGATACCAAACTTTTAACTTAAATATCTCCTTAATAGAATAAGCTTTTTGAATGCTTTCTTCACCATGTTTTTTTTTTTCAAGTCCTCTTTATATAAGATGGACATGCTTGACCCCTGAACTAATCCTTTTAAACATTTAAGCTCATCATAACTGTATACAGGGGCATAGGAAGCAAAGGCCGGGGGCGTATCCCCCAATAATTTTTGCAGGGGGCCAAGTACAATTTTGCCTTCCCAAAAAATCTAAATGAATTGATTTGAAGAGTCAGATTCCACCATAGCTTCTTTTCTTCCGGAAATCTGCAATTCTCGTGGAATCTCCTTCAATTTTTGTAAAATATCTTCCATTTTTGTAAAATTTGCTCAATTTTTGTGCAAATTCCTTCATTTTGGGGAATTTTAATCCATTTTCTTAAATTATCCTTCATTTTTGTGAAATTTGTTTTATTTTTTGTTCAATTTTTCACTTTGGGATTTTTTTTTCAATTTTTGAGAAGTTAGTCTTCACTTTCGGGAAATTATCTTCAAATTTGTTAAATTTCGTTTCACAGTCACACTATACAGTCAGAGACTCATACAGTTTTGTACTGAGGTTTGTTGAGACATGATAAAATCTACTCTCTTCAATGGGCAGTTCCAGAAAATATCCATACACCCCCGTTGAGGAACTGATTTTCTAGACCACTCCCCAACATTTTCCAGCTTCAGAACCCCCCTAGGAATTCCCAGCTTCGGACACCCCCTCCCCACAGAATTTCCCAGCTTTGGAACCCTCAAGATTTCCCAGCTCCGGAACCCCCCAGGATTTCCCAGCTCCGGAATTCCCTCCTCTCTCCCGATTTCCCAGCATCGGAAGCCCCAGAATTTCCCAGCTCCGCAATCCACCCTTCTCTTGGGATTTCCTGGCTTCAGAACCCCCAGGATTTACCAGCATCGACCCCCCACATGGTTTCCCTGCTCCGCACCCCAGGATTTCCCAGCTTCAGAACCTCCGGGATTTCCCAGTCCAAATACCCCCTCCCCCGGGATTTTTCAAATCCAAATACCCCCGGGATTTCCTAAATCAAAATACCCCCCGGAATTTCCCAAGTCAAAATACTCCCCTGGATTTTCCAAGTCAAAGTACCCCCAGGAATTCCCAGTTCCTCAACAGTGGGGGAGGGGGTTATGGATATTTTCTGTTACTGCCCAATGTCAAATATTTGCCTAGCTGCTGACTGTATATAGACAGATAAAATACTTAAGAAAAAGATTATTGTTTTACCTGCATTGAAATGCCTGGCGATATGACTTTGTTGAACTTGAAGGTGATGGTCTTGCTGTGGTCCATACATATCCATTTGAGTTTAATCCACAAATTGTTCCCGTTACTGATACAGATTAAATTGTTTTCATTATTTTGAAAATATTTCCCAATGTTTCACGCTTCAGATTCCAAAATTTTCCGTCCAACCAAATTTTAAAATGAATTACATTTTACAAATGATCTTGCAAGTGTTTATCTCAAAAGTATTAGGCGATTAAGTATATCCAATGACACACTGTATCTAAACTGATGCTGCTCTTTTGAATGACTTGATTCCTTGACTTCAGATTAGGTCGATTTTAACACAATAGCCCAAGGTTAGAGCTTGTCTTGTAACACATTGTACAAGCGTCTGCCACCAGAGCTTATCCACTTACAAACATCAAGATCATTTAAAAGAATTTAAACATTAAATATGACCACTTTTCCAAACTGGGCCAAAATCTCCACCGTTTTAAGAAGAAATAGATGTTAACTTAAAGATTTCTAACTTGGTGATTATTCCAACTCAAAATAAATCGATATTCTGTTAAATTAAATGATGACTCCACTTGTTCCGCTGAGGGCAACTTAAGTCTGATTTGAAGCCTATCGATAACATAATGTCTATTGGAAATAACAGTCAGACTATTTTGTTCTTTTGTTTGGTGAGTTATTGTGTATCCATAGATAGGGATTTGGTGTAAAGATTTACAAAAGTCATCGCAGGGTTAACAAAAGCAAAGGCTGCGCAGTGAATGCACTCAAAGAAAAACTGAAAGAATCAAATAGTACATTGACTCTAATGCAAGTTGTCTCTCGATCGACGGTAGCAGCGTTTTACTTTGGCCCGTACACAACCGCAAAATAAATGTTCATCAGTGTATAACTGTGAAGTTTGATTCGGTTTATCTATTCTTAACTTCAGCATTAATACTGATTTGATTATTTTGCATTTTCATTTTTATTTCTGGATGTAAACGAAAGTATACTTGCAAAATTCTTGAAGGATATTGAATGAGGGGGGAACTTTAAATGACTAATCACACAAATTTTTTTAGGTAAGATAATTAATTAAATGGACAAGAAATAGATAGGCCCTATTTGTATGAAAATTACAACAATTAAATAAAAAATATCAAATAAATTGATCAGTCACACAATATAAATTATAAAAGTATGAAGAGAAAATAACATAAAACGTCAAAATCATCATTATCATCATCATCATCATCATCATCATCATCATCATCATCATCATCATCATCATCATCATCATCATCATCATCATCATCAATCATCATCATCATCATCATCATCATCATCATCATCATCAGCATCATCATCAGCATCAGTCATCGTCATCAGCATCAGCATCATCATCATCATCATCATCATCATCATCATCATCATCATCATCATCATCATCATCATCATCATCATCATCATCATCATCATCATCATCATCATCATCATCATCATCATCATCATCATCATCATCATCATCATCATCATCATCGTCATCGTCACCGTCACCACATCATCATCGTCATCGTCATCATCATCATCATCATCATCATCATCATCATCATCATCATCATCATCATCATCATCATCCACCATCATCATCATCATCATCACTGCAGCATCATCATCATCAGAAATGTTCACCACACACAGATGCAGCTGAAACGGTAGTTGGTTTCCCGGTTTATTGCGTTCATCTGCTTCAGCGTTAGTGAAGACTCTTTAAATTTGACATTTTCAGATTAAAATTGTATTTATGTAATTTTTTGATAGTTTTCATACTTTGAACAATAATTGAAAGTAACATTTCTTAACCAATGCAGAGCAAAATTGGTTAAAATAATAATTAATCATTAGTAGTATTTATTTTCCTGCTATTGGAAATTTTGTGCAGATGATTCGGAAAATCGGGAAATGGGAGATGATTATTCGGAAATGGTCTGCACAAAGAGTAAAACTCAAAATGCTAAACTAATAAATGCATTTGTAAATGCGTTCTTACTCTTTAAAGAAATATTCCTATGTTTTTTCATAACCTTTCATAAAAAAGAAAAGAAAAAAATAGAAGTAATTTGGTACAAAAATCATTTTGATATGTTATTCCTACCAGAAAATATTCAAATCTTAAAGTTCACAAAAAATGCCAATAAATGAATAAGAAAAGGCTCAGTATGACATCACAGCAGCACATTCTCCCACAAAGCTTATGCATTTCATTAAAATCTAATACCTTTTTTATTAATAAAACCTGCTACAAAAATAAATTGATGAAAGTTCGCTATTTAAATTCATTGCCAAATATATCCTACTTCAATAACTTTTGGAAAATTGTTTCTAATCATACAGAAAAAACAAAACAATTAATGTTCAAAGAAATACATAAACATTTGCAATGGAATTGTCTCTATGATATCATCAAACACGAATTCATCATACTGTACAAAACCTTTTAAAATGCAATTGAAAAATCTTTAAAAATCCATATCTCCCGAATGGAATATGATATCAACCTAATTTTTGTACCAAATTGGCTCTAGAAGAGAAGTATGCTCTTTCAAATAAAATTTTACAAAAAACCATGGGAATATTCCTTTAAATATATTGTATTGGGCAGGAATATCAAGATTTGGAGAAGGGTAGGATATAACCTACACAAAGGCAAATTATTCGTGGCAATTAACACAAATGATAAGTGACGTCACTTATAGCGGAGTGGTGAAATGCATTGAATTCACGTAGATATATGAGTGTATCCAAGGTTGCTCAAAGGGGCTGACGTGTATCAAGGGAATGCCCAGGGGCTGACCCCAAATGAATTATGTCCCCCGCCGCCAGAGGGTAAACATTTTGTAATGTATTAATGTCCCTAAATTTGGTCGATGTCCTATTCTTTCCAAGGACAATTTGAATGTCAGGTCTCCCTGATTAACCAGTTAACAAGGGAACAATTTTAACCAGTTAACAAGGGACTATTATAACCAGTTAACAAAAGAGGACTCACTTTTAACCAGTTAACAAGAGAGATATTTAACCAGTTAACAAGAGGACTATTTTAGCCAGTTAAGAAGGTGACTGATTTAACCAGTTAACAAGAGGACTATTTCAACCAGTTAACAAGAGGACTATTTTAACCAGTTAACAAGGGGACTATTTTAACCAGTTAACAAGGGGTCAATTTTAACCAGTTAACAAGAAGACTATTTTAACCAGTTAACAAGTGGACTCACTTTTAATCCAGTTAACAAAGGGACCCACTTTTAACCAGTTATGACAAGGGCACTATTTTAAGCAGTTAACAAGAGAATATTTTCAAGAGATCTAATTTTGTTTTAGAAAAACATCGACAGTTCTTGCTATCAGCACACGTGACGCGTATGCAGATGAACTTGTTTATTTTTGTTTACGCGGCTTTTTGAGACCCAAAGATAATGTTGCCTGCATTGATTTTTTTTCATTCTCCGAATTTTTTCAACCAAATAAGCAGTGGCGGCGCTAGGAGATCGCCCCTCCACTTCCCGCAGATGATTTTGTAAAGTGACATATTTCCCAATTTATAGGTCTTACCCCATCCCTCCATGAGGCAAAATTGCCCGTTTTGCCCCATGACAAAAATCCTGGCGCCGCCACTGCTAATAAGCTGACATATTTCCTCGATTTCTGGGCCCGACATCAGACTTCTATTTGAAAAATATATTCCCGCTAACGTTCACATAGACAAAAAATCAATTGAAAGAAACAACATCACCAAATTTTTGGCTCAGTAAACAAACACAAACTGACAAGAAAGAAATTTACACATGAAATTGGATGAGCATCAGTATAGTCTTTACATAATATATAATCAAAGACTAGCTTCAGAATGAAAGAACAACACGCCTAGCTGACTAAGTGGTGACACAAAGGAACCATAGTATTGTTTGTTTTTTCAGTGGAACTTGTCGCCCAAACTTCAAAATTGAAGCACAAGGCTTAAATTGTTGAAATCTACGAAATATTTTGTTAAATTAACAAAATTATAAATAGCCTGTTTCTTGTTGAATCTTCTCATAGAAACAAATTAATTGAACCTTCGTTGTAAATCATTTGAATGTGAAAGCCCATCCCAGTCTCTTTCGCACTTTTTGGGTTCTTTCGAAGAATAAAAAACAAAATATTTTAAAGGATTAGTTCAGGGCTCAAGCAAGCCCAACTTATATAAAAAAGGACTTCAAAAGAAACAAAATGGTGAAGAAAACGTTTAAAAATCTAAAGGAGATATTCAAGCTCTGCCTTATCTGTGTAGAAATGACTGGTGTAGTAAATCTACTATGGAAAGTTGGCGTCTTTATCCTCACATTCTTAACAATTGTTAATGTATTTTAAAGAAATATTGTTTATTTTTTCACTATTTAGATTATTTTCCCTCGAACTTTCTTCAGGTGGTATATTATAAATACCCTTCCTACATTCAGTTTTACCACTTTTTTGACATATCCATTATTCCATGCCATGGTTTTTAAGCCACAAAATCGCAGGACAAAATATGATAGAATAAATCAAGACTAAGAAATATAAGGCTATGACATCACAACTAGTCTGATTCCAGTCGTTTCTATATAAATGATACCAAACTTTAACTTTGATATTTCCTTAACGGAATAAGATTTTTGAATGCTTTCTTCACTATTTTGTTGTTTCTTTTAAAGTCCTCTTTCGTATATGGTAAACTTGCTTGGCTCCTGAATTAAACAATAAACTCGGGATCCCCTTCAAGCCCTTCGTTTGAGCTGGGAACTGTTACTTTTGAGAATCATTTAACGGTAGTTCCCTGGAGAACTTTCAGATTTTGTGAAAGAAAAGAGGCAAAATGATTGTTTGCCATTTTACCAGTCCATGAGAAATAGGCCTACAAAAGTACAATGATTCTTATGAGGATTAAAGATTACGTCGGAACTCATCACAACTTTCTTTTCATTTAAAGGTTGTTTCTTGAGTTTTCTTCCCAAGGATTACATACAATGGCCTTACTGAAGATATTAACATTCTTAAACTGAAGAAAGCGTCAATTCATGCGTTAAAAATTTGTTTATTTTTGGGAAAAATAGGGATGCAAACCCGAATAACGGAGAGACAGGGATGTATATATCCTGTTAATTGTGTGTGTATTCTTTAAAGGGCGACTCTCGCCGCACTTGTCAACAACAGTGCACGTATCAACAAATACTTCCAGACGTTCATAAAACTGTTTGAATAAAATAATTTGTGAATGTTATTTTACTCTCTTTAAATGCTTTACATATCTTTGATTTAATATTTAACGCACGCTTAGAATATACTGATGCTAATTATCGTAATTTTTAGTTTAATTCCGAATTTGTATGTAATCATAAGCTATCTGGTAACAAATTGATGTCAGTAAGGACTGATGCATGCACAGTATGCCGTCACTACGATTTATGTTGAGACCGAAATCGGCGGCCCTTTAATATGTCTGAAAGAATTAGATAAAAACTTTCAAGTGTGTAGCGATGAAATTGCGTAATTCAAAATAGCAGCTTAAGACGCAGTGACGTATTCAGTGGGATGCGGAAGGACATACGATGGGGCGGGAAGTGAGGGCGATGTGCCCTTGGCAGATACTACTTAACAACGGACATATGAAACATGTTATGATTGTAATGATCCATAGACTACGTCAGCAGGAAGTGGAGGGCCGTGGACCGGGCCCAATAAATTTCCAGTGGGATCAAGTACCATTTTTGTCCCCCCCCCACTCCCACCCCCGATAATGAAGGTCTAAATTGAATTGATTTTGAAGAGTCAGATTCTATAGCTTCTTTCCTTCCAAAACCTTCAATTTCTGTAAAATTTCCTTCACTGAATTTTTGTTAAACTTTCTTCATTTTCGTGAAATTCGCTTCAATTTTGTGCATTTTCCTTCACTTTCGGGAAATTTGTTGTCAATTTTCGAAAAGTTTTTATCAATTTTTGGGAAGTTTCCTTCAATTTTCGTAAAAAGTCCTTTATTTTCGTAAAATTTGCTTCAATTATCGGGAAATGTCAAAATTTACCAATATTTTTATGTCCCCTTTGCAAATAACTTTTGGACCGTAATAAGAGACTCGTTCATTTATGTACTGAGATTTGTTCAGACAAATGTGGAAATCTGGCACCCAATTTCAAATACTTTCCTACGCCGCTGTATACGTGAGGATTCCCCCCGAATTTCATTGGTCCATTTTGGACACCTGTATTTCGGCCACGTGATATTATTTAAAATAGTTTTTCGGAAATCGCTAATTTAAATTTGAAAAGATCTATTGTGTCCTGGTCCAAACAAGTTATTGTCATTTTCAAGCTTGGACCACAAATCTTCGCTTTAGACCGTGCCAAAATAATTCAGTCCGACTTATTCGCTGAAAAAAATATGTATCTTTTTTTTCCTTTCACCCTTTCAAGGAGTGGATAACCCTAACTACGCATAGGATAGGGTGCTGCGCATGGCGGAGAGTGCAGCAACATGACTCAGAACCGTCGGGAGGAACCTGAGAATCCTGGGTCCTTGACAGTGGCGTGTTTGGTCATGTTTCACTGTGGGGCAAAAGTATTTTGGCGCCCCCCGCCCTTCCCAAATAAAAAAAGTTCTTAAGTAAAACGGGCACAAAGATCTAAATTGGCATGCACCGTTTATATGGCTAGGTAGGAAATTGCTGAAAATCGGTCTTTCAAATTTAGGGACAAAGAAAATTTCCCGAAAATGGCCAAAATTTCCCGAAAATGAAGGAAATTTCCCGAAAATAAAAATAATTTTTTTCTCTCCAAAATTGAAGAAAATTTCCGCAAAATGCAGGAAAATTTACAAAAAATTAAAAAAAAAACTTCCAAAATATTGAGAAAAAACCCCCCCGAAATGAAGGAAATGTTCCGAAAATTGTACAACAATTGCCCAACCCAAAATGCCGATAAATGTTGGAAATCTCTCTGAGATTTCTGTATGTTAGATTAGATTTTACTGGACGAAAACGATACATTTACTGATTTGTGATCTAAATTCTTAGATTTGTGAATAATGATTGTCTTACACTGTCCCAAATTATGACCGTTTAATTTCGGTATACCGATTTTTTTTAAATAGGCCTATTTAGAGTTGGCAAAAAAAAAAACGACTTTCCCCTCAAATTTTGCATTGGCAGGGTGGGGAGGGGGAAAACAAAAAAGATCTATAACCGTACTGCAATTAGGTTTCATTAGCATAAAGATGACTTGATGTCTATACAACAGCATGGGTTTGGATTTTGTATTGTCTTTCCGCCTCCATCCCCTCCCAGCAAAAAAAAGTATGTTTACGCCACTGTGACGGCCTGTCGTCTCTTTTACAAGTTTGCACAGTTTTTAATGAGGGTTCTGCCTCATGTCACGAGGGCAATTCACTATTAAATGAGATGTATTACACGATTCATCAGCTTCCAAAATACACACCTGTAATGATTGGCAGTGCTGTTAAATGATTTGGTTGGCGAAATTTTTCAAAACGACTGTCGTGTCTGTCGGATGCATATAAACTGTCATGAGCAATTTTCTCCTATACTGCTTTCTTAATCACATGAGGCATTAAAACGTTTTTCTTTTTATTTGGCCCACCAGTACGTACAAAAAAAGCCTGTTATAATCAACCCTTGTATCATAAGAAATTAAGGGCGCTTTTGAAATTGCCTTTTCTGATTCTGTACCGCTTTTATCAAGACGAATACTCTTATACAATTATAAGTCTATCTTTTATTCTTGCATACCATTTCGATTTGGCGCCTAGAATTACCAGGTGCCAGAATAACGTATTTTTTTAGTTTTGGTTGAAGCTGGCTTATTGGAAGTATTGTTTACATGAAATGGTGTCGCGTTGGTGACAAGTGAACAACAAGGACCAGGGCATTAATCTATTGCTACCATTTCTATTCAGGCTAAACTATGTAAACATCTTTTCATTCGGAACGAGCAAAATAATCTCAAGCAATAACGCCTGAATCACGGGGGGAAAGGTGGATATCGCCTTACTGCCCTCCACCCCATTGGTCAAGAAACTTGAGTGCCTTCCATTTAGGGTCAAGGAAACAATATAAGTGCCCTCCGTAGATTTATTTCCAGCGTAAAAGCGTTATACTTTTGTGATACTCCATTGTAAAGCTTTTTCATGTTATATGAATCATGAATGTTTTCGGCATTCCATTGAAGCAAACCGTTCCTGCAAACCATATAAGTACGTTTATTTGTTCTCTTGTAAAATGTCAGGTCGCAGACCTTCGACGAACTGAAAAACCTGAACACCTGATATATGTAATTGAGCCACACGATAGGCAGGTGCTGGTCAGGGTGGGTGGGAGGGAAGGGGGGGGGGAGGCCGGATAACTAAAAGTCGTCAAGAATAAAGCATTGACCCCATGATGAACTGGAACTATCAAACTTGGCCATCAAGCAGTCAAGTGTGAATGTTGCTCTTTGCCTTCTTTAGATTGAGTATCTTGGAAACGTGGTTAAGAATTAGACATTAGCAATCTTTCAGGGGACTCATCCAGCATATCACAATCGTTTTGAAGAAGAAAAAAACAAAACAAGTGGTGACAATCCTCCAGTGCCTACCTATCTATCTAACGAACATCCTTATTCTTCATTTTACATGCACTGCTATGACCCAGAACTCCTGGTCTAGAGACCGGACACAATTCCATCCTCACCCATATCGGCGATACTGCCGATCGGAAAATTGCAGTTCTGGCCGACCACTGTCCCCGGGAAGTGCTGTTCCAGACTTCAGTGGTAGGTATGTGCCGCCAGAAATTCAAAATCATACTTGCAGTATGAACGTTTTTGGTAACTGCAGTATGAGAGCAACAATTTGTTTATACCTGCACTAGGAAAATGTGTGACTTTTTTATACCTGTAGTAAAAAAAAAAAAAATTGACACATGAAAATATGCCTTTTTTTAGACCTGCAGTATGACGAATTGGGTTTTTTGATACCTGCTCCACGAAATTCTGCAAAAACACTTGCTCCGGCGGCACATATACATATACCTCACATATGGAACTGGGCCCCCGGACCACTGTTCATCGAATAAGTTTGCAATTCCATGGAAATTTCAGATGGGTTTCAGAGTGCATAGTTTTGTAAAACCATGTGTAAACTTGCGCAATGTTCAACATTTCTATTTTTATTTAAAAACTGGGTTGCGCATATTGGCTCAAATTTAATTTGAGCTTCGAACCCCCGATGGGGTCTCTTTCCCCGAGATTCATACACGTTTGTCCCCCACACTAAGCAAATTGCATTCCCGACGCAGGTTTCTCACCCCGCTTGGTAACACTTCTCGTAACGAAAAGAGTGAAAACTCCAGGATATCATGCATTCTGTTTAAACAGTTCACAAATCTAAAACAGACATTTGCCAAACCTGCTCTGAGGACCATTGCAACCACTAAATTAGGAAAACACAGATATATTGTAATACATCTGTGAAGAAAAACCTGAAGAGCGCCACATTTACTTAGGAAAATGTAAGTGAACTTTTATGTTTCTATTTCTACTGAATTCCAGCCGGGCAATTTTTGGAGGTAATTAGTACAACAGTTAGCGCTGGCGCTGTTTTAAAATGAATAAAAACCCGATTATGTTTTTTTGGTGAGCATGCGAAGCATAATGCGAATCTATGTAATGGAGATTCCGTCGGGCTGTCATCAGTTTTTCCTGAAATTTCCACAGAAATGTTTTAAAAATATTGAGAATTCCTCAGAAATGTTAAAGTTTCTACAAAGTTCCTCAAAAAAGTTAAAGTTTCTTCTGATATCCTTATGGAAGGTTAGAGCTTCCTTATAAAATGTTAAAGCATTTTATTGACACTTAGGAAAAGATTGAAAAATCTGAAGAGCCACATTTCCTTAGGAAAATATAAGTAAACTTTCATGTTTCTACGGAATTCCAGCATGGGCAAATTATCGGAGGTAATAGTACAACGCAGACCTTCAATGATCTGAAAAAGCTGAAAACCTGATATGTAATTGAACCACACGAGTGACTAGTTTCCTTATAAAGTCTACCAAATATTTGACATTTCTTTTGAAGATAACTGTAAAATGATGTCATTTTCCTATATTCTTAAAAGATCCTCAAACATCTCTCTAGTAGCACTGAAGATTAAAAATCCTTAAAAATATTTGGGCATTAAGGGTTGTAAGCATGATTATTAAACTCCGCCTTTATTATTGTGGTCATTTATTGTGGTCATTTGCATAAAGTTGTTACAGTATATGAACTGACCAGACTTTTTCATTTTTATTTAATATGCTCAGTCATGGAAGGTGACAGGATGCGACTGCAAATGGACATGAGGAGGGATGCCATGTGGGACATGGATGGGCCATATGATATAATATATACCATGTGGTATACACCAAGGGCTATATCAGGCATAATTATTTGAACATGCCTTTTTTCTTATTCAACAGGTCATTTTCATATAAGTTATTATATGAAGGGACACGTTCATGCATAGTATGCTCAATCAGGGACTGTGATAGCTAGGATGAGACTTCTTATGTAGCCTATGGGATGTCATGTGGGACATGGGGTGGTATGCCATGTGGGACATAGGGTGGAATGCCATGGGATGTG